>CM076581.1:1522038021-1522411822 GCA_034641835.2 Pinus albicaulis
TGTTAAACCCCCTATGAAATTTTTGACAAGCAAATAGGGGGCTAAGTCATTGTTGAGTCTTCAAGGAACTCCTTTCCACTGAAAACCCATCCTCCTTGAAGTCTCTCGATTGCTGTGCGTAATACAATTTCCCCTCTGCTAGTAAATTTCTAAAAAAGGCCTATTATTCCCTCCTTTACCCCTGCAACATATATCAATTCCCCTTCTTTCCCTTTGTCCGAATTCCCTTTCTTTTTCCCTCTTATTTCGTCCCCAAATTAGCTTCTATTTTATCCCCCTTGTCTTCCCCTTCTATTCCCCTTCTTACCTCTCAAATCCCCCCAAGTTCCCCTTTAAATTCTACCTTTGCACCTTTGTTGACCATTTTTCCCCTTCATCCCTCTATCGTTTCCCTTTTGACCCCTTAAAATTCATTAAAATGGGCAAAAAACCCATCTTCCGACCTTATTAAAGGCCTAGCCCCTTTCCCCCTAGCCCCTTTCAAACCACTTCCCCACATGGCCGGGCGCTGGGACCAAGCGCTTAAAGCCCCAGGCGCTAATCGCAATCGGAGCATCGGGCGGGTGAAATTCCCGTGCATCATTGAAAATCCCCGATGCGACTGTTTTATTAACCAAGTCTCGCAACATGTTTTGATCCGTTGATCTGTCGTAAAGATCGACGGCGGAGCGCTAATCGCAAGTCTTCCGCCCCGACCCCCGATCAATCGCAAGTCTTATCTTCCTGCCCCCGATTGCGATCTCCCGATTCAATCAGGGCCGTTCATCCTTCCCGCGATCAACGGTCATCGCTCAATTGCCAATCCCCTGTCCGATCGCAATCACAAGTCGCAGCAGTGCCGCCCCGATTACAGTCCTCCGATCGCGTTCTACACCGTTGATTCCTCCCGCAGATCGATGGTCCAATGCCAATCGCTCCATCGCAATCGCAACATGTTGTATGCACCCTCCGATCAATCGCGACCTTGTCTTCCGATCTCCCAATTGCGATCTCCTGATTTAATCCTAGCCGTCCATCCTCCCGCAGATCCGACGGTCATCGCAACTCCCGATCCCCCGATCGCACTGCCCCTCCGATTACATCCGAGCCATTGATCTGGCCTTCAGATCTAACGGCCAGTGCTCAATCGCATCCTCCGCCCGATCGCTGATCGCAAGTCCTTCTCTCTGTCTTTCGATTTAATCTGGGCCATCCTTTCCCCCCAGATCGACGGCCATCACTCAATCGCAGCATCGCTCCGATCGCAATCGGAACTTTTTGAATGTGTCACCACTGCCCCCCCCCCGATTGCGATCCTCCGATTTGATCCTGACCGTCCATTGGATCTGGGATCTAACGGCTCAGATCTAATCGCCCTCCGCCTCCGCTGGGTCCCACTCTTACATTCGTCTCCGTCGCATTTCATGCATTTTGTTTGTTTTTTGTTCGTTTCATGTATTGTTACGCCGGTCAATCTTTGCCGTCGATCTTCATCTCCAGGCCTGAATCCAATGGTCTGCACTACATATTTCTACCAAACCCTATTTTCCACACATTCCACCACTCCACTGCATTTTCATCATGATAGCATTGTTTCCGCCACCGCCGCACCACCATTTCGTTCACCCTGCGTCCATTGCTCCGTCCATTGTTTTCTTCACAAGTTTGCTGTGTTGCAGAGTTTCTAGGAGATGAGACCGTCGTTGTTCAATGTACTACCTCAATGGCGAGCGACGCAATCAGGATCAAATCTAATGAGCCAGTACCATCAGGAAAGTCAAGGAATGGGGCCATCAGGACTCACATTAATGGAAAGCAGAGTTCAAACGCCGAAAACCATGCCGGCGCCATTTCCATCGCTCGCTCGACGAGAAGACGATGACGAAGCAACGAGGAGTTTCGGTCTGGCAGGCAGAGGGGATTAGTGCACGTCCGCCGAGTCTTGAGCAAACGGAGAGGGTTAAGGGCAAAAGCATAATTTTGTAGGGCCAGGGGTCGTCGGAGATGCCAACATCGATAGAGGGTAATACATCTCTTCTTCGAAAATGTTTCTCGGACGGGTCTCCCATCGATTTTATTGTACGCGTGTCACACCTACTTTCCGCCATTCTCGTTGAGATGGATATATATGAGCGAGACCTCTCGACAAGTTCTTTCTTTGATCCCGTCACAAGTAACTGTGACCCAAAGGTCAAATGGTCTTGACGGTCTTTCGTGCACGGGGATATGGCAAATAGTAAATATACGGCATATCAGCGAAGAATGGGCCTCGGCCCTGCATTCATTGTTGTGTTTAAATGTAACATTTAAAATTTACCTACCTCCTCAGTCGGTCCTCTGTGTCTCTTCTGCTATAAAGCACAGAAGGATATCATTGTAATGGTTGTTGATCGTATGTTGTTAGCATTTTTGTCCTGAGACAAGTTCCCTGAGTAATGATTGTATGATAGGCTGAGAAATATGATGTATTCAGGCTGAATGTAACAGCTTTGGGCAATGATGTACCTGATTGGTATTGTGTTTAACATGATAAGCAGTTTTCATTGGATCCTGATCTACAACAGTTGGTGATGTTTCTCTCCTCTTTGCGTTTATTTCCATTTCATTTCATGTTCTTCTGACTGGCATCTGAATGCATGACATAATATTTACCCTTGTTAGGTACCTTATATTCGACTCTCTCGAGTCTTTAATGTTTACTCATATGTGTATCTGAATATTGTTTTTAATTGACTAAACCAGTGTAGTGGATGATTATTGCCTGCTCTCTGATGCGCAAGTTAATAGAATCAATGTGCAGATCTTTTTGTTAAGATTTAATTGAAAGAGGTTAGGATGATTGGGAGGTGTAAAGCCTGTCGCTGCCTCTTCATAACCTACCCCTTCCATATAAACCTTTTCAAGATCCCTCGTGTTGCCTATGGGTTTGTCCAAGCAGGCCTAGAGTTAAATGAACTCTGGCCTGATCTATAGACGGAATTAGATGGTTCTCCATCCTTCATTCTCATCCCTTAATGTTCCATCCCACCAATCAGTCTTTGAGATCCAAATGCTCTAGATGACTAGCCGAACTGAAGCTTACACATTGAACATAAGTAAATCCTTTCTTGACTCCATTGCCCAGTAGCGCAATAAGTCTACGGTTATATCACCGTTGAGTCTTTACATCCTTGTCTTGGTGGAAACCTTCCTTCCTAAACTCTCTACAGTAAACTCCAATGAATCAAACAAACAACTGTGAGTATTCCTGATAGCCTGAAATGCAATTAAGCTGCAAGAACTTTAAAGGCTATATTTTGAGCCGTCACTAGAGATCCTCCCTCTTAAGACCTAGGAAGGCTAGATCCTAAGGTGCGAAAGTGGTTCTATGTTGTCTCATCTTGCAGGTATTCGCGCACTGCAACAACAGCGAACCCCAACATGATGGCGACTGCACTGGGGCACAAGTACTTTCATCTCAGACTGCATCTCGGTACCAGCTAGAACCTGCTGTTTGGGGGTGGCGATGGTACTTATCCTTCCTTACCTGCGGTGTGTTTTACCCCTTACTCAGACAGTGGCGGGGTGGGGTAGCCTCCGGATCTCATCCTCTTTAGGAAGTGACACATCTGGTAAATGCCCTCCTAGTCCATCTCTGGTTGGAGTTTGCTGTGTTTTGTGGGATATTCCTGAAAGGGAATATTGCCTCATCACTGTGGTGGACAGTGTACCCCCTAGAAACATCCTAAACCTTCCACCTGGAGACTCCATTATCCCCAAACGAAAATACTCCACTTGTGATCAGTAGGCCTGCTAATTACCTTGGTTTCACATAAGACTCCTTTGGAGGCAGATGCTGTCGAAGGCTCCTGGGGGCAAATACTACAGAACAACATCCTTCACGGCATAAATAACAAGTAGGGTTAAGGCTGTGGCTAAAAATAACACTGCGGCTCACAGAACCATTCACTGAGCTTTCCACGATCCAAGCCCCCAAAGCTTGATCGATAATCTACCGAAAGTCCTTAGAGAACACATCAAGTAGGGATCTGTTGTTTCCGGCAGCTTGGCCATGGTCTTCTGAAATGATTAACTTTTTGTGAGATCTTGGCTCCTTCAGACTATGTGTCCTAGACCTTCAAAACAAATTCCCTAGAACTAGGTCATTCAGCGTTTCGGACCAGCCGGACCCTAGGGACGGTGAAACCCCTCCTTCCACACCACCTGATCTCCACTTTCTCCAAAACTTGGGGCTTTCTCACCGGGCTTTGCTCAGGCGTACGCTGTCGAACATCCATCAACTCCAAATACCAATTTGCTAAATAGCCTATACCCTACCGGAGAACATCATCATATCACACGACTCTTTATCTAGTCCTACCTCAGCCTCTACTACCCTTACCAAATAGGTGTCAATCCATGAATCCATGCCGCCCACTAAAGAGCCTGGCTGTGACATGTGGATAAAATGGAAGACTCTTTTGACTACATGGAAATTGATGATGAAACAATCAAAATGAGAATTTGCAACGCCCGAGCACCGGGGGAGGGGGTGAAAGTGGTTCCAAAACCTGCTGCAGTGTCTCGAATCTCACCAGCACCTTCGGACAAGCATAAACAGAGCTTCGAAACAACAAACCTCCCCGGCTCCTAGCGTGTACATACTGACTCATAAGGAGCGCGGGAGGGGCGCTGCGATTACCAATAGATTCAACAGCATTTACAACGCTCTTCCCCCACACATGAAACCTCCACAAGGTATGACCCTGGCCAAATATACTGATGGATTTGATGCTGACATGGCCTATGAGCTCAGAGATAAAGAATATACCACATTGGAGGATATGAAGAAAGGGGCAGTAAACATAGAGGCAAATTTGATTGAAAAAAGGGCCAAACTGAGAGCTGAGAAGAGACTAACATACAAGGATGACACTATAGCCTCCACTTCAGACCCGAATATTGACAGATTGTCTAAGAATGTGGATAAGCTGTGCCAAGTGGTCGAAAAGATGGCTGTCACTCAGAACAGAAACCAAAATCAAAAACTTTAGAAGAAACAACAACCCCAAAAAACGCAGACGAAAAGTCAGATCAACAAATCATTCCCCCGTTCCAAAACTTCCTAGATGAGGATGAGGGAATCATAGAAGAGTCTGAAGGGAATGTGATTAACATGTTTGAAACAGATGACTCAATTCTGAACTGTGACTCAGAGGAAGATCAACCCTCATCTTCATATTGGGATGGCAGAAAGACATAACTAAAAAATCTGAGACTTCGGTTCCAAAATGCCATGTTACGAGGTCGGGGGAAACAATATGTTCGAGCAAGATAAGACACTTAAAACCAAAACTCCAGGGTTGCCATCGAAAGGGCTAAAGTCTTCTGGTAACTGTGAACAGCTTGATTTCAACGGCCAAGAGTTCTGAGAGTAACAAAGAAAAGGACAACCAAAACAATGGAAAACAAAGTCAACCAACCAGTAGCACTAGCACCTCAGTTAGTGCTCCTGAAAAAACTATTCCTACACATGTACATAATGAGAAAACACAAACCGATTCAGCTACTAAGGTATTTGCAAATAAAACAGAGTTGAACACTCCCAAGAATCGGTCCACTTTCAGTTTAGAAAGTGAGATTGCAAAAATCAAAATCTCTGTATCATTATCTGAGCTGGCCTCTCAGGATGTATATAAACGCCATATTTTGAAAGCATTAAATTTAGGGAAAACAACGATTCGTAAGCAGACAATAGTCAGCACTACTTATCTTATTCGGTCCCAAGATTAAGGGGAAATTTCAGGAAGGGGTAGTTCCACCTTTTTATATCAGTCTTAACATTCACGACAAGATCCTCCATAATGCCATGCATGACTCTGGTGCATCACACAATCTAATGCCTAAGGTAGTCATGGAGAATTTAGGCCTCGAAATCACCAGAACCTATAAAGACTTGTATTCTTTTGACTCGAGTAGGGTAAAATGTCTTGGCCTCATCAAAGACTTATGTGTGAGCTTAACTCAGATTCCTGCGAAATGTATGGTCATGGATGTAGTGGTGGCAGACGTCCCACCCAAGTATGGCATGATGTTGTCAAGATCATGGGGAGACAAGCTGCAAGGCACCATGCAGATGGATGGCTCATATGCCACTATCCCTATATTTTTCCAATCAAGAAGACTATATAGAGAATCCCAAATGAAATTCCTAGTCAGTAGCCCCGAGAAACCTGAAAATTCACCATTATATTCTGTGCATACCGATCTTGACTCCTTCATCTTTTGTAATGATGAATCCTTAGAAGAGCCAGAGTCCCAGAATAGGCATACAAATGAGAACACCGAGCCTATGGACCTTCGCATAATGGCCACTCTGGAAGAATATGATCGAAACACGCCAGACGTGCCCCGAAAGCGAGAGAGCGTCGACGAAGAAAGCAGGCACCTTGGGGATGCGGCGGTGGACCCTCACTCCAGTGAGAAACGAACCAAGAACAGCAGGCCTAACCCACCTTCCCCAACATCACGCAGCTCACTGAACAACAAGATAGTTTACAACCTAGTACAGGCCTCCCAACTCAACCTAATGGCGAACCCATCTGTAAGGGAGAAAGTGAAGTGGAAGTAAACAAAGACCCCCTGTGGGAAATGAACTTTGATGGATCCTGCACTAGGCAAAGCGCTGGAGCTGGAGTGTGGCTGCGTAACACCGAAAATGACCACGCAGAGAGCCACGCTGTCAGTCTGCATTTCAAATGCACGAATAACGTTGCAGAATATGAGGCTCTAATTTTGGGCTTAAATCTGTTGAAAAAATTAGGAGCCCGTAGGATAGTCATGAGAGGAGACTATGAGTTAGTAATCAAACAGATGAATGGTGAGTATTCGGCAAAACACCCAAGGCTTAGGGCATATAGGAATGATACTGTAGATTTGCGAAAACGTTTGTTGAATATGATTGTCATCCATTCTGGTCGGCAACTGTGCAAATGGACTAACTTTGCCCTAGCTAGCTCCTATCCTAAAGCCCCAGTTGACCAACAGATCATCATTCAGACTAAATTCAGGCCTGCAGTGCCAGAAAATGAAAAATACTGGCAGGTCTTTGAGGGAGACAAACAGATTGAAGATTTCCTGATGGGCAGAAATGAGTTTGAATTTTCTGATTCAGACTCAAATTCTTATGACAGCTACCCAAGTGAGGATTCCCCAGATGAACTAGAAACACCTTGTAGTATAGAAATAAATTCTTTTTCTGAAGAAACTGAAGATTCAACCATAAAACGCGAAAACGCAGATAGAGAAGAAATGGAGGTGCTGCAAGCCAAAGACAAGAACATACCAAGAGGCTTAGCACCCTTAGAGGACCTCTTTGATTTCGACGATGTTGCAAAGAAGCCCACAATAGAACATGCAGAATCAAATGTAGAAGAATGCAACATAGGCACTGAAGACAAACCCAAAATGATAAAACTGGCTAAGTCCATACCTGCAGACATGAAGAAAAGATACATTGACTTGTTGAAGGAATTCATTGATGTGTTTGCATGGAGCTACGAAGACTTAAAGGCCTACTGCTTTAACATCACTTCTGTGCAAGATACCACTGAAGGAAAATCAGAAACCTTTCAGACAAAAACTCCGTAGGATTAATCCAAAAAAATTGTCTGCAGTAGAGAAGGAAATTAAAAAGATGTATGAGGCAGGCATAATTGTCCCTGTAAGGTTTTCTGATTGGGTTTTAAACTTAGTGGCTGTAAGGAAGAAGACAGGGGAGATCAGACTGTGCATAGACTTCAGAAACCTCAACAGAGCCTCCCTGAAAGACAACTACCCCTTGCCTAGAATGGAACATATCTTATAGAAGGCAGTGGGCTCTAAAAGGATCTCCCTGGTAGATGGCTTTTCCGGATATAACCAAGTGTTGGTGCTCCCAGAAGATCAACTCAAAAAAATCTTTCACCCCGCTCCATGAGACACCTTCAAGCCGCCACTGTGAAAATGCCTTTCGGATTGATGAATGCGCGAGCCTCCCATATTAGAGAAACAATGGATGTTTCTTTCTCATATGAGATTGGACACTTTATAGTTATCTACCTGGATGACTTAACCGTCTTTTCTAAAACAGAGTAAGAACACTTGAAACATCTGAGGAAAGTTTTTGAAAAATGTAGAAGGTATGGTGTGTCCCTAAATCCTAAGAAGACTGTTTTCAGGCTGCAAGAAGGTAAGCTTCTTGGCCACATTATATCCAAGAAAGGGGTTAGGATAGACCCCCAGAGAGTTGAGGGAATACTTCAAATTACACATCCAAGAAACATCAAGGAGCTACAATCCTTCATTGGGAAGATCAATTTCCTCAGAAGATTTATCCCCAACCTTGCTGAGCATCTTAGGAAAATAGGCGGAAATGATGAAAGAAAATCTTTGGAATTAGTGGACCTTGAAGCCAAAGAAATGTTTGGGTGATCGCGCTTACACTTACAGTGTCCTTATCAGCACGACTTTTCAAAATATTTTTACGATCTTTCATTTCCTTCCCCACACACGATAGGCTGAGTTTCTTTGCTGAAGAAAAATTCGAGAAGGTAATGAACGGCCAATTGCCTTCTTGGTAAAGACTTGAGAATCACCCTTAAGGCTGACATCTTTGGAAAAATAGGCCCCTGTAACTAATTACTAAAATGACCTTAAAAGACTTTAGGGTGTAAATTCTGCATTCTCACACCATTGCCTATGTGCCAAATATAGTGGTCAAAGATATCCTGTCCCAAGACCCGGATGGGAAAAGGGGCAAATGGATTGCTGCAATTTTAGAATATGACATTGAGATCAAACCCACCAAGCTGATCAAAGGTCAGGGCCTGGCCCAATTGATGGCTGAATCTAATCTGCAGGCCCTTGATATTAACATGATGAATTCCCTGGATGAGCAGGAAGGATTGCCCCATCCAACTGTTGAGGAGCAGTTTCAGAACTCTCCTTGGTACATTGATATCCTTTACGTGCTCACACACCTCAATGCCCCTCCAGAACTGTCCAAAACAAAGGCCAGATTCATAAAACTCAAAGCTAGAAATTACTGCATTATGAATGAGAGTCTATATTGGAAAAATCCAAATGGTCTTTTGCTGAAATGTTTTCCTGAAACTGAAGCTGAAAGAATCAAACAAGAATTCCATGCTGGGGAGTGTGGAGGCCACCTGAGTTGGAAGGCCACTGCAAATAAGATACTCAGGGCTGGGTACTATTGTCCTACACTCTTTAGTGATGTTCATAAAATGGTCCTTACCTGCCACAAATGCCAATTTTTTTAGGGCAAAAGAAAGCTCTTGCCCCTCCCTCTGCAACCTATCACCATAGAAGGTCCCTTCATGCAATGGGGCTTAGAATTCATTGGAGAAATCCACCCCTCTTCTTCTGGGCAACACAAATGGATCCTGACCGCTACTGATTACTTCACTAAGTGGATTGAAGCCATACCCACTACGAATGCCACTAATTCTGTCATCATTAGGTTCCTAGAAGACTTCATCTTATCTCGGTTTGGCTGCCCAAGGAAAATAATCACTGACAATGCTGCTGCTTTCGGATCCAAAAGAATGATTGATTTCTGTCACAGGTACAGAATTGCACTTGGATATTCAACTTCCTATTACCCCCAGGGTAATGGCCTAGCTGAATCATCAAATAAAAGCCTGGTTACAATCATTAAGAAGCTGTTGGAAGAGAACAAAAGGTCATGGCATAAAAAGTTGATACAAGCCTTGTGGGCAGACAGGCTCACTACAAAGAAATCTATTGGCATGTCCCCCTTTCAGCTGGTTTATGGGGCAGAAGCAGTTTTTCCTACTAGCCTTGGGATACCAGTGGTAAAGCTTATCCAAGAAATCCAGTCAGAAGAGGACAGCATGATAAGGAGAATTAATGAAACAATCCATCTTCAGCAAACAAGGGAGCAGGTTTATAACAGAGCTGTCAAAGTGCAGGAAAACATGAAGAGACAATTTGACAAAAGAACCAAAGCAACAAATTTCAAAGTTGGGGACAAGGTCCTGAAGTGGGATTCAAGAAGAGAGGATAAAGGCAAACATGGCAAATTCGATAGCTTGTGGCAAGGTCCCTTCATCATTCAAGCCACTGTGGGTCCTAATGTGTTTTTCTTGCAAGAACTTGATGATTCTGAGTTGTTTGGGGGTCCTGTCAATGGCAGGATGCTCAAACACTATTTCTGCTAATTCCCCATTTCCAGTTTCATTTCCATTGTATATACAGTTGCAAATTTTCATTTTCGGCAAAAAGAGAAGAAATTGTTCCAAAAAACAGAATGAAAAGAGAGGTTCAGACATGCTCAAAACATGAACCTCTGAGGCAAAAGGATTGGCTCTAATAAACTCAAAACCTGAGCCAAAAGGAAGCAGAATAGCTGATCCAAACAAGCTCAAAATCTGGATCAGCAAAGGAAAGAAGTGACTCAAATATGCTCAAAAACTGAGTCACAAGAAAGAAAGAAGGATGTTTCATAGTTGCAGAATTCCATGCCTTCTCGGTTTTGTTTTCTTGAAGTTTCTGCCCAGCAAGTCAGACAGTCTAATCCTGGCTTGGCTGTGTTTAAATTTCCTATCTTAGGATGTAGGTGAAGAAACCTGTTGGATAGTTTAATCCCAACAGGTAGTAGTTTAGGTAGAGAATCGTATGAGGCCAACAGTCTAATCTGGCCTCATGGAGCAATAAGGGTAGAATTAGAATAGGTTTGTTTTTGCTTTGCAAAATAAAATGTAAAGGGTCTGCTAGTTCAAATGCACCCAAGGGAAAATTGTTAGAGCTCTAGTTTGGGTAGGTAGATTGGTTGGGAAAATGTTTCTGCTGATTTGTGTATCTAATATATTGTGGCAGCTAATCTAAAGAAAGAAGGGATGGTTCAAGCAGCAGGCATCTGGCCTACACCAAGAGATCAATTTCTGAATTCTTGACTCCTTCAAGAATAAGCCATCCCCATGTGGAGCCACTGTTAGCCCCCCTATGAAATTTTTGACAAGCAAATAGGGGGCTAAGTCATTGTTGAGTCTTCAAAGAATGCCTTTCCTCTGAAAACCCATCCTCCTTGAAGTCTCTCGATTGTTGTGCCTAATACAATTTCCCCTCTGCTAGTAAATTGCTAAAAAAAGCCTATTATTCCCTCCTTTACCCCTGCAACATACATCAATTCCCCTTCTTTCCCTTTGTCCGAATTCCCTTTCTTTTTCCCTCTTATTTCATCCCCAAATTAGCTTCTCTTTTATCCCCCTTGTCTTCCCCTTCTATTCCCCTTCTTACCTCTCAAATCCCCCCAAGTTCCCCTTTAAATTCTACCTTTACACCTTTTTTGGCCATATTTCCCCTTCATCCCTCTATCGTTTCCCTTTTGACCCCTTAAAATTCATTAAAATGGGCAAAAAACCCATCTTCCGACCTTATTAAAGGCCTAGCCCCTTTCCCCCTAGCCCCTTTCAAACCACTTCCCCACATGGTCGGGCGCTGGGACCAAGCGCTTAAAGCCCCAGGTACTAATCGCAATCGGAGCATCGGGCGGGTGAAATTCCCATGCATCATTGGAAATCCCCGATGCGACTGTTTTATTAACCAAGTCTCGCGATGTGTTTTGATCCGTTGATCTGTCGTAAAGATCGACGGCGGAGCGCTAATCGCAAGTCTTCTGCCCCGACCCCTGATCAATCGCAAGTCTTATCTTCCTTCCCCTAATTGTGATCTCCCGATTCAATCAGGGCCATTCATCCTTCCCGCGATCAACGGTCATCGCTCAATCGCCAATCCCCTGTCCAATCGCAATCGCAAGTCGCATCAGTGCCGCCCCGATTACAGTCCTTCGATCGCGTTCTCCACCGTTGATTCCTCCCGCAGATCGACGGGTCCAGCGCCAATCACTCCATCGCAATCGCAACATGTTGTATGCGCCCTCCGATCAATCGCGACCTTGTCTTCCGATCTCCCGATTGCGATCTCCCGATTTAATCCTAGCCGTCCTTCCTCCCGCAGATGCGACGGTCATCGCAACTCCCGATCCCCCGATCGCACTGCCCCTCCGATTACATCCGAGCTGTTGATCTGGCCTTCAGATCTAACGGCCAGTGCTCAATCGCATCCTCCGCCCGATCGCTGATCGCAAGTCCTTCTCTCTATCTTCCGATTCAATCTGGGCCGTCCTTTACCCCTAGATCGACGGCCATCGCTCAATCGCAGCATCGCTCCGATCGCAATCGGAACTTTTTGAATGTGTCACCCCTGCCCCCCCCGATTGCGATCCTCCGATTTTATCCTGACCATCCATTGGATCTGGGATCTAACGGCTCAGATCTAATCGCCCTCCGCCTCCGCTGGGTCCCACTCTTACATTCGTCTCCGTCGCATTTCATGCATTTTGTTTGTTTTTTGTTCGCTTCATGTATTGTTACGCCAGTCAATCTCCACCGTCGATCTTCATCTCCAGGCCTGAATCCAATGGTCTGCGCTGCATATTTCTACCAAACCCTATTGTCCGCACATTCCACTACTCCACTACATTTTCATCATGATAGCGTTGTTTCCACCACCGCCGCACCACCATTTCGTTCACCCTGCGTCCATTGCTCCGTCCATTGTTTTCTTCACAAGTTTGTTGTGTTGCAGAGTTTCTATGAGATGAGACCGCCGCTATTCAATGTACTACCTCAATGGCGAGCAGCGCAGTCAGGATCAAATCTAATGAGCCAGTACCATCAAGAAAGTCAAGGAATGGGGCCATCAGGACTCACATTAATGGAAAGCAGAGTTCAAACGCCGAAAACCATGTCGGCACCATTTAAAGCTCAAGCTAACTCGACAGAAGCAGTAATGAAGCAGCAAGGAGTTTCAGTACAGAGCAGGGGGATTAGTGCACGTCAACGAAGATCTTGAGCTCTGAAACAGAGGTTTAAAGAGGCAAAACATCATTTTGAAGACCCTGAGGATCGATCTGGAGATCCTGAACATCAATAAGAGGTAATATCAAGGTTTTCTTATCAGCAGAATTTATTTCCATAAAGGATAGTTCTCCCATACAGTCTTTATTATGCGCCATGTCCCTGAAGGAGCTTTCCACCCCAGCTATAGTTCAAAACAATCTAACATCTATGAGGCAGACCTCTCAGCAAGTTCTTTCATTTTGATCAAATCACTTGGAGTACTGCAGCCCAAAGGTCAAATCATATCCGAAGCAGATCTTCATTGCACCGGGGAGATGGCAAAGATTAAATATACAGCATATCAAGCGGAATGGGCCTCAGCCCTGCATTCATTGTTGTGTTTAAATGTAACATTTAAAATCCACCTACCTCGCCTCATTCTTTGTGTCTCTTCTGCTATAAAGCACAGAAGGATATCATTGTAATGGTTGTTGATGCATTATCAGTGAATTGCAAGCATTTTTGTCCTGAGCCAAGTTCCCTATGTAATGATTGTATGATAGGCTGAGAAATATGATGTATTTAGGCTGAATGTAAAAGCTTTGGGCAGTGATGTACCTGATTGGTGTTATGTTTAACATGATAAGCAGTTTTCATTGGATCCTGATCTACAACAGTTGGTGATGTTTTCCTTGTCTCTGTGATTATTTCCATTTCATTTCATGTTCTTCTGACTGGCATCTGAATGCATGACATAAGATTTACCCTTGTTAGGTACCTTATGTCCCAGATCTCTTAGTCTTTAATGTTTTCTGCTCATATGTGTATCTGAATATTGTTTTTAATTGACTAAACCATTGTAGTGGATGATTATTGCCTGCTCTCTGATGTGCAACTTAATAGAATCAATGTTCAGATGTTTTTGTTAAGATTTAATTGAAATAGGTTAGGAACATTGGGATGTTTAGAAGCCTGTCTCTGCCTCTTCATAACCTGTCCCTTCCATATAAACCTTTTCAAGATCCCTTGTGTTGCCTATGGTTTTTTCCAAGCAGGCCTGGAGTTAAATGACCTCTGGCCTGATCTATAGACAGAATCAGATGGTTCTCCATCATTCATTCTCATTCCTTAATGTTCCATCCCACCAATCAGTCTTTGAGATCCAAATGCTCTAGATGACTAGCCCAACTAAAGCTTACACATTGAAAATAAGTAAATCCTTTCTTGACTCCATTGCCCAATGGCCTTGATGTTCCCTGAGTTATCTATCCTTGCCTAGCTTCTTTATTACCTATCCTTGTCTTATGGTGAAACCTTCCTTCCTGATTCTCAACAACCAAACTCAAACAATCAAACAAACAACCTTGAGCCTATAACTATCCTAAAATCACAATTGAGAACTTCGAAGACATATATCCTTTGATAATAATAGAGAGATCCCTCACTTGACCTAGGAGGGCTAGATCCTAAGGTCTGAAAGTGGTTCTATGTTGTCTCATCTTTAGCTGTTTTCGGCACTTTGCCAAAACATGGGAACCCAACATGTCTTTTCCAAAGCAGTATGCTCACTAGTCCAACCGAGAAGTGGTACATTGATACCACGAGCTTCATTTGATACTTTCACTTCCTTAGCTACTACCTTTTTGACCCACTTCCAGTTACCCATACGATATGAAACTGGAACGAAACTCTTGACCAATTTTCAATAAATTAATGCTACTCACATTTCTAATCATATTCATGAGTGGCGTCGTCATCATAGGATGGTCAAAGAATTTGTTCTTGATTAGCTCCTTGCTAAGTGGTTCATTAAGTCCTTGCTTCCATCTATCACCGAGGATGTGGCTAAGGGTGGTATTTTCATTGAAGATTAGGTCATTTCACATGCCCAGTACTTAGATTTGATTTATACTCAGCATGACATGCTCTATGATGAAATTCCCAATGCGTCGCGATCTAATTTTATTGTTCCTCCTCCATCTAAGGACTCTCATGTTGACGACGATATGATTGGTACTACAATAACACATCACTCTACTACATCTGATCCTTTACCTTCTTTCTAAATTCATGTCGCATCATCTGACAAAGGAAAAAGTGACAAGAAACTGGAAGTAAGAAAAATTGGAAAGTGAAGAAAAATAAAAATTCAACCCAGCAGGAAAAATCATCTGATCAACAAATTGGAAACAATCAAAAACCTCATTACCCTTGCATAATATGTAATGAGGAGAAATTTTTTCGAGACTTTCGTCACAGCACCAAAGTCGCAAAATTTCTTAAGACCTCGACTGCATCTGCTATGTTGACAGATCCTTTTCTGAATCCAGACACAAACATGGTTGCTACAGATCCCGCTTCTAATTCCAAAGTGTTTATGCTATTTCTCACAAAGCCAAAAACTAATTTTTTGGTGTCAGCATGAAATAAATATTATGGTAGTCAGGCTATTGATCAACCTACTACCTCGACCAGGAATCCATCCATGGAATCTATTCCACGAACTACTATTCTTGAGTTAACAATAAAGCCATCGAAGGGAATCGTCCATAAATCAACATTCAATCCTCAAGCCCGAGCCGCTCAGAATTATAATAAAGTTGAAGATTTTGCTCAATCCCCTTCAGCTATGTCAACACTTGAGGTACTTCAAAATTGTCCCTCCCAGAAGCAGTATTTATTTTCATCAATTGATGGAATTGATCTGATAGATTCCAATCTTGTAGTCTTTAATCATACAGGCTATTTGCCACAATTACCAATAGAATTGGAATTCTCCATCCAAGTAAATGTTCTCAATCACGTCATTCATCGTACTACTATTGATGAGGGAACATCTACTTGCATTATGTCTCTAAAATGCTGGAAGTCACTTGGCTCTCCATGCATATCTCAATCATCTATGACGTTGAAAGATTTTGATGGTCAAGCACATTGTTCAACCCTGATATGAAAATGAAACTATTTGTATCTGTTGTTCAAAGTATCCATTTTCATTTAATTAAGTGTGCAAAGTGTTCATCATGTCTTGGAATTTAAACAAAGTTCTTTTGGAAATTGTTTCTGCGTTTATGTGTGAGGGAATGTTAATTAAATTACTATTTAACATCTTAAATCATAAATGAATAGCAGCAAAAATTCATCATAAGATAACACAACAACATTATGAGGTAGTTCACCCCTCCTGGGCTACATTTGTCAGGTCCAAGGCTCCCAATGGGCATGTCCTCGTCATAAGTTTCTTAAAATTGGTTATACAAAGGAGAAATATGCCTAAACGTAGAACCAATTGTGAAATTGATATTCAAGATAGAATAAGCTAGAATGGCTTCTCGGTTTCACCCAAATGTGTTGAAGTATAGTCTAATGTAGCTCATTTCTCTCACATGGCCTCGTGGCTCTCCAAGCCATTCAAGAAAAAATGGTTGAAGAACACCTCTGTTAGCTCTGTAACCTGTACCAAACACTCCAGAATGCTTAGAATACCCAAAATTGACCAAAATTTTGTCCAAATTGGTTCAATATTGGAGAAGTTATGACTCTAATAATATTTTGCCTAGTGGCCTTAAAAAACCTCCTCTAATTGTGGGATAACTCCAGTTGAGCTCACCAAAAATGGCAGACTTTCAAAAATGTCGGAACTGCGCTCGAAATTAAACGGTAGCAGTAAATGCTAGTGGTTTATAGTGGCATGTTCACATGCGGATTAGATGGAGGGTTTAGGTTGCTGGCAGATAAAGTTTAACGGTCGCATTAACTGTCTGTGGTGGTGGTCACATCGGGTGGCATAACCGCCACCATAACCATCAGTGGTAGCCCCCGGTCTCTGCAGTTAGTCACATTGCGTGATGTTAGCACCTGGGGCTAGCCCCCTTAAATCTCCACCAAACCATTTCTCTTAGTCCCTGGTTCTCAGTGGTGGTCACCTTGCTTGCGGAGCTTAGCCCTGAGGGCTTAACCACCACTCCGCTTGTTTTATAGCTGATGACCTGACTCTACGTTCAAACTACCACCCTCTGCCACGTTGGTTGGGTCGAGCTCCACCCGAGGGGTCAGGTCGGGTGTTCGAGACCCATGGCCACCAAACTTTGCAAACACATTTTAAACCAATGGCCTAGGGTCACGTGGCAGCCTCCGGGCAGGCCACGTGGCACCTTGTAATAGGCCCATAAAAACGTATAAAAATAAAATAAAAATCCATCCAATTTTTTTTCCGAAAACAACAAATTTTTTGTTCAAAAAAATTCCTTTTTTGGAAAGTCATTCATCATTTTAAAACCTCGCAACTTTCACATACAACATCATATTTGAGTTCCATTTGCTATACTAGAATCGCAGTGAAGAGGCATTTCTTTCATTCAAGTTGTAACGAATTTTCGAGTAGTTCCAATTTTGAGCATTTTTTTCCTCTTGGACATGATCATCTGATCACACCTCCCCATTGGGAAGATTTTGGACCCCAAAAGCCTTCAATTACCTGTTAAGAATATGAGCATATAGATCCCTCACCTTTTCCACCTCCATCCATTTTTCCTTACTCGGTTTGCTTCCTTTAAGACCAACCTCAACATAATCAACATTTCCCCTGCTCAAAGTGCATGTCCTTCTGTCAAGGATAGCATCCTCTTTCAGCTCATCCAAAAATTCTGGGGAGAATCCGCTATGGATGGCAACTGAATGTCACTTTCATAATCAACAATTAAATGAGGTTCATACAAACGTAAATTTTCCACATTCACAACGGAATACATTTGCATATATGAAGGCAAATCTAGTTGAAAATAATTATTTCCAACTTGTTTAAGGATCTTGAATGGACCATAACTAATAGGCTTCAACTTTTTACCATCTCCTTGTATTATTTCCTTACTAATATGCAGCCATACCTCACCTCCTTCTTGAAACTTATGATCAACTCTGTGTTTGTTATGCCTCTCCTTGTACTTGCCTTGAATTTTTTCAAGTTGTTCTTGAACCTGCTGATGTATGAGCTTAATTCTTTCAATGCAAATGTGAGCTTTGTCAATGTCACTATGCCCATCAATGGCAACATCCTTCTCAAGAATGAAATCTAAAGGTGACTTAGGCAAATACCCAAAGCAAGCTCCAAAAGGTGAAGTATTTGTAGAAGAGTGCTTGGCCCAGTTGTAAGCATGCTGAATGTAATGCAAGTGCTCATCCCAAAGCTTGGGATGCTTGCTACAATAACCTCTCAAAGGATGTACAATGGTTCTGTTCACTACCTTTTTTTGGCCATCTATTTGCAGATGGAAAGTAGTACTCTTCTTCAACTTGGTGTCCATCATCTTCCATAGACTGGACCAAAAATTCCCAACAAATCTAGAATCCCTGTCACTAACAATAGAAGTAGGCAAGACATAATAAACCCATACATGTTGAAAATATAAATCATCAGTTTGTTCAGCAGTTATAGATTTTTGACATGGCATAAGAATACACATCTTGCTGAATCTATCAACTACTACATAAATATAATCATGCTACTTTCTAGATGATGGTAGACCTCCAAAAAAATCCATATAAACACTTTCCCATGGTCTAGAAGGTATCGGCAATGGCGTATATAAACCGAGCTTCCTATTGCTAGGATTTCTTGTAGTACATAATGAACAACCTCTAATGAATCGTGAAACACTATCTACCATGTGAGGCCAATAACAATACCTCTTTAAATGTGCCACTATTTTTCTTACCCCGAAATGTCCAAAAATAAGAGAAGAATGAGCTTCTCTCATGATGCTTAGTCTCTCCCACTGTAGTGTACATAACTTGCCCATATGAAAAAACAAATTATTATGCAAATGATAATAATTCTCCTCAACGTGATTCCCTTCTCTCAAGTTAGCATACACATCCTTAAAATCAACATATGATGCATACTATTCTATGTAGCTCTCATGTACAATAGAATCATTCTTAAGTAAAGTAGTAGCACTAATAATAGGCCTTGAAAGCATATCAACAATTTTTTTGAAAATACCTTTCTTGTACCTTATTACCAAGTGAAATTTTTTTAGGAAACCCATCCATCTTAAATGTCATGACTGCTATAATTTACTTTGCGACTGCCAGTACCGTAAACGCTGATGGTCGGTATGAAAAACTATTTCTTTGCCCATCATATAGTGTTTCCACTTTTTGACGCTTTGTACCAACAAATAGTACTCCTTATCATATGTACGATAATTCACAACAGCACCATTAAATGTCTCAGAATGAAATGCGATAGGCTTAACATGCTGTAGGAGAACTGCACCCATGGCATAATCACTAGCATTGGTCTGAATCTCTAATGGCTATCTCAAGTATAGTAATGCAAGGACTGGAGCTGAACTTATCTTCTCTTTCAAAGACTTGAAAGCTTTCTATTTCTTGCCTCCCCATTGAAAAGCATGCTTCACACTTGTCACTGCATGCATAGGAGCTGCTATGGTCGAGAAGTTATAAATAAACTTCCTCCAATACTGAGCTGTACCCAAAAAACTTCTTACCTCTGTAATGGATTTGGGAGTAGGCCAATTCACAATGGCTTTTACCTTAGAAGGATCAATTATCAAAACACCTCCTCCTACTATGTGTTCCATATAAACCAAAGAAGTCTTTCCAAATTCACACTTTGGCATTTTAAGAAAGAACTGATTTTTTTTCAAAATATCAAGTACTTTCTTAACATGCATGACACGCTCTTCTGTAGTATTGCTGAAAATTAAGATGTCATATAAGTAGACAATAAATAAATCATCAAGAAAAAGATGTAAGGCATCATCCATTACCCACATAAAAGTTTCAGTTGCATTGCATAAACCAAACGACATAACAAGCCACTGAAAGAGTCCCTGTTTGGTTTTAAATGCTATCTTCCAAATGTCATTTTCTGCAATTCTAACTTGATGATAACCACTACGTAAGTCTAACTTAGTGAAATATTTAGCATATTTCAGCTGATCTAACAAATCATCTATCCTTGGGAGTGGGTAATGATTCTTTACCGTTATCTTGTTCAATGCCTTGAAGTCCACACACATGCGCCAAGTTCCATCTTTCTTTGGAATCAACACTAGCGGTGACCCACATGGCGAAGTGCTTCGTCTTATGAATCCTTTGTCAAACAAGTCTTTAATTTTCCTCTTTATTTCAGTATTCTCCATGATAGACATGCGGTACATGCCTATGTTAGGAAGAGGACAATCTTGATGTAACTAGATTTCATGTTGAATCTCCCTTTTAGGAGGTAAACCTGTCAGTTCCTGAAACATATCATGATGTGCATCAACTACATCATATAAATCTGATTTAAGCTTGGAATCACAATTTTAAAATGACTCATGATTCACATCAACCTTGGGCTTAACCATAAGAAGTACAAAACTCTTACTAGAATTCACTAGCCTTTTTACATGTCCCGCATTACCATTGCTATATTTTCCTTCTTGCGATGTGCTCTGACAATGAAATCCTTGCCATATTTAAAGAGATTATACTTATTTTCATGGCGAGGGAAGATCACTCTCCTGTCAAATAAGTAAGGAATTCCCAAAACAATTCTTGATATATCAAATGGTATTACATCAAGTTCAACTATGTCAATAAGGTGTGCAGTAATTGCAAATCGCAATATGCACTTTCTTGAGAATTGTAAGTTTGCATCCTTGCATATCCATCGAAGTGGATATGGATTGGGATGTGGAATGGCCTCAAGTTTAAGTTTTTTGACCAAGTATTCTGATATGAGATTTTCTTGTGACCCACTGTCAAACAGTGTGTCAATTTTTGTATGTTTTGAGACTACCCTCACATGGAACAATTCAATTCTTTCTTCCTCATTTGGAGTTTGTACATAACAGTTTGAAGTACTAGTGCTTGGCTTAGTTTCAGTATCCTTTCCCTTCATACTCTTCAAACTCATGGCTGCAATTTTGGTTTCGTCACCTAAATCATCACTTAAGTCTTGTGGTGTAGTTGTAGTAGCTGCAGTTTTCTTCTTTCCTTCATTTTTGTTAAACCGAGTTCTTTTTTTAGGATGTAATTTCCAATAGTTTTTCTCTTTATGGCCTTCTCTTGAACAATGTTTACATATCACTTTCCCACCCTCTTGTTTGAAATATGCATTCTTTTTTCCTTTTCCCTTAAAGTTTTTATCTTTGTTTTTCCCCTTAAAAGGTTTGTTTCTACCCTCATCAAAAGTGTTTTTTCCTCTAGCCTCTAAATGTGTAGCTTGTACACAAAATTTGTCTAGACTAGTAGGATTGAACATAAGAATAGCATGTGTAAGGTAGATGTGCAAACCACCTATATATTTCAGCAAAGTATCTTGGCTTTCTAAGCCTACCCCTAATAAGAGTGATCTTCTCCTAAACTCTTGGGTGTAGTCTTGTACATTTTGTCCCTTAAGTTGTCTGAAGTTTTGCCAGTTCATGATAGCCTTTTGTAAATGAGCTAATGGATAAAATTGATTTTTGATTGCAATAATAAATTCATCCCATGATAAACTAATCTTAGCATGCTTTTTAATTTCATCCTTGGTCTTGGCTTCCCACCATACCAATGTTGCTCCATCCATTCTCAAAGAGGCTAACTGAATCATGGTGTCATCATCATGAAGGTTCTATATCCTCAAGTAAACTTCCAACTGTCTTATCCAATTGTCAAGTTTCTGTACATTGAGCTCACCATTAAACATAGGCAACTCAAATTTAACATCAAGCTTTAAAAATCGACTTTTACCAGTAGTTTTAGACTTGTGAGATTGATTCACGGAAGTTGAGGATGACGATGTAGAGGAAGAGGATGAAGATGGGGATGGTGAATCACCATTTCCTCCGTGTCCTTTATTTGACTTGTCATCACTTTTCTTTCCTCTGAAGAACCTCTCCTTCTTTCTCAGTTTTTTTAGACCCTTCTCCAACAAGACTATCATCTCTTTCTTGGTAGAGTATCCTCACCATCTCCGTCATGTCCAAGAAAGCCTTTCGGAACACCCGTTCCTCTTCTTTGGGATCAATATCTTCAGAAGCTTCTCCCTCTCTTGAATACATTCTTGAAGCTGCTTCTATGGATCCTGGAGGTGGCTCTCTGGCCCTTCTTGGTTGAGGATTACTTTGTGCACTATCCAAGTGTCCTTCACCTCTCTTGAGTTTAAGCCTAGTAAGCATAAAAACTTGCAAACAATCAACTATATATTTGCACAAAACAAATGCTGAGTAAAACTCTAGCTCTTAAGGCTCAAATCCTTAGCTTTGATACCATCTAATCTGAAAATGAAACTATTTGTATCTGTTGTTCAAAGTATCCATTTTCATTTAATTAAGTGTGCAAAGTGTTCATCATGTCTTGCAATTTAAACGAAGTGTTTTTGGTAACTATTTTTGATTTTATGTGTAAGGGAATGTTAACTAAAAATACTATTTAACATCTTAAATCAGAAATACACATCAACAAAACTTCACCATAAGATAACACAACAACATGATGAGGCAATTCACCCCTCTTGGGCTACATCTGTCAGGTCCAAGGCTCCTAATGGGCATGTCCTTGCTCTATTAAGTTGATAAAATTGGTTATATAGTTAGAAATATGCCTAAAAATGTAGAACCAATTGTGAAATTGAATTCAGAAGACAGAAATAAGCTAAGAATGGCTTTTATTTCATCTCAAACAATGAAGTATAGCACAATGCAGCTCCATTTCCCTCATGGCCCTCGTCACTCTCCAAGCTTCCCTGAACCAAAAATGGCCAAAGAACATCTCTGTTAGCTCTACAACCTATCCCAAACACTCTAGAATTCTCAAAATACCCAAAATTGGCCAACATTTCATCCAAATTGGTTAAATATTGGAGAAGTTATGACTCTAACAATTTTTTTCCCACTGGTCCTAAAAAACCTCCTCTAACTGTGGGATAACTCTAGTTGAGCTCCCAAAAATGGCGAACTTGCAAAAATGTTGGAACCGCACTCCAAATTAAATGGTAGCAGTAAATTTTGGTGGTTTATAATGGCGTGTTCACATGCAGATTAGACGGAGGGTTTAGGTTGCTAGCGGATAAATTTTTACGGTCGCATTAACTGTCTGTGGTGGTGGTCACATCGGGTGGCATAACCGCCATCGTAACTATCGGTGGAAGCCCCCGGTATCTGTGATTAGTCACATGGTGTGATGTTAGCACCTGGGGCTAGCCCCCTTAAATCTCTGCCAAACCATTTCTCTTAGTCCCTGGTTCTTAGCGTGGTCACCTTTCTTATGGAGCTTAGCCCCGAGGGCTTAACCACCACTTCACCTGTTCTATAGCCGATGACTCGACTCTCCGTTCAAACTGCTGCCCTTTGTCATGCTGGTCGGGTTGACCTCTTCCTAAGGGGTCGGGTCAGGTTTTCAGGACCCATGGTAGCCAAACTTTGCAAACACATTTTAAGCCAATGTCCTGGGTCCATGTGGCAGCCTCCGGGAAGGCCACGTGGCACCCTATAATAGGCCCATAAAAAATTATAAAATAAAAAAATTTCCATCTAATTTTTTTTTTAAAATGACAAATTTTTTGTTCAAAAATTCCTGTTTTGAAGGTCATTGGCCATTTTAAAAATTTAGTAACTTTCACATACGACATCAGATTTGAGTGTTGTTAACAATGCTATAATCATAGCAATGAGGCCTATCTAGTTGTTTAGGTTGTAACCAATTTTGGGCATTTCCATATTTGAGCATTTTTTTCCAGTTGGACATGATCACCTGATCAAACCTTATCTAAACAATTTACCTACGCATTCACGAAACTGGACTGATCACCTGATGCATCTGAGAGCTACCTTTCTTCGTTGCCGAAACTACAAAATACTCTTCAATCCACACAAATGTGTGTTTTGTGTTGGTTCTAGTCATTTTCTTCGATTCGTCGTCTCAGAAAGTAATTTGAATTGACCCACTGAAGGTCCAAGCCATTCTTGATTTTCCCATGCCATCAAATTGAATTAAGTTACAGAAACTTCAAGGAAAGGCTAACTTCCTAAGGAGGTTCATACGCAACTACGCCAAAATGGCTAAAGGATTTACTCATCTCTTCAAAACGGGGATTCACGTCAATTGGGATAATGTTGCAAAAGCTTATTTTGATGTTGTCAAGGACACAGTAGTGTAGGCGTCATTAATGTATCCCCCAAATTATCATAGTGATTATTTCTTATATATCGCCGTGATAGATACAACCATTGATATCGTAGTGGTCCAAGAAGAAGATGGGATAGAACATCTGATATATTATTTGAGTCGTAATATCAATGATATGGAAGTGAATTATTCATGCATCGAAAATATCACCTTGGCGGCCATTCAAGCTATCCAAAGATATCGCCATTATATCTTGTTCCGGAAGACCATTGTCATTTCAGATTTCAACCCAATGACTTACATTCTATCATGTCAATTTCTGCGGGGGAAATATTCAAAATGGATTGTCATTTTGCAGGAATTGGATTTAGAATTCATCAAATCCAAGTCAAAGAAGTATTTAGTTTTGGCTCAGCTTCTTTGTGACCTTCCCTCTAATAGTACTGCTACTACATCGGAACCATCAATTCCTGATGAGTCTCTATTTCTGATTGGATCATCCGATCCTTGGTATGCAGATTTTATCATTTATCTCCAAACCTAGACTTTTCGGCCCAATACCTCTCACTCTCAACAGTGATGTATTTGATACCAAGCCAAAGATTATATGATTTTCAGTGATACACTTTATTATCATGGTGTATATATGATTTTAAGGAATTGCCTCACTCATGAGGAGGTCGAGAAGGTTCTAAATTATTATCATGTTGGGGCTTGTGGTGGACACTTGTCTGGAAATGCTTCCGTGCAGAAGATACTCTGCGTCGGATACTTTTGGTCTACGATATTGCAAGACTGCATCCTTGCGGTGAGAATTTGTCATTCGTGCCAGATATTTTACCATAAAATTCTCAAACCGCCAGTGCCTATGCATCCTGTTATCGTTGTGGGACCATTTGCAAAATGAGGCATTGAACTCATGACCTGCAACATAATTAAATATCTCAATTTGTGGGCATACGGAACCTCAGTGACAAATGCAACCAAATTTACCCCCTTTCAATTGGTGTATGGTCTGGAAGCTATTTTACCTATCTAATGTGAAATACCATTGTTAAAACTCAGATTTGACTTGTTACCTAACACCTCTACTAAAGAATCATGTCTTTTTAACCTTATCCATCTTGATGAAAAACGTCGTGAAGCCTCATTGGCTAACGAAGCACACAAGAGACAAATTAAGGTGAAATACAACCAAAATGTCCGTCCTCGCATCTTCTTAGAGGGTGACCTGGTTTTACATTTTTATCATGAAGCTAATGTAATAGGGATAGGGAAATTTGAACCGTTATGGCATGGCCCTTATATTGTCAAAAGAGTTCTTGCTAAGGGTTCCTAGAAGTTAGTAGATTATGATGGAATTTCATTCGTGCAACCTTGAAATGGGTTGTATCTTAAACGTTACTATGCTTAAACATGAGTGTAATAAACTTTTGTACTATATTGTGGGTGATTTCATGAAGTTGGGAAACAGTTTTTGGCGGATGGTTAGAATTCGGGAGAAATTTTTAATTTCTCGGCCAAGAAAAAAGTCAACTAAATTTCTCGGCCGGGAGTTTTCAAAACTCTCGTCCGAGAGATTTTAAATATTTCGGACGAGAGTTTGGTCGGGTTTAACATGAGTTAAAATTCTCTCAGACGAGAGTTATGCATTTTCTCGTCCGAGAGTTTTGGTCACAAAAACTCTCGGGAAAACGTTTCAGACGAGAGTTAGAAAAAATCTCGAGCGAGAGTTTTTAAAGTCTCGTCTGAAAGTTTTTCAACTCTCGTCTGAGAGTTTTTCCAACTCTCGTCCGAAAAGTTTTTAAACTCTCATTCGAGAGTCTTTATTATTGTGATTATTATCAACAGATTTTTTTAATAATTCATTGCTAAGGGCCCTTAACAATGAATTAGGTTTATTTTTAATAATTCATTTTTTAATAATTCATAAATATATACCAATTTAGGATTTAAGATTTATTTTTTATTTTTTATTTTTAATGTAATGTTTTGATCGGTTTTAAATCTCTTTTAATGTTCTTAAAATGAATTTAATATGAAAAAATTTGATGATATTTGGACACAATATGCTTAAATTACAACCCAATACCAAAACATATGGTTAATGTTTAAGAGACAAGTTGAAATACTCACTTTATATTAAAAATGACATTCAAAATAGAAATCTCCACTTGCTGAGTGAGACTTGGATGGAGTTTCTGTCTCTGTCAGATTGTCTGAAGACTAGGGCCATGTCATCCCACAGAGAGCAAGCTGTGGGGCAGGTGTTGAGGATGTGATTGAGAGTTTCTGGACCATTCTCGTAGAGCATACATCGTGAAGGGCCTACGAAGCCTCGTTTCTGCAGATTGTCCCATGTGAGTGCCTTGTTATGCATGACCAGCCAGGAGAATAGTGTGATTTTTGGCCATGTTCCTCTGTTCCAAAGGGCTTGCCATTTGTGATCTGGTTGCGGATCCGATGAGGCAGCCAAGATCTAATATGCTTCTTTGAGTTTGAACGTTCCTTTGGGATTTCTTCCCCATCTCAGGATGTCCTCTTTATTAGACTTTAGGATTCTTCTTTTGTCCAAGTCTTGTACAAGATGGTCTACATTCATTGGGCCTGCTTGGGTATGCCGTTGTTCTCTGGATAACCATTTTTTCCATGTGGTTGCCTCGCTCACAGGTTGCCAGTAGTCTGCTACCGTAACCTTTCCTTCCTCTTGCATAGCTCTTTTAAGAGTGTTCCAGTCTGGGTGTGCCAAGGGTGGGAGCTGCTGCCAGGCATCTTCCAAGAATAGGGCAGTGCTGCCTTGGTGCACTTCCCAGAAGCTATGTTACTGAACAATATGTCAATTTTCCCATGCTTTATTCCAGATGGGGGATCCTTTAGTGGTGGCTATAAGCCTGATGAGGTCTTTGTCCCTGATTTTATTTGTATACTTCGCTTTCCACAAGGTGCCCCAGAGGGAGTTAAGATTTTCTACCCATCTCCACCAGATTTTTGCTACTACGGCCTTGCTTAATATCTTGGGGTCTCTTAGGCCCAAACCTCCCTCCATTTTTGGTTTGCAGATGTCTGTCCACTTGAGGAGGGCCCATTTGGATTCCTTAGAGGCTTCATTCCAAAGAACGGATCGCTAGATACTTCGGATGGATTTATAAACCGCCTTAGGGGCTGCAAGTGATGAAAACATATATGTTGGCATGGTTTGAAGGACAAACTTGACCAATATCAGTCTGCTGGCCATGTTTAAGGCCCGGTGGGTCCAGCTTCTTAACCTGGCTCTCATTGTTGAGGAGGGCATCCTAGTTGGCCGATTTGTAGGCATATTCCGAGAGTGGTATACCAAGGTATTTGGTTGGAAGGGAGTTCTTTTGAATATTTAGAATTCTATTGAGATTTCTCTGCACAGGAATGGATGTGTTGAAGAAAAATAGTTTGGATTTTGTGAGATTGATTTCTATACCTCAGGCCTCTCAGAAAGTCTTTAGGAATTTGTTGATGGTTCAAGCTTCCTGCACTGTAGGGGAACCCATGAGCATTGTCTCATCTACGAATTGCTGATGCGTTACTGTGGGTCCTTGGTGTACCAGTTTGATGCCTTTGAGTTGATTCTGCTATTTTTCCTTGGCTAAGGATCTTCCTAGCCCTTCTGCCATAATGACAAAGAGAAACAGAGACAGGGGATATCCTTGCCTTATACCTCTGGACGTAATGAAGGGTTGAAGGGGTCCTCCATTCATCAAGATTGAAAAGAAAGCACCTGAGACTAGTTCCATTATCCAATTTTTCCATTGTTGACTAAATCCAAAATCCTGGAGGATTGCTCTCATATAGTGCCAGCTGATTTTATCAAAGGCCTTTGAAAGGTCAAGTTGGATAAGCATACCTGAAGTCCTTTTTGTTTTGAGAGAATGCAACACTTCCTGAGTGAGGATTATGCTGTCAGTGATCTTCCTACCTTCAATGTAGCCAGTTTTTTCTTAAGAAATGATTGAGGGGAGGATGGATTTAAGTCTGCTAGCCATCAGTTCGGAAAGGATTTTGTAAAGGACATTACAAAGGGCTATGGGACGAAACTTGTAGGGGGAATAAACCTTGTCTGATTTGGGAATTAAGGTGAGGAATGTGGCATTGATGGTAGGCAACAATTTCTTGGTTCTGTGAAAGTTCCTTACTAGGTTGAGAAGGTCAGCCTTAATAATGGGCCAGCAAGCTTTAAAGAATTTGATTGTAAATTTGTCTGGTCCGGGAGCCTTGTTCGAGGCCATGTTGAAGATTGTTTCTTCAATCTCCTGCTTAGTGAATTCTCTTAGAAGGAGGGATTTTTTCTCCTCTGTAACTAAGTTGGGAATGGCAGCGATAATTTCATTGATGGCTTGGGTTCTATCTTGAATGGGATCACTGAGAAGAGAAGTGAAAAAAGAGTTGAGTTCAGATCCTATATGCTCCCTTGTATAAACTTGATCGCCATCAGCTTTTTTGAGGGAGAGGATGTGTTTATGTGCTCTATGATGGATGGTTGAATTATGGAAGAAACGAGTGTTGCGTTCTCCCTATTTTAACCATTGCACCCTCAACTTCTGCCTCCACAACAACTCTTCTTGTTTTAACTGTTCTTCCCATTGCCATTGTAGATTTGATTCTTGAGCTATTCTTTCATCATTGGGCCCTTCTTTGATCAAATTTTGTTGGAGATTCGCCATTTTTTCCTCGAGTTCTTTTTTGGCTTCAAATATGTCGCCAAAGGTGTTTTTGTTCCAACATTTGAGGTTGATTTTTATTGTTTTGAGCTTCTGCTGGAATATGTACATGATATTGTTTCTCCTTATGGTGGCTTGAGTCCACCAGCATTGTATGTTTTGCATGAATGATGGGTGCTCTGTCCAAAAGGCTTCAAATCTGAATGGTCTGTTGTGGGGCTTATCCAAATTGGTGAAGTGAATCTGCACTGTCCAGTGATCAGATCCTCCGATAGGCAAAATGCTGGCCTCCATGTTGATATTTTGCAGCAGAATGGATTCTGGCATGAGGAACCTATCGAGCCTTGATGCTATCTGCCTGTTTCCTCCTTGCTTATTATTCCAGGTATGCAGACCATTGACTGTGGGGATTTCAATGAGTTTGGATTCAACAATAAAGGTGTTGAATGTTTCCAAGTCCTTATCCAATCTTCGTAAGCCTCCCTTTTTTTCCACTAGATTGGTGATCATGTTGTAGTCTCCGCCTAAAATCTAGTGGTTTGCCCCATGGTGTTGTCTGACTTCGTCTAGGTCTAGCAACATCTTCAGCCTTTCCTGGATTCGTTGGGGTCCATACACGTTGGTGATGCAGAGAAATTTCCCTTATTCTGGCATGTTGAAAATGACCGATAACGAGTGCTTGGTGGATAGATCATTCTACAAGAAGAATTTTATTTTGTTCCAGAACGTGAGTAACCCTCCTTCTTGCCTGATAGCATCTATGCTTATGCAATGATGACTGTTGGAAATGAGTTTTTTGAGCGTCTCTGTGCCTTTGGGAGAGCATTTGGATTCTTGAAGAAGTATGATGTCTAGGTGTAGCAAGAATAAGTGGTTTTTCAGGATCCTTCTTTTGGTGGTGCCGTTGAGCCCCCTGATGTTCCAGGTTGTGTTTTTCATTGAGCTACCTTTGGAGCAGATAGGACCAAGGCCCTGATTTTTCCTTCATTGATTAGGTGTCTACCTACTTCTTGTATTTGCTGTCTTGTGGATTTGCGCCCTCTTTTTCTTCCCGGTCCTTGTGGCTTGTATTGATCCAAATCTAGGTTGGCTTGAATGCTCGTTTGGCTGCTATTTCCCCATTGCCTTTTGGCTTCATTTTGGTTGATGTATTCTAGCTACAGGTATGCCATTTCTATCTTCTCCAAGTGTTCTTGGGGAATGGAATCGACTCCCAGTTTGGACCATTGCTCATTGACCTTTTGGAGATCTAGATCGCCTAGGATATCCTCCAGAGGATTGTTTGAAGTGGTTGAGGATGGCTGGTCTGTTTGCATTTCTGTGCATTGAGGGTTTTGCAGTGATGTGTGGATGGTATTAATCTGAATGGGAGAGGATTCTGGTTTGTGTTGCGGTGCCTGGGTGTGGATTGAATCCGAGGTTGTTCTTGGGGCGTTGGTTGTAATCAAAGATTGACTTAATAATGACGGATATTGATTAGTGGGAGCCTGGGAGACTATAGGGTGCTCTAATGAGTCAAGATTTCTCAGAACTTCAAAGCTATTTGGCTGGGTGGAGGCAGTATTGGTGGGGGTTGTATTGGTGGAGGGTTTCGAAGGCTTTTTTCCTTTCTTCCCTTTGTTCTTTCTTAAGACGGAGGTGAAACCAGGTGTTGGAGTAGCCCCTTGTTCCTATTGGGCCTGAGGCTGTGGTTGATTAGCAGGGCAGCCATGACTGAGAGGTCCATGCTATCGGCATGTTCGGCATCTGAATGGGATATTTTCGTAATCAATGGTTTTCTTCCATTACACTCCTTTATGGATCAGCTCCATATGGCCTGGGAGGGGTCCTGAAATATCCAAGTAAACACAGATTATACCATAGGTTGTGTACTTACCTTGCGATGTGACATCTGAGGCTTTGATGAAGACTCCCAGCTGGTTTCCTATGGCTTCCAAGATGCGCTTGTTCCAGTAATTAACAGGCAGACAGTGAAGGTGAATCCATACTGGAATGTTTTTGAAGTCTTCCTGTTCTGGAGCGAAGTTTGGCCTCTAGTACATTATGTAAAATCCTACAGAGTTGTAGAAGTATGGGCCGCCTTCGAAGATGCGATATTTTTCATCCCTGTGAGTGAATATGACAGTGAAAAAGCTTCTCGATCCCAGTTGAAGATCGTAGTCCCCTTTGGGTTTCCATTTCTGGTTTATCCACCAGCAAAGAGCCTTTTCCTTAAGTCAAACCCCCATGAATTTGTAGATCAAGGCATGCTTGCTCATGTGGTCTCTGTATTCGTAGATCCATGGATCTTCAATGATTAATCTGGGTAATTTCTCCGAGATGGGCTTACATGGGGACGGATCTTGCGCTTTTTGTTGACTTGGAATGTGCCCCGCAAACGCAGATCCCTATGTCGCCAATGCATTGTTGTTTCCCCCAGATCTGGATCTGGATGGGATGTTGGAGGTCTTAGAGGGAATGCTACCCAAAATAAAAGGGCTAAAGGTAGGGGGGTCAAACCCCCCCCCCTGAGGTGTTCATGAGGTGATTCGGGTGGAGTGCGGCTGAGAGATATGGCTTGTGCTGAATGGATTGGCTGGCAAGGCAGATGATCCAAGATCATGGATTTGCAGAGCTTCAGCCCAATCACCGCTCCTCAGAAGCCTGCACTCTCATGATTCAATTCCCTTAAATTATTATTGTTAGGTCAACTAGGATTGTGGGGTTCATAATGTTGAAATTCCCTGGGAGAGTTCATATGTGCACCCTAAGTTCTATAAATAACTTTTAACTCAATTTTATGATAGAAATAAAAGATTAAATGGACATTAAAATGGAATACAATAGAATGTAGATTCACTTGGTCCTAATCAAATAAAAACCCAATGGTTATAGCTCTGAAAATCCTTTTTCAAAGTTTGAGAATATTTTGACCAAAATGTACAAATTTGGAGTAAAAGTGAAAATGAAGTGGTAAAAATTATCATATGAATGTTTAAAAAACTTTATTATGTTTTTATTAATTTTATTAATGATAAGCAAGTGCTTTCTAAGTGGTTTTTTTAGTTTTTTAGGTGATATGATGTAAACTAAGTTGATTTTCTGCGATTTTTTCCATCACTTTTGTCCATTTTAGATATTATGTGGTAGGTAATTTATTCAAAAATTGGAATACAAGGAATAGTTTCCCATAGTTCATTTTGTATTAATCAATTCAATATCATTGCTACCATAGAATATACCCCACTAATTTCAGACACACACCTTCTTTCTTGCTTTTAAAAGTGTTGTAATTTCATCGTAGAGCCTACCTTCTATGGGACTAATTAGTACCTTGATATCCATTTAGCATCAATGTTGTAATATTTTCATAGGATTTGGAGCCCTATTTACCCTTGAAATGACCCTTTAATGAAACCTCATAAATTTCTCTTAATATTTTTTTTTGGCCTTTCTAGATGGGGTTCCCATTGTTGCATTGTAACACTACATTGTATTGTACTGCTTGTGTTCTTGAGCTTGATGTCAACTTCAATTTGATGTAAATCATAACCTATCACTTATGGGTGAAATCCCGAAGTTGGGAAACACTTTTTGGCGGATGGTTAGAATTCGGGAGAATTTTTTAATTTCTCGGCCGAGAAAATAGTCAACTAAATTTCTCGACCGAGAATTTTCAAAATTCTCGTCCGAGAGATTTTAAATATTTCGGACGAGAGTTTGGTCAGGTTTAACGTTAGTTAAGATTCTCTCGGACGAGAGTTATGCATTTTCTCGTCCGAGAGTTATGGTCACAAAACTCTCAGGAAGACTTTCGGACGAGAGTTAAACAGACTCTCGGACGAGAGTTTTTAAACTCTCGTCCGAAAGTTTTTCAACTCTCGTCCGAGAGTTTTTCAGCTCTTGTCCGAAAAATTTTTAAACTCTCGTCTGAGGATTTTTCCAACTCTCGTCCGAAAAATTTTAAAACTCTCGTCTGAGAATTTTATTCTTATAATAAAAACCCAAAATTCTTCATTCGCTCGACATTCTGCACTGTCGTTTTCGGGAATTCATTTGTACTCCTTTGAAAGATTAGGATCCATTTTCCTCTTCCAATTTGCTTAGATAATAGGGTAGTAAGAAAAAGAGTTATGGATGGGGATATATTTTGTGTATGTAACTACTTTTTTGAAGCTAAGTAAATTATTTAATGAAAAGGGAAAATAGATATGGCCTTCAAAGTGAGTTCAAGGTTTCAAAGTATGAGGATCTCTAAATATGGAATAAACTCTTCCATAAACCTCACAATATATTGAAGATGAGAAAATATATTTTTCATTTTGGTCTTCATGCTATAAACATTTCCATGAGATATGTGATGGTCTCATTCTTGGTGAGAAAAATCCCTAAATTACCAAAGTTAGAGCAAAGGCTAATACATAATTATTCCTTAAAATCATTTGAGTTGATGGTAAAATCATTCTAAAATTATATACAGATTTTTTTTTAATCTATTTTTGATGATCATTGCACAGACCCATATATATATATATATATATATATATATATATATATATATATATATATATATATATATCTTTATATATATATATATATATATATATATATATATATATATATATATATATATATATATATATATATATATATATATATATATATATATATATATATATATATATGACAAAAACAAGCCCTGAGAGTTAGCTCAATTGATTGATTCCTCGTCGTTAAAACACTTTTTTTTATTGAGAAGTCATAGTTTCAATTCTCTCTACACTCTTGGGGCCAAGATCCATCATTGAGGTGACAAGAAGTGATCCATTCATGGTTTTGGAATGCATTGTAAATGTATTATTGTAGGGCTTCTTTTATTTTAAGATACATATGAATTGTTTTTTATGGATTCTATTTTTTTTACTCTTGGGATGGGGTGTCACCTCAACCACCAAAGGAAATATGATATGTTGTTTTCCATATTCACAATTCCCTTCATAGTTTGGAGAGTTGGAAGGCTAGGTATTGTCTTCCAAATATGCAACATGATTCATAGTTAATGCAATTGGTATGAGGTTCTACATCTCCACCTAAATAATGATTACAAGCTATCATTATTTCGATACCCTTCTACAATGAAGCACGACTTCGAGATTGGCTAATTGCTTTATTTATTTGAGGGAAGATCTTCCCATATGCCCTCTTTATTTATTTTTTCACTCTCTTTTTTCTCTTAGCACTTCCTTGATTTTGTGGTTGGGATAGCCAACCCGCCTCCCTAATCACCTCCCATTTTCTTCCCACTTGAACTTATGATCATTCTTGGCTTTCTGTGTTCACTTTTCTTCTAGCTTGACAAAGTTCATACTCGTGTGTCATTTCTCTGTACCCACCCCCCCTTTGGGAGGGTGATCTTGCGTTCGAGGCACACTGTATCATTAAGGATTCGATATCATTTATTAAACATCTAATTTATATAACTGAACTAAAATACTAGCAATTGCACCGGTGGTGCAAGGGAACGCCGGAAGGAGGAGACATGAATCATTTTGTGGTACATGTTAGGGAACATGATGAATGTGAATTTATGAGGGGATTGATTACATTAATTTATAGATTTAAAACTATGAAAATTAAATATGTTGTTTGCTGAACTTGAAGGAGGAAAGAAGGTAGGTAATTTCATGTCCATGACTTTAATTTTATAACTTTGTGGTTATTATCTTAAATCATTATGTCTTAATAATAGTAGAAGTAATTTACTCAAATTTGCACGAATGTAATTTAAATTAGAACAAAATATTTGAAAATAAACAATAGCTTCACTTGTGAATCGATTTATAATCGTATAAAATGAGAGCATATAAAGGAAATAATTTGTGAGATTTAGATATGTAGGCATATCTGATATGATGAAAATAGATAGTATACAATATAGTAGACCATAGATCTCTTGTGCAACATATAGATTTTTGTGAAGGCATCACTGACCTGTATTGAAGTAATGTAATGGTAAAAAGGTTTTACATGTTATTAAAACTCGTAGTCGTAGGCAGTTTTAAATCATGGTACAAGCAAAAAGAGTAAGAGTGATATTGTTAAATATAGAAGAAAATCGGTTTGGCAAAAAAAGGAGGAACAAGTGATAGCATAGTAGACTGATCATGCATGCAAGGTGTTTGGTTGCAAGTAGGGGGTATTCCTAGTCGTAAATACAAGGGGTTGCCCGACAACGACAGCACTAATTGACTTCCAAAGTTGGGACGTGACTAAGATAGTATGCTCGAAGATGCCTGTGTGAATCTCTTTCATGTACATGAATGAGGAAACGGATGAATTTTTTGATCTTTTGGAGTAGTTGCAATGTTGGGCGCAAATGGTATAGTGGTAGAGTAGGTGGAACTAAGAAGCATTGTTGTACAATGAGGAGTGCATTCTCCTATTCACTGATTTCTTCATAGAATTTGTTGAGTTGAGAAAGGTAGCTGCAATCCATAGTTGTTGCAAGGAAAGGAAAATCATATAAGTGAACATATAAAAATTTTACACTAATAATGGAAAGCATAATAAGAAACAAATAGTAGGAACAAATATGAATTGAAATGATATTGGAAAGTGAAAATGTAAATGAAGCAGGAAATTTGCAAGGTCTTATTATGAGGAAGAAGATGAAAGAAGTAAAAATGGAATGCAAGCGAAGGGAAGGTACCAATAGTAGGAGCTCTTCAAGGAGTGTGAGTAATAGATTTGGATGCAAGGTGTGCCTCTTCTTGTTTCCTGCGTATGACGTAAGGGTTCTCCTGCATACGTGAATAGCGTGAGAAGGAGAAGGTAGGGGAGATGCAGAGATCATTCAGCGAGCGAACTCTTGAAATAGCTATGAAAGTGACCCCTTGCTGGTCAGTGTTGCCGATGTCGATTGTTTCCTTATCTAGTGTCATGCCTTGTGATTTATGGATTGTTAAGCCCCATGCCATGCTGAGAGGCATCTGTGTGCGTGAACCCCTTGTGATGGGGGGGATTGGCACAAATGTAGGATTCGAAGGATCCCATGGTGCACCGTTGTAGTGAGGGAAGGCCACTATGACAAAGGATGGTAGTTTTGGTGGTGTACAACCTGGTGCTTATACGATTGCACGAACGGTGCCGAGCGAACAGTTAACAAGACCAGTACCAACCCACAAATTGCTTTTGAGAATAACACGTTGGTAGATGCAGAGGAGTATTTTCTTTGATAATTGATCATTTTTTGGTTGTGTAGTTTCGAGTTGCCTCTTTTTGGCAGCAAAACAGCATGCAACTGGCTGATTTAATAATTTTAACATCGATTTATTGTGCAGGTCAACAACATCATTTGTTGAATAAAGATGCATTGAATTGGAGAATGATTGGACTTCAGCTTCAGGAAGATATGTTTTTGAATGTGTCATAAGAAGATTCCAATCAGTAACAGTGGGGGTTGCATTGCGAAGGTTGGAGAGGATTTCGCAGAAGGAAATCTATGCAGGACTTGTTCCTTGTTGCCGAAATACTATTGCAAGCATAACCACAGTATTGAAGCTTTGCCAAAGTGCAGTGCCATGAGAAGTTCCTACATACATTGGCATGTTTTTACAGGTGGTAGTTGGCCAAGGTCACCCACAAGGATTATAGAACGTCCACCAAATGGGTTGTTTCTATTTGTTAGGAATGCCTCGCATAAGCGATTATCAATTTGAGAAATAAATTTAGGATCAATGAAGCTCATTTCGTCAATTAGAATGTAATTGATATGTTGAAGCTGTTCTTGAAGGTTTAGGAGGGATTGACCCTCTAAAGGCTCCATATAGGATATAGGGATGCGAGGAGCAGAGTGGATTGTCAAAGCATTAATGTGGAATGTTGCAACACCGGTGGGAGAAAGTAGTAGCAGGGAGTATTTTCCGATGGTGGAGCTTTCAGGGAATGCATTTTTTAAGAACTCGATTAGGAACGACTTGCCGGTACCAACAGTGCCTTGGATTATCATTTTGAGTGTTTTTTTGGCAATGTTGTTGCGGAAGTGGCAGAAAATGATATTGAATGTAATGGTTTGGCTTGGGGACAAGGAGGAAAGGGAATGTGCACATGGATTTAGGAGTTGGTGGGATCTTGTGGAGGAGCGGGTGGAGTCGATGAAGCGGATGGTCGTTTCTTGTAAGTGTGGAGGGATTGTAGAGTGGCCCCAATTATGGTTTGTGTCAAACTCACGATGGCCAAGCATTTCAAGCTCATCGAGGAGGAGGTTGTTACCTGGGTGGAGTTGAGAGAGAAATTTCCATTCATGCATGTCAAGTGTGGGGGCATGGGGAGGGTTTTCTAGTGATGAACAGATAGAGTTGGAAAGGTCTGGGGTGGATGGTTTGCGGTGAACATGCCAATGTTGATATGTGTGTCTAATTTCTTCCCAGTGTGAAACAATTCCTACATCGAAGATGCCAATATCATTGGGGAGGCTATGGAAAGGGAAGTATAGAGGGAGTTCGCTCCAGCAGAAGTCTACATAGGATGGTGATTCTTTTAATGGAATGGAGGTGTAACGAGCAAGAACGTGGAAAACCATGGGAGGGAATGTTTGTTTCCATGGTAATGTTTTTCGATGGGCGGAGAAGGACGAGGAGCGTGCAACTTCTATAAGAGACAAACTTTCAAGTGCAGGTGGTCTTTGCATGTAGGAGGCGATGAAAGGTGTTGATGGAAGATGACCATCTAATTCATGCGATACATGTTTGAAGACTTGTTTGTTTACATTGAGGGAGACAAAAGAACAACTACACTTTGTTAGTGGGAGTTTTTGTAGCATGTGGCATGTTTCTTGTGCACCAATGTCTCGATCAGCAACAATTTTAGTGAGGAATTTGTGGACGATAGTGATAGTAGAAGCATCTGGGGGGAGCACTGTGAGAGGCATGAGAGCATTTGGTAATAGCTTTCAGACTTTGCCTCTGATTTTGCTACATACTTTGAAATGTAGTTCAACACAGCATGGCATGAGAGAACTGGTTGAAATCAATGTTGGCCCTCCATATTGCAAGTAGTTGAGCATTATGCACATTGAGTTTGTCGTCATTTCTAGCAGGGGAGTACACTTTTTTTCCAGAACCATCAATGTGAAGAGATTACGTGTTGCGAACCTCCCATGGGGCTCCATAGAGGCAAGTTGATGCGTTATTTCTTTTGCGTAAACATGTAGAAGAGTGGAAATTTATGTGTCTTTGAACAGAATTGAGGACTTTTTCATAGTCTTGAAACTGGTTTCCTGTAAATATTTGATGTGTGCTAAGGAGTCATGGATCTTATAGAGATGAATGATTTATTCCAGGAGCTTGACTGTGAAGCGGGCGAGGATTCCAAGTAGTGCAGTACTTATCAAAATATTCTGTAGCCGCGCAGACCTCTGTGGGGTTGGTCCAACCGATATTGTCCATAGAAGGTGCATTTGGAAGCCACAAAAACCCATGGATATGTGCGGAGCCACGACGTTGCCATTCATACCTTATAAAGGAAGGGGACAGATAGTAAGATTGGATGCGTGGAAGTGAAAGGAATGAAAGATAAGAGAAGGAAGGAATAGTATGCATACCTGCACTAGTAATCCTTTACAAGGAATCCTTTAAGTAGGACCTCTTCCAGGAATATTGTGAATCTGCAATGGATATATTGAGATGCACGATGTGGGTTTCTAACAATGTTTTGGATTCTCCATCGAGTTTGCTCATTTGAATTGGATGGAGGGTTGGAAGGCATAAAATTATGCAAGTCGGGCCATTTTTTATTAGCTGCAGTTAGTGTGAAGAATATGGTAGGGTGCTAATTTGAGTGATCATGTTCGTAAGTTCCCCTCCAGCCCTGGTCCAGAAGGAGCGAATTCCATGCAAGGATGACCCGAAATGCATAATTTGGTCTGGAATGGTGCAAGGTGCTGTTTGCTGGAGTTGGTGGCGAAGGTCAGCGACTATTGCTGGAAGGGTGTTTGAAAGGTCCCTTTTAATGAAGAAAGAGTCAGTTTCTTGGCTGCGATGGCGCATGATAAAGTTGTATAAGTAATATTGGAAGCGAGGATGCTATGCACAATGATTGTCATTCTAGCGCATTAGATGCAAAGCGTATTCTTGCATATCCACTTTTGCAATTCTTGGTTGGTTAATCATGGGAGATCCCGTGGGGAAGAGGGTGGGGAAGGCCATGGAGAATAGGCTCTCTGTGTTGTATTCATTTATTGGGGAGAGGCCAATGATCGGCCATTGAAGTGAATGGGTGGTTATTGAATTGGACGAATCTATGTAGGCAAGTATTTCATCAAGTTCAGAATGACAGTTTGGTAGAGTTGAAACAAAGGAGGATGGGTGGAGGTAAGACGGGCATGAGTGGGGAAGTTCAGAATTAGGAATTTCTGGAATGGCTTCATGGAGTGCGATGGAAGCTATGTTGATATGGTGTAGCATGTTGGAAATGTTGGTAGGTGAAATAGGAAAAGCAGAGAGGGAAAGTTGGTTAATATGGACATCTTTGTAGTATGGGTTGTTTTCTAGTTTGAATTGCAAAGCTGCATGGACATGTGTTCGACTAACAAAAAATGCATAGTTTTTTTCATCATAACTAGTTTTGTTTACAACAAGGATGTCTAGTTCTGACAACATGCGAGGAAGAGAGGTGACAATATTTGTGATATCTTGTGGAAAGCTAATAGTATGACCAGAATATTTCAATTGGCCACCACGTGCATGGGTGACTTGAGGAACGGGATTGACACGAGCAATGAGCATCTCTTCAACTTGAGTTAGGCAGGATAGGACATGTGGTTGGATACCTGGGTCCATGTTATTTGTAGAGGAGAAACGATGCATTGATCGTTCGGCAGCACAACGGGTACAACAAATTATTCCATGACTTGTTTTTGTTTTCATGGATGGGTAAGCTTCAATTACAAATTAAGCAAACTTGGATGGGACAAAGTGCATCGATCCTTTGACGAAAGAGAAAATGTGCATGTTGGAGAAGGATGGGGAGAAATTGTTGGGTAGGTGGAAAGGGAGGAACATGGGGTGGCATATGTAAAGGGTAGGAAATATTTGAAGGAGTTGAAGCATTTGGAAAGGGTCAGTCAGGAAGTGGAGATGGAAGGGGAAGTTGGAAAGTTTGGGTGGGATGTATGGGGAGGACGAAATTTTGTGAAGGAATGGGAGTATTTTTGGTTTGAGAGTGAAGGTTTGTTCGACGATTTGAATAGAGGAGGCGACGACGTGCATTGATGATGTCTTTATTAAGTGCGTAGTGGCGTCGTTGTTGTTCCCTTCCCACATTGTTTTCTGGTGGGGTTGGCATAGCTGTTGCAAGTAAGGAAAGGTATGTCAAATGCATGAAGTATATTGCGAGTGAGTATTAAAGTGAAAATGTACTCAGTATGGGTTGCTTAGAAATGTGTGTTGGATATTTCAAATTGAAAAACATTTATTTTGAAATCAACCACATGTTGCATGTATTGGCTAGAGTAAAGTGAAGACATATTTTGCATTTTACAAAAAGAGAAGAAGAAATTTATGTATTATTTTTTATAGTAAGCATAGCATATTGATATGTACATTTAGAAAATGTGTGTGTTGTAAAGAATATCAAACAATGAAGGAGGAAAGGAAAAACTATGTGAATAATGTTCATATATTAAAAAGATCCATTAAAGCATAGTGGAATGACATATATACAAAATTTCATGAAGAAAGGAGTGGGCGTTGAAGTGTTTAAGTGTTTAGGAGAACTAGTAGAAAGTAGAAGGGCAATGAAAATATATAGTTACGATTATAAAACATGTCTGAAAAATAGATGAGGAATGGCAATCAAGGTTTAAGAAGACTGAAAGGGGAACGATGGGAAGGAATTGAAAATGTCTGGTGGAGGGTGGGCATCTTAGTAGGAAGGTATTATGGGCAAAGTATGTATCGAATGAGAGGTGGGGGAGAGATGACTGAGAGCAAGAAACAAACGGTTAGAGTTTGTGTTAGAATGGGTTGGCGGGGGGAGGACCTGATTGTAGGGCCTCTAGGAGGGTAGTTGATGCCTCATCGTACACAATTTCTTCTGTGTGCATAAGATTTGGGCGTAGTCATTCAACACCGTTGAATCTATCCCTCTTTAAAGATAGTGTGAAGAGGAAACGGCATCCTTTGATTTTGTTGTATATGTCGAAAAAACTTTCAGGATCGGTTGAGAGGAGGTAGAGCTCCTTTGCGGAGACACCAAGAAGGGCAGTTGTGGCCTCATCGAAAGCAACAAAATTTTCTACGTGGCCAGTGTGGTCTTGCAAATGGAGTCGAAGAATGTAGTGATAGTCACACTCATTGAACGAGCCTTCACATTTCAAGCATCGGTAGGTGTTGTCATCTTGTCATAAATCCTTTCTCATACATTGGATCCCATCAATGATAAGGGGACATGCGAGGAAGTAGAAATCATCCATGTTAATAGAGGTAGTAGTAGCATGGAGCGAAATCCATGGGATGTTTTTGTCAGGTTGCATTGACAAAATGTCGGCTATTTTTTTCGAACTCAAAGGCCTCTTGCTTGTACTTTTGTATTTGCGGCTGAGCAACGGTGAGGGTGCTTTATTTCCTTCTCCGTCACACCATTCTTTCAGTTGTAGTGCTTCAGGGACATCTGGATTTATAAGTAGCAAAGTGGTCGGGATTGTGCTGATAGTTTGGCCATTGAACTCGACGATCCTTCCCTCTTTAATTGCAAGCACATAAATTTCATGAGCCATGCGCATTTCGGAGAGTGCACGACCTTCAGCATGGGAGTGTTTGCCCCACAAAGTGACATCAATGTTGCTCTCGAGCATATCACGAAGAGTTATAGTTTTCTTGGGAGTCTCATAGCCATCACGTTTGCGAATGATAGACGCGGCAGAGAGGGAGGCGACAATACCTATGACATCAATGATTGAATTAGGAGGTGAATGTTTGAGGGAAATTATAGGCACAAATTGATAGGTATGGGAAGGAATTGTAAGGTCATCAGCAAATACTTGTGACACTGTTGATGAAGAGAAGAGGAGGATTTTGAATGGCCATTTGAGATGGTTATATGAAGGGTTGGGGATATTTATGGTCCCATTTGCAACATTGTAAATGTGGCCAATTTTAATGAGAGCATGCAGGGATTCTGCCAACTCATTGAAGGTGGAGACGTGGATTTGATCGCTGTCACGATCGACAAGGTCAAACCCTAGTGATTTTCCAGTGCCCCGTGGATTTCTAAATTCACGAAGGGTTGTCTTTGAAAGGACTCTGCCCTGGATGGACCAATATTTTCGGGTAGGGGAGAGTGCTTTAAAAGGGAGAATAGTTGTAGATGATAGGGTGGAGTTTTGGGAGGAAAAGGAAGGAATGTCAAGGGAGGGTGGCGGTGAAAAGGGAGATGAAGAAGAGGAGGACAAGGTGGCTTCGATCATCTATTCAGTGGAGAGAGTAATAAGGGTTGGGTCACCAACCAATGGTGCAACACACTGCACTATGTCAAGATCGATGAGAGGATTCTGCCCTGCGCAAGTTCAAGGAGTTCATTCCGTTATTGTCAAAGGAACACATACCATTCTTAACCGTGGAAGTTTAAATCTGGGGTTTACAGGATGGCTTATACATTGCAGGCGCCTGTGCTCTTAAAATTTGTTGAAATGCGTTCATGTTGGAAAGCCAGAAGTTGTGAATGTGTTGACTTCATCCGATTTTTTTTAAATTTGTTACTTGGTATGTTGTAGGTTGATTTGGTCCCTCCATATTCACCAACTACAACCACTTCTTCATCTGCTTCTTGTGAGTTATTCCCCATGAATATTTTGATCTACTTTCTCCCAACTTATTTCTTAGAATGGTGTGTATTATTACATAGAAAGCAGATTAAATGATGTATGGTGTGTGTATGAAATGAATTGTACAGCAACTCCACGAGATTGGGAGAATTTATGGAGAATTTTGTTCCATCCGGGGAGTAATATCAATACCAAGACAATTGGGTCTCAAAAATTTGACAAAGCAGACCCACAGAGCCCTACTGTTTATGATTGGTAATGTTTTTTTTTTTAATATTTTTTTCTAACTGAAAAATATCACTTGGAGCAATTCTAAGTTTATATATTATTGAATTTTTGTGGCTTTGTATGAGAGACAGAGGGGATTCTCTGTGCAGGCAAGTAGTTGACTGTTTATTTCGGGCGCAATTTATCCAGTGTGGTTTTATTTCTTTTGGAGTTCCTATGTTGCCATAGCAAATAATATACATACTTCTTATGGTGGACTATTATGAGTAAGTTGGAGGCACGAACTTGCAGCGCTACTAGTATAAGATATCTGTGGATACTTGTAACCTGCGGCATTATCGAGATTTCCATACAGTTGGCGTTGTATTAGGGGTTGGGGTTGATGCAATTATCACTTTCTACAACATTCCATCTTTCGCTCGATGGTTCTCCTTCTTTGCGGAGGTTGTGGTGATTGACTCTTGGGGTTGGAAGTCAGAACATCGACATTCACTATTGCAAATTGGTTTCCGTTGAGAAATCGAGCGCTCAAATCTGTAAATAAGTAAAGGGTAAGGCCGAGTTTTTTTTTGCATTCTACTCCATTTCACGGCATTGTTCACAGTGTATTATTACACAGAAACCAGATTAAATGGTGTATGGTGTGTGTATGAAATGAATTTTACAGCAACTCCGCGAGATCGGGAGAATTTATGGAGAAGTGTGTTCCATCCGGGGAGTAATATTAATACCAAGACAATTGGGTCTCAAAAATTCGACAAAGTAGACCCACAGAGCCCTACTATTTATGATTGGTAATGGGTTTTTTTTTAATATTTTTTTCTAACTGAAAAAATCTCACTTGGAGCAATTCTAAGTTTATATAGTTTTGCTTTAGATTGAACCACAAATTTTTTTAAGTTTATATAGTTTTTCTCTCGATTGAACAACAAAACTTCTAAGTTTATATACTTTTGCTCGAGATTAAACAACAAAACTTCTAAAAATTAAATTAAATTTTTGTTTTTGGATAATATATTTAAAACTCGTAGTTGGACTTATATAATCTTGCCAAGAGATTGAACCACAAAACCTATAATAATTAAATTTAATCCTGATTTGTGTTTCTTTTTTTTGGGATGGTGATCAATAGGCTCTATAGTGGAGAGACTAAATCCAAATGGAGTTAAAGACTTGCTCCTGTCATCAGCATTTCCAGCTTCTTGAATCCATTCATGGTGATGAAGCCAGAAAAAATCAGCGAAGGGTAAGGGACTCTATAATCATTTTTTTAGTCCTGTTTCGTGTTCTAACAGGATACACAGTCCTGTTTCCTGTTCTAATAGGATACACAGTGACAGTAAAATTGCTTTTCTACTTCATTTTCTGTTTCTTGTTCTTGCAAAATATACATAGGCGAACTACTTATTTATGTTCAAACCAATTATTTTCACCAGTTCAACTCTTCAGAAGATTGTAATTGTTAATTCATCTATTAAGATGGAGACTACGCAGATGAAAGTGGATGAACTGCAGTGGCAGATTGAGGAGAAGGATGACTTAATCAAATTTTCCATCTTCAGTTATGCTATAAGAAGGTAACTTAGAGGACATTATTGATTGTTTTTGAAATTTGCAATGTTGTTTGAATCAAACAGTTTGTTCACAGAGTTGTATTATTTTCAGTTTCACCTCATCTAATATTGTAACCATTTTCACTGTGTCATGAAAACATTAAAAAAAATCTCATTGATATTGTTCCTAAATTCGTAATGCACTAATATTCTTTCTAATTGCAGGTAACATAATCTTACCAGCAATTTATAAATCCGAAGTTCTTCAAGGTGGAACTCGGCTGCAACTGCAAGTTCTTCAGGCTGGAATTCTTCAGGCTGGAAGCGGGGCTACAAGCTGGAAGTCGACACTACTCTGTTTAGTTAGATCAAAGTCCATTTAAGCAGATCGAAGTCCGCTGCACATCGAAGTCAGCTGCAAGGTGGAAGTCGGCAATATTGTAGTCTTCAATGCATTAAATGGATTAAATGGTTGCATTTCTTGTTTTCTATGTATTAAATGGTTGGGTGGCTGGAGTTGATAAACCATGATTCTAGGGATTAATATCGAATGCCATGAAAAGACACAAACAATTGCAGGGAGCGGAGGTGCGGTCACTTCTTATCCACCAGCAAATAGTTCTTATCCACCAGTGATCGAATATGTCAATCACATTCAATTTTAGATCTATGTAAATTTCAGTCATTGAAGAATTTCAAACGTAATCAATTTCAATCTGCCATGTAAATTTCATTCATTCAGCAAAATCAAACTCTAGTGCCGTGTAAATTTCACTCATTCAATAAGAATTTCAAGCGTAATCAATTTCAGAGAAATCTGCTGAGGAGCTGCCACATGTCAAGATTTCAATAGTTTGCAGAGACGACCACATGACATGGGGTTGTTTGGCTACGAGCGATGAGAAATTTTTCTCATTGGCTGGGGTGAAGAGTGTTTGCTCACCCCAAGCCAGCAAAGAAAACGCCTCCGGCGTAATTAAAGATTCGATATCATTTAATTTATAAAAACATTTAACATTTAGTTTCCTCCGTTGACCTCCAATTACTTCGTGAGTAGAGGTAAGGCCATAACGATTGCAAATGCATGCCCTGAACAGATAATGTTGAATATTTTTGTTAGAGTTTGCACGCAACCCACATTTTTGTGGGGTTCATAATGTTGAAATGCCCTGGGAGAGTTCATATGTGCACCCTAAGTTCTATAAATAAATTTTAACTCAATTTTATGATAGAAATCAAAATTTAAATGGACATTAAAATGGAAGACAACAGAATGTAGATTCACTTGGTCCTAATGAAATAAAACCCCAATGGTTATAGCTCTGAAAATCCTTTTTCAAAGTTTGAGAATATTTTGGTCCCAAAATGTACAAATTTGGAGTAAAAGTGAAAATGAAGTGGTAAAACTTATCATATTCACTTATATTAGGTTTATTTTACCCCTTTTATAATGTTTAAAAAACTTTATTATGTTTTTATTAATTTTATTAATTATAAGCAAGTGCTTTCTAAGTGGTGTTTTTAGTTTTTTAGGTGATATGATGTAAACTAAGTTGATTTTCTGCGATTTTTTCCATCACTTTTGTCCATTTTAGATATTATGTGGTAGGTAATTTATTCAAGAATTGGAATGCAAGGAATAGTTTCCCATAGTTCATTTTGTATTAATCAATTCAATATCATTGCTACCATAGAATATACCCCACTAATTTCAAACACACACCTTCTTTCCTGCTTTTAAAAGTGTTGTAATTTCATCGTAGAGCCTACCTTCTATGGGACTAATTAGTACCTTGATATCCATTTAGCATCAATGTTGTAATATTTTCATAGGATTTGGAGCCCTATTTACCCTTGAAATGACCCTTTAATGAAACCTCATAAGTTTCTCTTAATATTGTTTTTTGGCCTTTCTAGATGGGGTTCCCATTGTTGCATTGTAACACTACATTGTATTGTACTGCTTGTGTTCTCGAGCCTGATGTCAACTTCAATTTGATGTTTCATAACCTATCACTTATGCATTCTCTTCAATTAATAGCCTTGTATCTATTTATTTTGCATATTTACACATTTATCCTTGATGAAACACTCCTAATAGTGTCCTTATCCTACACACATCCCTTGAATTGAAAATAGGTATGTTCCCTACACTAGGAACTAGTTTTCTTTCCCATGACACTTGTTTCCTCCATTGTATAATAACATTATTTTATTATTTTTCAAGCCTTAGGATATGAAAAAAAAATCAAATATATTGAAAAATAGGGAAAGAAAAGAATTGCATTATCTAATTGATTTGTAAACAATCATGAGTAATGTCACGCTTAAAAAAATGACTAGTTTTGAGTATTTTTCTCGACAACTTGGATTTTTAGTATGAATCTAGGAACTTGAGCCATTTTTATTAAGTATATACTCCTCTATATGGTTACTCTTCCAATAATTACGCCGGAGGCATTTTCTTTGTGGGCTTGGGGTGAGCAAACACTATTCACCCCAGCCAATAGGAAGGTTTTGTTATCATCCTTCTAGTAAATCAAAATTTGACAAATGTTCACTCTTTATACGCTTACGCCGCCATTTTTTGGAAGGTTTGGAGAGATGGTTTTAAGGCCTTGGAGGGATTTGAACCATGTGTGAGGGGAAGAGATCAGGGTATGAGCAGTATCAAAACTAGCAAACTACCCAAGGTATGCACAATACACTGACCATGAAGCTGATCAAAGATATGATCAATACCAGAGCCAGCAAGAGTTCAGTAAGTACCAAAAATAGGAACCAGAGAAATAAGCATACACGTAATACTAAGGCCAGGAAATAGCGCAAAAGGACGCTGAGTACCAGAAGCAGGAATCCAATCAGGATTATGCACCATACCAGAACCATGGTGGAGGAGAGCAAGGTTATGCAGAATACCAGAAACAAGATGATGCGCACCATCCAAAAGGCCCTCTTCAATCGCAACCCAATGGCGGGATAAGAAACCTACTGTAGCCAAGGAAGAGGAAACTGGCTTTGTGAGTACAAGAAGCGGAAACGAAGAGGGCAAGGATGGGGGTTTGAATCCAGCTTTGTTGGAGACTATAGCAATGAAGTTGGAAGATCGAGTGGAGGGTTCGAGCCAATTTGAAATGCAGGGCGCTTGTACTGCAGAAGTGAGCAGCGGTAGGAAGCGGCGATCCCGTTGGGGTCCTTAGACGGATGGCGAGTGAGAAATGCAGGATAGCGCTGGGTCCGTTAGGAAACAAAAGAGTTGGGCTGATGAGCCAAAACCACTTATGGAAATCCAGCTTCCAGGGTTTGTTAAAGAGTTAACTGGAGGCATGGAACTTGATCCTCAGGTATAGGCTTTGAATGCATGGTTAATGGATATGCCTTTAGATGACTGGCCAGAGGGTGCTCGGTCGCCATCCCTGGAGCCCATCTATGATAATGACGGGATTAGAATCAATACAAGGGAATTCAGAGCTCGAGAAAATCTTACGAGGGAGAGATAGGAGGTCATTTCCCAGCTTATCAAGCAAAACCCAGCATTTAAGCCTCTGGCAGATTACCGTCCACCGAAGCTTTATAATTTTATCGGCCCAAGAGGAAACACCCAAAAGAGAATGGACAAGGATACTGGTGCAAAGATTGTTATAAGAGGCAAGGTTTCTATCAAGGAAGGTAGATTACACCAGCAACGTGATCTGAAACCTGATCCATCCAAGAATGAGGACCTGCATGTTTTGGTCGAGGCGGAGACACAGGATGCTTTGGAAAAAGCTGCGGGCATGGTGGAGAAGTTGCTTATGTCTATTGACGAGGGTTTGAATGAGCACAAGCGGGCACAGTTGAGGTAAATCTATGGCACTTAATGGGACAATACGGGATGATGAATTTTGCAGGCTTTGTGGCGAACCAGGCCTAGAGGCAACACCCAGAAGAGAATGGACAAGGATACTGGTGTAAAGATTGTTATAAGAGGCAAGGGTTTTGTCAAGGAAGGTAGATTACAGCAGAAACATGATCTGAAACCTCATCCATCTGAGAATGAGGACCTGCATGTTTTGGTCGAGGCGGAGACACGGGATGCTTTGGAAAAAGCTGCGGGCATGGTGGAGAAGCTTCTTATGCCTGTTGACGAGGGTTTGAATGAGCACAAGCGGGCGCAGTTGAGGGAAATTGCGGCACTTAATGGGACAATATGGGATGATGAATTTTGCAGGCTTTGTGGCGAACCAAGTCATAGGCAATATGCTTTCCCTACAAGGCTTATCGGTCAACTCTGTCATCTTGTCTAGCACCGGTGTTCTCCACTTCCTTACAGACTACCCTAAACCTAAATATTTGAACATGTCGGTTTCTCAGAAATCAACCATTATTAGTGGAAATGAACACGAGGTAGGGTAATCAAATCATATTTATATTTAAGCCAGATGGGTTTAGTTGCTCTGAGGTTTGGAGTTGGACCTCACATTATTTTTAAGCATTGTGCACATTTACTCCCTCAATTTTTCAGCAGAGACCCCATTTCTCTTGCTACAATTATTAAATTTTAAGCATTGTACACCTTTACTTCCTCAAATCCTTAGTATATACCCATTTCTCTTGGTGCAATTATTTAATTACTGGGTGTATGGTTTTTCTTTGTGCATCACGCCTGTTTAATTCATATGATTTTTGTTCTTTATTTTCTCTGCAGCATGCCATAGCTTTTTTGAAAGGAGGAGAATATTTTGGTGCGAAAGAAGCTATGAACATTTGGAATCCCCACATAGGAGCCGCAAACACATTCTGTCTCAGATGTGGGTTCTGCGGGATCATTTGATGGTTATGATCTTAATAGCATTGAAGCAGGCTGGCAGGTGATTCTTGTTAATAAAATTTATTTAGTCTTTGGTTATACTTTGAAGTTATAAGATATTGATGTGTTGTTATTGTATTGATCGCCAGGTGAGCCCAGTGTTGTATGGAGACCGCAGGCCTCGTCTCTTTACTTATTGGATGATTTTTTTACAACACTCCTCACTCGCTTTCAATGTTTTTTGAAAACCTTTTCACTTGGAAACATCTTGGAATGTGAATGAATTGCCCCACACTCAAACTCAGAATGTGAATGAATTGCCCCACACTCAAACTCCTTAGAATGTGAATGAATTTCTCCCTACCTCATTAGGTCTGCATCATTATTGCAATACTCTGAATGAATTGAGTTTGTCGTAGCAAAAAATCATCCTGACAGCAATTACAATTTGGTTAAAGATGGTTTTCTTTGTAAGGTAAATCTCTACTCGTGATTTTTGTCAGGGAACATATTGGATAAAATATTTATTCCAAAAGAAAATAAAACGTTCAAAGAATATGGATAATTTTAGTAGAATGTTTGATATGATTTCAAACATTACTGTCTAAACCAAAATTTCCCATGCCACATGATGTTGTTGCCTATTGTCATTTCCTTTTAATCATGTCCTGAAATTCAGGTTTATTGACTTATGGCCATGTAACAATGCAAGAAACCGTTTTTAACAAAAGGACATGTATTTGAATGTTTTCTACTTTTACAACAAATGTTTGTTCAGAACAAATTCGACTCCTCCTAAGCATCCAAAGGCAAAGTTAATAACTATTTCTGAAATCTTTCCTCAAACGAGTTTTTCTAGCCATTCAAATCACTGTTCATTCATTTTTTATGGCAACTCCACACAAACTTTTGATTGATTTCGTCTAATAATTACTTCTACATTCACTCACCCTCGTTAAGAATCGAAAGAACAACATTTAATAGAAATGGAGATAGTCACCAAACTTCCCATTTAATCTTCTATTTTGTTTTGTGCTTTTTGCAAAGAAATCGGTAAGTTGACCTAATGCTATTGTTCCACCGTCGGGCCAGAAAGCTTGATATGAAAGAATTCAAACTATCAAGTTAAGAATCTCAATTTCGGAAACTAGAGTTTGTAGTTTGGGATGTAAAGGTGAAGGGAGGAAAATCCAAGCTTGTAGTGCATTTTCCAAAAGAGCATCATTGTGTTCTTTCCCTTTTCTTTCATACAGAGATTACTAGCAGAAATAGGATGGAAAAGAGTTTTGAACCATTCCACCCAACATTGGATCATTGATGACACCAAATTAACTGAGCTTATAGGTATTATCATCAAATTCTTCATGCCCGAATATTTTGCATGTGTAACAGGGTGATTTGTGTGGAATTTTCTTCCATAAGACATACAAGAAAGTGTCGATGACACCAAAAGTGATATTCCATAGTTTTGAGATTGTGTTACTTCTCTAGCTTTCTCATATTCCATAGCCAATCAGTACAGTAATTAAAGAAAAGGGATCCTTCAAACAATCACTAAAATACAAATGAAATGTAGATTTACAAGCCTCCAATAAGTTGACAAAATTTTCACTTATAATTTGCTTCGAATTATTATCTAAAGACAGTGGAGTACAGTAATCAGAGAGAATGGATACATGAAACAATTATAATAATTTCCCTTCACAATGGCTTCCTACTTGTGAGTAAGTTGACAAAATTTTCACTTATACTTTGCTTCGAATTATTATCTAAAGACAGTGGAGTACAGTAATCAGAGAGAATGGATACATGAAACAATTATAATAATTGCCCTTCACAATGGCTTCCTACTTGTGAGAAAGGTCTTGGTTAAAATATAAAGGACCAATAAGTTTACAAACAAGGTTTTTGGAAGTGAGAAAGATTCAATAATAAGAAAACTGAATAATTACAGAGATTTAAATTTTTAGCTTGTCATCAAGGCCGATGATTCACAATTAATTTAAATAAACTCAGCACCTATCATAACTAGCAAGAACACAGCAGCAAGAAATTGGAAAGAAACGAATCTAATACTTGGTTTGAGGGTTAATCACTATTTACCCTTGGTCTTATAAAGCATATGCTAAGAAATTTTCTTCTTTAACATCTGATCAACAGTCATAACCATCACACAATTTATCAAGTTATTCTACTTCATTGGAAGAATTTTCAATCGTTCCATAATGTTTGTATCTTGCTTAGCATGGAATGAAAATTCATTTATTTCCACCTTAAAATTCGGAAAAAAAAAAATCTTAAAATAATCATGTGGCATTAGGTAATCCAGGATCTTGCCCATGGATTTGGTTCCTTTCAACCATGCTGCAAACTATAGTGATAAAAAACTGGAAATGACAACTCACATGAAAACAGAGTCTCACAACAAGCTAACCATTCATCTGCTAGCGTATTTCATATTGCATATGATTTGTTTTGCATTCCTGGACTCCCGGCCTTTTGAACCTTCCTCTAACCAAAGAACTTTAGCAGTCTAGACTCTGCTCATGAAATTGTTCTTTACCATCATAAAGGGGCTATTAATATTAGGCAATCTATTTATATTTTTTTGACTAGGAATACTTCTAAAACCAAACAATTTAAAACATTTTCAAGAACCTAATATAACAGACTGGATCAAGCAGATTGTTCAGATTGTAGATCCTTTCCCTGATCTAGTAACAACTCGGCCCTTTCTTCTTGCGATGAGGGTGGTGGCACATCAACATTTTGCGAACCAATTAGTCTAGCTAAGACCACAAAACTCATTCCACCGAGTACATTATTCAGAAATCGAAGCACAACCACAGAAGTCTTAAACATAAATGGAGTAAATCCTTTTGCCAACAAAAAATCAATGCCATTTAGAGTTTGATACATAAGATTGCTACTCAAGCTCATGCGAATAGCCCATGTGGATGCGTTCAGGAGTGTGGGGGGTGCCTTATTTGGGGTTTCAAAGTTGGGATCCATCTTCTTTCTGACACTGCTCAGTGTATTAGACAATACAGTCCCTAGAAGGCCTGCAGCAAACCCAACAGCTGCGAACAGGGTACCTTTATAAACAAAGGTACCCAGTCTTTCCAGGACACCAAAGGATCCTGTCTCAAACATGTGGCTTGTAGGGCAGCTTGAAAAAATACCACGGAGAGTTAGTGGATTCCACCTACATCACAAACTTCTATCATTGCTCATTATTGAGTCAATGCTTCCCAAGTCACTTTTTTGTCATGATTATGTTTAAGGGATTTCCATTTCTCTTTTTTTTTCAGAAAGAAAAAAATGTTGTTTATATTAACAATGCATATATCGTAACAAATTACATTCTCATCTAGAGTAGATAAGAAAGACATGATCCAAATCAACATTTCCATTGTGACAACTTCTAAGGAAGAAAGGAGTCAAGACAAAAAATATGAATGGATCATACATAATCGGGGTTAATAAACCACTGAAGCCAAATATCGAGTCCAGAGCAAAGAAAACAAACATATCAACCCAAATAAAGAGGAGATCGATGCCATCTGTACTGAACTCATCATAGATTTGTAAGAAAAGGATGAAAAACAGAGCGAAGGAAAAAACTGGCTCGCTTGATAAAAACATGTGAGGCCCTGTTGAAAGAAAAAGTCTAGGAGGATTGAAAAAAGCACTGCAACATATGAAATTGATAGCATTGATACAAAAAAGAGAGATAGCTTGACATATATATAGATAACTAGCTCGCTTGTATGCATATTGGTTGGCTCGCTTGTAATAAGTCATCACAATCTAGCTCGCTTGACAAATTAGAAAGAGATATGAATAGATAGCCTCGTTGTCTGTACCAATAGGAGAGAAAATAGGCTCGTGTTGTGGAGCGAAATGATCATTCACCTATGCTTAAAAGCAGATAGAAACAGGTGATTGAAAAGTGAAATCGCCTGACATAATAATATTGTAAACTGGCTCATAGTGTGTCTATAGTCTGGCTCGTTTGTAAAATTTCAACAATACTGGCTCGTTTGCAAAATTAAGACAGAGTTGAATAGACCGGCTCGCTTGACAACATAACTGGCTTGCTTGAAAAATTAAGACAGAGTTGTAAAGATAGGCTCACTTGATTCTGGGAGCATAACCGATCAATGGAAACCATACTTGCCAAACCCAATCATCCATATCGACGTCCTTGCTATCAGGAAACATCCATCCCGCTATCATTACACGCTTCTGCAAACTAGCCACCCTACAGCATAAATCATCGTGGTCCAATTGAATTTCCTTGATCTCCATCTTGTGTTTGTAGAAGGCCTTCTTCCTGCACTTTCTACCTGATTTCTTCTTATAGCTTTTCAGTCCTTCCGCAACCTGTTGAGTATTCCCCTCCGCAGGCTGAATGAATTGAGAAACTTGTTTGAGGACTAGACTGTCAATCTCACTTTCATGAGCAAATTTTTTTTCAGCATCCATTATAGCCCAGATGAAAGCCTCACGTGCCGAGGTGTCCGACTCAAGGCCCAGAAAGGACCCATGTGTCATGTTCGCATGATCCATCATGACATTGTCAGGACACAATCGAAGACAGTGTTCCACACCCCCGAGCACCGCCAAGTAGTGCAAGATCAATATGCAGAATCGAGAAACAATCTACAAATGTATGAAAGATATTAAGGCAGCCTTTCATAGTACAGGTGAGAATTTCCATGACACTGACGAAAAATCAGATCGCACACTTTAGCATTTGAAAGATCGCGATGAGAATATGGTCAGTACATCTACCCAGAAAGGAAAAAAAGGAAAAAATAGAACGTTGCCCTTATGACATCAGAAGAGAGGGAATATAATATTGTATTGAGCCTCTGAGATGTAGCCCAAATAGATGTCAAACGCCGTCATTACCAAAAATAGAATCCTAAATGTAACCTGGATACGTTGAAAATAGAATTATGGACAACCACCCCTTGGAATATATAATAATTAGACCCTCTGACATCTGAAACAATGGAACATCAATCTCAGTGTAAATAAATCAGCCACTTGAATGACTGTCGTCCTCTTGTCAAATCCAAATCCCTCAAGATTTGGATCAATCATATTGCACCAACTCACCAGCTATAGATACTAATATTTCGATAAGAATTAATTGATAAAATTCTGGCAGACGAAAAACTTATGAATCTATAGATGCATCCGGAAAAACCAGGTCCATAGGAACAAAAACAAGATATAAATGTGACAGCAACAACAACACAGACAACTAGGGCATATCCACCACCTATCACCAATTCTAAAACCGAAATTTTTGCATGGCCTAGAAATAATAAAAGAGTCAACCCACTTACGCCATAGACAATACCATTTGTGGGTACTAGATGAAGACTGATAATTAGAATAAGTTGATGAAGCAATACAGCATTCAGTTGATGAGTTGGATTTATCTGTGTTTTCGACCATTCGAAAAACACTGATATAAAATAGCTGACAGAATCATATATGCAAAGATGGATAGGATAATGATAATGCCAATCTCCACCTCATCCGAGAAAGACATAGACCCAGGTGGAAGTATTAGCGAGTAAGACAAATCTAGGTAGAATGAACCCTATATGTAGACATTGGTGATAGTATGCATGGAATGACGACCAAAACAGGTAAAAAAATATAATGACGAGGTTTAATCCACCATCTGAAAACTAATGAAATAGTGGCCAGAAACTGAAATGTAGGACTACTATGACTTTTCAGAAACCAATAGCAGAAGGCAATGAGGAATATGTTAGAAGAATTTAAGGAGAAAAGGAATAACATGACCAGAAATAAACCTATACTATATAATGACGAGCACAGTCAAAAGGAAACAGGAAAAGAAGGGCCGGACCATATGACTTCATTCCCCCACAATATAGCCTTACATTATCTTATCATCCAACTTTGATTCTCCATTCTCAGAAACATTTTTTTCCATATTTTCCTGGTGTATATATGCAGGGCTGCAGCGATGTAGAAAGTGTGGCAGGTTCCATCAACCAGACTTACCTGCAAACCTGTATCTCCCAATTTAGGAGTTGATGCGGATGGGTTAAAAACGAAAATTCGCGAAAAAGACAGTGCAGAATGCCGCGCGAATGAAGAATTTTGGGTTTTTGTTATAAAAATAAAACTCTCGGGCGAGAGTCTGAAAATATTTCGGACGAGAATTGAGAAAACTCTCGGATGAGAGTTGAAAAACTTTCGGACTAGAGTTAAAAAACTATATTTTATAGATCAATGCACTTAATTATGAAGTGTATAGGCGTACCCAATATTTATAGAAGAACCATTAACTTGCATCCGATCTTTACTAGGACATGTTAAACTAGTACCATTTGTGAGTTTTACTCTATTTTGAGTAGTATAAGTTGTATCTTTTCTCCTAGATTTTGACTTTTGAACATCACATTCTATAACCATATGATTAGGCATATATTTCTCTCAATCAATGTTAGTTGAGGCACAAATAGTAGAATTCATTGAAATGTATCCATGTGCTCATCTTGAATTGCATGGCTCTTGGATATAGTTTTATTTAATATCTAAAGAGGCAAAGAGGTAAAGAGAAAAATAAAAAATAAAAATCTTGAGCAAATCCCACCTCATTACAAGGTTATTCCCTAGTCCTTAGCTTTTCTAAAAAATATATAAAAAAAGGGTCATGTTTTATGGACTAGACACCTCAATAAATGAATAAAGGAGCAATGAAATGAAGCTAAGGAATGTCAACACAATTCTTATTTAGCTCCCACTTAAAGGTTATTGAAATAGGATGTCCTAGCTCCAAAAAATCTAGACATGGAAATAATGAAATACCTATTGTTTAATGAAATATTTCCAAAATGATCAGGGTTAAAATCACATAATGGAATTAGAATATAACACAATATAAACCTATATAGAAAGGATTCAATAACTTTTATAACAAATTGAGGTATCTATTGCAAGAAAACCTAGAGAGATGATTATTGGAGATGACTTTGACCAAAGAGAATTTGTCTTAAAATTTCACTCCAACATTCCACTTATTGATCTAAACAATTGAAGAAGATGATCAAAAGTAAAATTTCTTTGAAAATAAATTCCTAACTACCCAAATTAATTATAATTATATGGTTAGTATCTAGCAACTAAATATAATGAAACATAAGTGAAGGGAAATATGTGAGTTGTATATTTTTGGTTCAATTTTTTTTTTAAAAGTAAAGATCTTACTAGTTCCAATTGTCAATGACTCTAAGAACCATTTCCGAATTCCTCCTCTTAGACCATGTATGAGTTTTCCTCACTATCCTCACCTTTCACATGAATAATAGAAAGAGAAGGAGCACTTTTCCTTTATTCTATATTAAAATGTGAAGATGAATCGTGAAAAATAGCTTCTCATATTGAGGACTATCCTTAAAATCTCAAGAATAAACCTTTCTGCTCTTTAGTATCAATTTTCCAACATAAGGTTCCTTCCCTCTTATTCTCCACCTTAGGCTTGATTTTACACTTTAGAAGGAAAATGGGGTAGTTTTACATAGGAAATAGGAGGTGAAAAATAGATAAAGCAAGCGTATGTATACATGTTTCTAGATCAATATTACAGTATGCTATCCGCAAAAATATTTTCAAAATAATTCTAAGGAGAAGTGAGGTATAGAAATGTAATTGATAAATGGTTTGAGGCCATGGCGTGTATGTTTACGGTACAAAACAAATTATCATTTTACACCTCTTAGAAGGAAAATGGGGTGTTTTACATAGAAATAGGAGGTGAAAAAATAGATAAAGCAAGCGTATGTATACATGTTTCTAGATCAATATTAGTGCATGCCATCCAGAAAATATTTTCAAAATAATTCTAAGGAGAAGTGAGGTATAGAAATGTAATTGATAAATGGTTTGAGTGCCATGGCGTGTATGTTTACGGTACAAAAACAAATTATGCTATAGTAGATGCCCTTTAATATGTGAGGTTACAAAGGAATATGTCTATGGAAATACATTATGAAATCCAGGAGGAAGTTGTCAAGTGGGTCCAAATGAGTTCAATAAACAGAAAACCAAAATTATAGTTGCAAAAATAAACTGATTAAAATATAAGTCACCTATTGAGGTGGAAATACTTGTGATTGGGTGTAAAATCATGGCCACCAAGTCAAGAGAAATGCAAACCCAAGGAAGTGGCAACAAGTGATCATGGAAAATGATAATAAGTACATAGTGGATCGGATGCATATAAGAGTATAAAACATGACCACATATAGATACGTAGGACCTATGTCTCAATACATAGAAGGATAACCAAAGTGAAGGAGGTAAAAACTAATCCTCCACAAGTACCAATGTGAAATATGCGTGGGTATTATGGATACAACTTCTGGTAGAAACATATAAGAGATGATGTTGCTATTGCCTCAAGGTATTCAAACCAAATATTTCAGGTTATCTACACCATCTGAATAGATAATTTGAAGTTTAACATTGGTGACACCATTTTATTATTGGTCATTGGCACATACTGTTAACAAATGTGATAAAAGCCATTGATGATGAAAATGGGTATCAAGATATCTAGTACAATCTAGCAAGTGTGAGTGAATGAGGTGACATTCAACACTTGTAGAACATATTGGTCATGGTACATTGATGTATTACCAATATTAATTGCAAGTGATACTATCACTAATGTCCAAATTCCCCAAGGCACTACAAATACTTTAGATACCGATCCTATAGAAAATGAGCAGAAGTTGATGGGAGGAGATTGATTGAAAGGAGGGAATTAAGGCATACCCCATCATACAACATGACGAAATTGAAGGTAAAATGATTTGGAGGGAATTAGATAAAAATTTAAAAGGAAATACCCCTACGTATGTATCTCGCATACACCAAATGGAATATCATGCATCCGTGACCCTATGAGTGACGACCAATAATAAAATCCATTGACATAGTTGAGTAATTCTAGTGATGATGAAAATGGAATCTAAGGTATGGCATGAAAATCAAAGTGTGAATAAAGGTATTTAATTTGAAGACTTGGGAAGCCACTTAGTGAACAACTAGTGTGGAAATATCAATTGCTGAGAGTAAGATCACCTATCAATGATGAAAATAGACCTTGGGTACTTCTCTAGGTAAAATTCTAAGAGCAATTTGTTATAGTAGATAAGAGTTTACTCACTAGTAAGAAAAATGTAGACCTTTAGAGTAAAAGATATAGGTTATTGTAGATACTGAAAGTGATTTAACAATTGGAAAGGATAACATGATAAGTCAAGGAGATATGAGAAAGGGACAACACAAGCTAGAAATCCCTTAAACATAAGCATGAAAAAAAAGTGACTTGGGAAGCATTGACTCAATAATGACCAATGATAGAAGTTTGTGATGTAGGTGGAATCCACTAACTCTCCATAATTATTGGAAGAGTAACCATATAGGGGAGTAAATACTTAATAAAAATGGCTCAAGTTCCTAGATTCATACTTAAAATGCAAGTTGTCGAGACAAATACTCAAAACTAGTCATTTTTTTAAGCATGACATTACTCATGATTGTTTCCAAATCAATTAGATAATGCAATTCTTTCCTTTCCCTATTTTTCAATATATTTGAATTTTTTTTTCATATCCTAAGGCTTGAAAAATAATAAAATAATGTTATTATACAATGGAGGAAACAAGTGTCATGGGAAAGAAAACTAGTTCCTAGTGTAGGGAACATACCTATTTTCAATTCAAGGGATGTGTGTAGGATAATGACACTATTAGCAGTGTTTCATCAAGGATAAATGTGTAAATATGCAAAAGAAATAGATACAAGGCTATTAATTGAAGAGAATGCATAAGTGATAGGTTATGAAACATCAAATTGAAGTTGACATCAGGCTCGAGAACACAAGCAGTACAATACAATGTAGTGTTAAAATGCAACAATGGGAACCCCATCTAGAAAGGCCAAAAAAAAAGATTAAGAGAAACTTATGAGGTTTCATTAAAAGGTCATTTCAAGGGTAAATAGGGCTCCAAATCCTATGAAAAGATTACAACATTGATGCTAAATGGATATCAAGGTACTAATTAGTCCCATAGAAGGTAGGCTCTATGATGAAATTACAACACTTTTAAAAGCAGGAAAGAAGGTGTGTGTCTGGAATTAGTGGGGTATATTCTATGGTAGCATTGATATTGAATTGTTTAATATAGAATGAACCATGGGAAACTATTCCTTGTATTCCAATTTTTGAATAAATTACCTACCACATAATATCTAAAATGGACAAAAGTGATGGAAAAAATCACAGAAAATCAACTTAGTTTGTCATATCACCTAAAAAACTAAAAACACCACTTAGAAAGCACTTGCTTATAATTAATAAAATTAATAAAAACATAATAAAGTTTTTTAAACATTATAAAAGGGGTAAAATCAACCTAATATAAGTGAATATGATAAGTTTTACCACTTCATTTTCACTTTTACTCCAAATTTGTACATTTTGGGACCAAAATATTCTCAAACTTTGAAAAAGGATTTTCAGAGCTATAACCATTGGGTTTTTCTTTCATTAGGACCAAGTGAATCTACATTCTGTTGTCTTCCATTTTAATGTCCATTTAAATTTTGATTTCTATCATAAAATTGAGTTAAAAGTTATTTATAGAACTTAGGGTGCACATATGAACTCTCACAAGGAATTTCAACATTATGAACCCCGTACTTCTACAACTCTGCAGGAACATCAGGGGGCTCAATGGCACCACCAAAAGAAGGATCCTGAAAAACCGCTTATTCTCGCTACACCCAGACATCATACTTCTTCAAGAATCCAAATGCTCTCCCAAAGGCACAGAGACGCTCAAAAAACTCGTTTCCCTCTAAGAAATTTAACCATTTCTCCCAAACATGTGCATCTATTTGGCCTTCAAATATGGGGATAGCAAAGTTAACATGTACCTTGAATGGTGTCACACCTCCAAAATTTCCATTGGTTGAAGGTGCCTCATATATTGTTGGAAGTCGTTAAATGATGTGGGAAAATTGTCCATCATCTCATTCATTTGTCACACGAGTGCTTCCTGGAGCAAAAACTTGATAGGATCTCCTTCTCTATCGTCTCTCTTTTCTTCCACAATGGGAGGCCACTTGGTTTGGAAAATTTGATTATTCCCAAGTGAAGTTAGCTCGAGACCCAACTCTTTGTACCCTAAACTTGTCGAGGACATGCATCGATAAATAACAAGGAATATATTTCTTTATACCAATGATCCACGTTGTATAATCAATGAAATGAGTGAATGAAACACACACACATAGAAATATAACACATTGCATCATCTCATTCATTTGTCACATGAGTGCTTCCCCGAGCAAAATCCTGATAGGATCTCCTTCTTGTCGTCGAGCTTCTTTTCTTCCACAATGGGAGGCCACTAGTTTTGGGAAAATTGATTATTCCCAAGTGAAGTTAGCTCGAGACCCAACCTTTCGTATCTCTAAACTTGTTGAGGACATGCATCGATAAACAAGGAATAAATTCTCTTATACCAATGATCCACGTTGTATAATCAATGAAATGAAAGGAATGAAACACACACATTGAAATATAACATGTTGTATCATCTCATTCATTTTTCACACAAGTGCTTCCTGGAGCAAAAACTTGATAGGACCTCCTTCTCTGTCGTTGAGCTCTTTTCTTCCACAATGGAAGGCCACTTTGTTTGGAAAATTTGATTATTCCCAAGTGGAGTTAGCTCGAGACCCAACTCTTTGTGCCCTAAACTTGTCGGGCATGCATCGATAAATAACAAGGAATATATTTCTCTTTATACCAATGATCCACGTTGTATAATCAATGAAATGAAAGGAATGAAACACACACATAGAAATATATAACATGTTGTATCATCTCATTCATTTGTCACACGAAAAGCCTCTTAGAGCAAAAACTTGATAAAGATTCTTTCTCTGTCAAGCCAGCTCTTTCTCTCACAATGGGAGGCCATCAACTTGGTTTAAAAATTTGATTATTCCCAGTGAATTTAGCTCGAGATCCAACTTTGTATATGGATTTGCGTCATGTACCCTAAACTTGTTGAGGGCATGCATCGATAAATAACAAGGAATATATTTCTCTTATACCAATGATCCACGTTGTATAATCAATGAAATGAAAGGAATGAAACACACACATAGAAATATAACATGTTGTATCATCTCATTCATTTGTCACACGAGTGCTTCCTGGAGAAAAAACTTGATAGGATCTCCTTCTCTGTCATCGAGCTCTTTTCTTCCATAATGGGAGGCCACTTGGTTTGGAAAATTTGATTATTCCCAAGTGAAGTTAGCTCGAGACCCAACTCTTTGTACCCTAAACTTGTCGAGGGCATGCATCGATAAATAAAAAGGAATATATTTCTCTTATACCAATGATCCACATTGTATAATCAATGAAATGAAAGGAATGAAACACACACATAGAAATATAACACATTGTATCATCTCATTCATTTGTCACACGAGTGCTTCCTGGAGCAAAAACTTGATAGGATCTCCTTCACTATCGTCGAGCTCTTTTCTTCCACAATGGGAGGCCACTTGGTTTGGAAAATTTGATTATTCCTGCTGTTAGCTCAAGACCCAACTCTTTGTACCCTAAACTTGTCGAGGACATGCATCGATAAATAAAAAGGAATATATTTCTCTTATACCAATGATCCACGTTGTATAATCAATGAAATGAAAGGAATGAAACACACACATAGAAATATAACACGTTGTATCATCTCATTCATTTGTCACACAAGTGCTTCCTGGAGCAAAAACTTGATAGGATCTCCTTCTCTGTTGTCGAGCTCTTTTCTTCCACAATGGGAGGCCACTTGGTTTGGAAAATTTTATTATTCCCAAGTGAAGTTAGCTCGAGACCCAACTATTTGTACCCTAAACTTGTCGAGGACATGCATCAATAAATAACAAGGAATATATTTCTCTTATACCAATGATCCACGTTGTATAATCAATGAAATGAAAGGAATGAAACACACACATAGAAATATAACACGTTGTATCATCTCATTCATTTGTCACACAAGTTCTTCCTGGAGAAAAAACTTGATAGGATCTCCGTCTCTGTCATCGAGCTCTTTTCTTCCACAATCGGAGGCCACTTGGTTTGGAAAATTTGATTATTCCCAAGTGAAGTTAGCTCGAGACGCAACTCTTTGTACCCTAAACTTGTCGAGGACATGCATCGATAAATAACAAGGAATTTATTTCTCTTATACCAATGATCCATGTTGTATAATAAATGAAATGAAAGGAATGAAACACACACATAGAAATATAACACATTGTATCATCTCATTCATTTTTCACACAAGTGCTTCCTGGAGAAAAAAATTGATAGGATCTCCTTCTATGTCGTCGAGCTCTTTTCTTCCACAATGGGAGGCCACTTGGTTTGGAAAATTTGATTATTCCCAAGTGAAGTTAGCTCGAGACCCAACTCTTTGTACCCTAAACTTGTCGAAGACATGCATCGATAAATAACAAGGAATATATTTCTATTATACCAATGATCCACGTTGTATAATAAATGAAATGAAAGGAATGAAACACACACATAGAAATGTAACACGTTGTATCATCTCATTCATTTGTCACACGAGTGCTTCCTAGAGCGAAAACTTGATAGGATCTCCTTCTCTGTCGTCGAGCTCTTTTCTTCCACAATGGGAGGCCACTTTGTTTGGAAAATTTGATTATTCCCAAGTGAATTTAGCTCGAGACCCAACTCTTTGTACCCTAAACTTGTCGAGGACACATGCATCGATAAATAACAAGGAATATATTTCTCTTATACCAATGATCCACGTTGCATAATCAATGAAATGAAAGGAATGAAACACACACATAGAAATATAACACTTTGTATCATCTCATTCATTTGTCACACAAGTGCTTCCTGGAGAAAAAACTTGATAGGATTTCCTTCTCTGTCGTCGAGCTCTTTTCTTCCACAATGGGAGGCCACTTGGTTTGGAAAATTTGACTATTCCCAAGTGAAGTTAGCTCGAGACCCAACTCTTTGTACCCTAAACTTCTCGATGACATGCATCGATAAATAAAAAGGAATATATTTCTCTTATACCAATGATCCACGTTGTATAATCAATGAAATGAAAGGAATGAAACAAACACATAGAAATATAACAGAAAGCACAGTGATATGGTGAAAATATAACTTCTATTAATAAATAAAATGGCACAGTATTATAGAACACAAACTGGTTAGAATGGTGGTATCTATCTCTAAACATAGAAAGATGGAAGTTATGTGCATTCACAATTGATATTAAAAGAGGCTACAGGAATGGAATTTTAACATAAATAAAGAACCTTATAGGTCTAAAACCCTAATCCCAAAAGATGAAACAAAAAAAAATTTGTGGATATTGAGGTGGTTAGTTGGTACATCAACTTCCTGAGGGTACAAATTTTGCATACAATATTTGTTTAGGGTGCATAGTAGCTTGGTAGAAAGAACTATTAAAGGAATACAAATTTTGACCAGGAATAGGGCATGTTATGGCAACTCTTGGCCTCTCAAATTGCAAAAAAACATCATTTAGGACCTCGAAAAGGCCCTGTGATTTTGGGACCCATAAATTATAGAAAAACTGCCAAGAAAATATATAACCATTGAGACAATGGAAGAGGTGGGTGGCAACTGATATCCACCTAGATCACCATTGTCTATAACGAGATTTTACTTTGTTACCTATGTTAAAGTTTAATAGAAATTTTCATTTTAAGTTTGCACTAGACATGTAGAAAATGTATTTGAAGCATTATATGAATTTGAAACTCGATCCTTATAATGTTCACAAGCATACTCTTTGCTTGTTCCTTAGGTTTAATGCTTCACTTTGGCTTCTTCCTTCAAATTTATTATAACTTAATATATTTAATTCATATTTCATTGAGAGATGCATTTTATAGTTTATATATGAGAGAGATGTAATGTGATGATGGTTTAAAATTAACTAGTTATTCTATATTTAAGGTTTAAGCTACCTTGTCATTTTTCAACTCTCGTCCGAGAGTTTTATTCTTATAATAAAAACCAAAAATTCTCCATTCGCCTGGCATTCTACACTGTCGTTTTCGCGAATTCATAGAATTGCACTGTCGTTTTCACGAATTTTTGCACTGTAGCTGTCGAATTCTTGGACTGTAGTTGTCCTTTTCGCGAATTCTTGGACTGTAGCTGTCATTTTGAAGAGCTATTTTCTGTGCATCTTCCCACACATAATAAATGCATGATTATGATATTTGGCCACAAAAGACCTAGTTGCTTTAACAACAGTATATGGACCCCTAGTGCTAACAGAGATGCCACAATTTTTAAGTCAAATTTCGTTTCATAAAAGGTGTTTCCCATTTCTATTATGGGTTTGGGGGGAGATTTAAATCTCATTCGGTCCCTATGAGAGAAAAAACTTGGAGGTCTATGAAGGCTTGAACCAGTTTCTAACAATTTTAATAACCTTATAAAAAAGTTGAAGTTAGTAGATACACCTAGGGTTAATGGCAATTTTTCTTGGAATAACAAAAGGAGTGAAAGACATTAAATACCCAGTTGTTTAGTTCATTTACTCATAACCGAAGAATTCTTACAAAGGGATATTTTCACAGAGGAAACCATCTTGCCTTGTCTAGGGTCAGACCATTGGTCGCTCAGACTAGAAATAGACTTAAAGGAAACACCAAAAAAACAGTTGTTTCATTTGGAATTTCTAGTGTTTTAACGAAGTTAAAAAAAACATGGTTATTGAGAACAAAGGAGGAAAGGTTTTCAATTTGCACTTTGCCCAGTAGGTCTACTACAAGGTTGGAGATGTCCTCAATGACCATCATTCACAACAATAGAACCAACAACATCAAGATCCCGATAAACATCAAAGTCTTAATTGCAGAGATTAAGATGAAAGCGATGATCATCATTCACAACAATTGAACCAACAACATCAATATCACCATCAACATCATAGTCTCATTTGAATAGATAAAGATGAAAGTGATGAACATCATCCACTTATGAAATCTAGACCTCACATTGATGACCATTAGAAACTTATGAAATGGAGAGGGGACATGGTGAATCTTATGATTCAATTGGTTTGTTTTTTTTATTGAGGAATGTAATAGGAACAAGTCTAGTGCTCACGTGATGAAGGGAAAGTGGAAATCTATTTCCAAAATATTGAAGGAGAAAGGATTTCATATTTATTGTCAGCAGTGCAAAGATAAATTCAATGACATGAACAAGAATTTGAAGGCACTAAATGATGTGCTTGGAAGAGACACATCAAAGGTTGTTGAGAATCATCATCTCATTTATTCTATGGATCATATTTCCGAGGGGACCAAAAAGTGTCTGATGAAAATTATAGATTCCAATCACTTATTCTAGGAGGAAATGTGTTCTTATTCCAAGCTACATATCCTGGCAGATTATGGTATGTAGTCATCTTCTCCTAAGGAGAGAGAGAATCATGAGGCAAATGGGAAAACTAATGATGAAAATGGAGAAGATGTTGAAGAAGATGGTACAAGAATAGCATGGATACAAAGACAACTTCTTGAGGTGAAAACGCTGAAAGTGGAGGTTCAAGCACAACAACTTGAGCTTGAGAAGGAGGGGTTTAAGGGGTCGGTAATTTGTAGGAGTAAGTAAATATAGTTGAAGAGACTGAAGTTAGAAAATGAAAATAATAAACTTGAATTCGAATTCATGGAAGTGCAGTTGAAGAAAAAGGAATTTGAGATCATGAAAGAGGCAGAAATGACATAGCATCTCTCTCTATTGGATTGTTTGTATGGAGTAAAACAAATTTAGGGGGTCAAGCTCCAATAGCTCAGTTTTTTGTGCCTCACTGTCTTCAACCTTTCTTGAAATTATGAATTATTTTCAGTTGTTTATGTTTCATTGTCTTGATACTGATGTAATACATACATAGTGCATTTTCTCATTTATTTGGCAATTCTTTTTTGGTGAACTCATTAGGTATTTGTATTCCACATAATAGTTAACAACTTTCATTTTAACTTGAGTAAACTCATTTTTACACAAGTATTTGTATTTGTTTGTGATAATTTATTTCTTTTGGTACTTTAGAGATAGTTCATGTAAATTAATTTAGTATTTATATTTGTTTGCAATAAGTATGTCAACACCAAAACTTGTCATTTCCTAGTCCTACTCTACTTTCTAAAAGGTTTTCCCACCTAGCTTCATTCTCTATTGTCAAATCGTTATAAAATCATGGGATCTACCTCATGGTGGCCAAGGTATTTGTAATTAGTGGTGGTGGAGAGAAGAGCTACCCACCTTGACTATTATATTCCTCTTACATGGTATACATTGTGAGTTGGGTTTTTTTAATCATCTGTATGTAAATTGATGAGTCAAAAATTTTCTCACATTAAGTTGGTTTTTTCCCACAACATTTCCACAATTATTTGGATTTTTTTAAGGAGGTCATTGTTATTTTATCTTATTCCTAAGAAATATTGTTAGAGGGCTCGTCTTCTAATTGGTCATGGTTATACCTTCCTCAACACTCCAAATATATCATTTTGTTGTCCTATCTTGCTTTATGGGGTATGGTATGTTTCTTACTCCTACATTTTAACATGGAAATTGAGGGTATGTGTGTTGTGTCCAACCCTTGTCTCTAGTGCATGGTATTCTTCAAATTTCATTTGTACATGTTAGATATTATGTGGGGTGTATCTAAGAGGGTGTTGCTGTAATTTTCCATCCCCTTAAAAATAATGAGTCTCTACTCTCACTAATAGTTCGATATTTTGGGTATGCTCTGGTCATGTGTTTAAAAAATTTGGTGCTACTCTTTCAATAGTCATATGTCCACGAAAACCAATTAGTGTACAATTGTGACTCAAAACTATACTTGCAAATTTTCATGGTTCAAACAACATCAAAGTATTGGGTACACCCGACTAAAAATATAATGCACTAGTCCCAAACTGACAAATTCATTGTTGGCAGCAAGGAGAAAAAAATCAAAAAAGGAAATTCCTCGTAACATATTTGCTTATGGTATTTTTGTTGCAGGGCACCTTCATATTTTCGACCTACTGTAAACAATAGATGATTTCACCCTTCATATGAAAAGTGTTCTTGAACTAGGCAAAATGATTTTGACTTCAAGGCTGCTCTTTCACCATAATCTAGCTCGGATACCAAGTAATCTTAGGAGATTGAACAAGTCGGTTTTATTTTCTTTTGTCTTTGTTACAACTTTTGAGTTGAAGTAGTGAAGCCCCAGTCATGGTATATCTTTGTGATACAGTGGGAATTCTGAGAGAGATTTGCTAGTTGTTTTTCCTGTTACCTTGGAGACCTTATTGCATGAAATCTATCACTTTAATCATTAGGAAAGGCATTGTACTCAAAAGTAGAATCTAATCTAATGTCATGTGTCAAAAGATAAGTCACAGAATTGAAGTATAATCACACTGCAATGATGAATATAAGGTTTGGAAAAATAAATCAGCTATAAATTTGAAGCTTGGTGCTTGAAGTATGAGTCATCTGCTTGCAACCCTCATGAAGTTCAATAAAATGGTGCCATGTGGTGCCATGTACTCATAAGCATATTCCTTGTACTTATTCAAATGGTTTCAATGGTGTGCTGAGTGCAACTAGTAGTGGTGGAGGAAGGTGGAATAAAACCAACAATACTCTCTTGTTTGTGGAATTGAAAGTGAAGCTATGGGATGCTTTTCATGAATGGGAGAAACATGTCTAAAGTGTTCCATAACAATTATAGAGTTAGAGGAGGAACCTTGAAAATTATGGCTACATTTCTATAGAATCTCTCTCCTTGTTACGTTGTCCACCTTATCGTCGTTTTCATATCTCACAGTTAAGATCTTATGAAGATATCCCTTCACTCTTTGATACCTCAATTTTGTATAAATCTGGTCCAAGTGACATTTAACCTTACTTTCTTCGAGGACTGTGACTATTCTCCTCATGCAAGGAATCTTGGTAACCCAACCAGCTTATAGATCTCCCTGCCAAAACAAAGTCATTTAAACAAAATTTGATTATAGAATGAAAATATTTAATTGATAAGTGAAGATAAAGTCTTCATCTTGATTTCTTCGATGGTGGAGAAAAGATGTGTTGATGATTTCTCTTTGAATGATCTTCTTCAAGGGTAAGGATTAGATCTTGGTTGTAATGATGATAAAGTCTTCTTTTTCGCACTCTTCTGTACCGGTCCTAGGAAAGCTTGGTTCCTAGTCTTTAGATAATATTACTTTGACTTCTTCTTTACATAAGAATATAATTACATAGTCAACATGAAGACCGATCTAGCTATACTTTTCAACATGCCTATGCATTCACACATAGTACCTATATAGTACTTGTTATCCATTGGTTGATGACATTCAACTGTCGATTGATAATTTTTTTTTAATTTGTTTATGAGGGGCAGGCGAGCCCTACATAGACCCCTCCATGGCATCAGGGGAGCCCTACAGAGATGTCTCCATGAGAGGATGATTATCAGGTACATTGGTTGTTTAGTTATGTCATGTTTTCAAGTAGGTTATATTTATTGTTTGTTGTGAAAAATTGATTAATGTGAATTTTTTTTGTCCTGCACAGGTGGACGCACTCGTCTGACTCGTTCACCCAGTCAGGGAATCGAACAAGAGGCGCCCCAAGGACATTTTCCCATTCGCCCTGTTGCTGGCGAGGGGCAAAGGAGAATAATGTCTCAGCCTGTGGGATTCATCCCACAATTAGATACTTCTTCAAGTAAAATCTAAATGAAAATTTATTGTTTGATGTATGTTTAATTTCAAACTTATTGTGGTACTCGCCAGGGGACCATGGTATGAATGAGGGTCTTATACACGACATAGGTACACATTAGATCAATTCCTAGTTAAAATGTTCAATTTTATGTTATATTCAATGTTGAACAAGTGAATTTTTTTTCCAAATGATGTGTTTAATGTGAAAAAATTATGCTCCATAGGTGAAAATGTTGGAGTTGGGGTTGGCCTTATTTCTGGTGAGGGGCAAAGGAGAACAATGTCTCAGCCTGTGGGATTCACCCCACAATTGGATACTTCTCCAGGTAAAATATAAATGAAAATTTATTGTTTGATGTATGTTTAATTTCAAATTTATTGTGGTACTCATGTGCCCAAATTCTAACAATTTAATGTTTTGTACAGTGGGTCATAGACACGTTCATTCCTCGTCAGGGGACCATAGTATGAATGAAGAGGAAGAGATAGTTTTTCCAACAGGTATTTTCAAATTACCAAACAAGTTTTTTAAATACAAATTTTCCTTATAAATTATTTAATTTTTAATATGTGCAATAATTTAACATGTTACAGGTGGTGGTGGTCACCCTCCTAGGGGTAAAGGTCGTAGGGTTCATGAGTTTGCTCGAAATCCGAGCTATGATCCCCTTTACACCAATCCCAGTGATATTCCTGAGCAGATGCCTTGGGAAGATACCATCTCCTTACTTACTGTTGATGGGATGAGGGAGCATTCCATGAGATTGCGCAATGAATTGCAAAGTTGTAATATCTCTGCCCCTAGTCGAAATTGTCTCCAAATTGTTTTGCACAATTTGGAGAGTTTTATAGAGACTTATCGTGGGGTTGGACCATCAACCCAAGTTTTTTTTGACATGATGCGTAGGAGGAGAGAATCAGTGATTGGTATCCACTCCTACAATGAAGTCAAAAGTAAGGTCACTAAAGAAATGGCCTTGTCACTATTTGACCTGCGGCCTGAAGACAAAAAATGTCTAAAGATTGCAAGATTCAATGATCCTATTATTGCACCCCATATTTATGAGAAGTTCCTGTATGCATACGGGAAGTTCCCAAATAATGATGAGGTGCGACAATATTTTGTTAGAATGTTGTTTTCTCAATTCCGAGAGCACATGGACCCTAACTATACAGATACTGGGTCCAAATTCTATGGAGTTGGAAAAGGTCGTACATATGAACGACCTGATGCTATGCAAGATGTTGGGTTTAGGCCTCCAGCACCTCGTTTAGCAGCTCGACCACCTAGGGTAGTTACACTTCCAGAGGAGTTAGCCCTTATCTCCAGTGTTGCATCAAAAATTAGGGATAAGATACAAGAACATATTGCAGCTACTTTAGGAGGGGTGGAAGTTGGCTTAGGGACGAGCCAACCTTCATCTAGTGCAGGAGGGCGTCCATTTGTGAGTGTCCCAGATGATGTGTTGAGGGAGATGGAGCGAGATGAGCTTATTGAGTATGCAACCTTATGTAGAGATCACTATGAGCAATCCAGGACAATACAAATGCACACCATGGGTGAGGTATGTACAAATAGGTTTTGATCTAACATGTTTTTTTGGTGTATATATACATTTAGTCTCAAAAAACTGACGCCAATATATTTATTTAACTTATGCAGTTTACAACATTCCTAGAACAACATTGCCTTTCCCCTCGTGCTCATTCGGTAGATCGTGGACACGATCATGTACAGGTTCCACAACCATTACTCATTACTATCTATCTATATTTTTGTATGTTAAATTGAAATTGAATTTATGTCACAAATTTATTGGTACGAGTCTTAACATTATGGAATTTTCAGGTTAGCCCTACACATGAAGGGTTGCCTGAAGAGATTATTCCTTCTGAGGTTCTAGTCGTGACACAGGTATTGATACTTTTCTTTAAACATATTTATAGTGTTTATTATATTTCTTTTCGTAAACTTGACTGTTAACTTTGGTTTCTACTTTTCAGGGTACAGAGGATATTGACATGATGCAGACTGAGCCTCAAGGAGATCTTGTAGTCTCTAGGTCCGAGACTCTACATTAAACCATGGTAACCTCTTACCCTTTCTTCGTTGCTATGGTATTCAAAAAATATCTGAGAGTGTACGAGGAGATTCACCTGCCTTTTTTGTAGAATTTGTATCCTAGTTTTTGTATCTTTTCTTATTCAATCAAGAACTTTTTCCCAATTGTCTATGAAGTTATGGATAAATTTATTCAGTTATCAAGATCAATTTTCAAGGTTTATAGTCAACATTTTTTCTTTGATTATATTTGAATACAATGCAAGGCAGTGACTGATTTCAAATAATTGCTATTTTTATATTTCCCGCATTGGTTTATCATCAAGATTGAGTAAGGTATTTACTTTTAGATGCTTTGGAAATTTATTACCAACCTATTTAGTATTAAGGAGTGTCTTGCTCTGAATTCAAGGTTATCCAATATTTATAGTTTACATATGAACCATAGGGATTCATGTGAAGATTTTCCAATATGTATTCTTGTGTGCTATTGAATTCATTTGAATAATGTCCATGGATTTTTTGTCCTATTAATAAAAAATAATGACTACCACATTCACTAGAATTTCTGATATTTTAATGTATTCTTTGAGTGCCAAGGATTTCCATCCCATTCCCATTGATTCCTAAGACATCCTTTTTTAATTTTTTATATATCATCCATATAATATACTTATTTTCATAATAAATAGAGGAAGGAGTTTCTCTCTGTTTTAGGGGCGTATTTATTGTAGGTCTAAGCCACATATGTGAGATTATCCTAGAAGGAGATTATCATTCTGCTCTAGGCCACAGAGAAGGGATTGCTTCTATAGCAACTCATAAAAGTCCGTTTTGAGGCCTAGCTTAGGCTGAAGTCATCCTAAGGTATAGTGCAGTTAAGATCAAGTACATATTTTGTTATATATGAAGACCTTGATGTCACAAACACATGAATTGTAGGAGGCTTGAGGAGGAGCCTTAAAGGTCTTCCAGCCATGCTTTGAATTTCTAGTTGAACAAAATAAGGGGAAGTATAGTTGGTCATAAACTCACAGTGATTTGAAGCAAGGTTAAAAAAGCTTACTTTTCAAGGAAGTCTCTCAGATCTTCACTCTTGATACTGCACCTCTGAAATAATTGGATGTTTGTTAAATAGCTATGGTCTTGGTATGATTTGCCTATAATGTCATATGGCATATGCTTTAGTATTATTTTTTGCATTATGACATTTTGTCTTGCTTCAGTCATATATGTGTTTCTCATATTACTCTACATTGGTAGAGTTTCCCATATTGGCAATAATGGGCATAACCCATTCCTATATACTCTCAAATTTGTGTATGGATTTCACTATGCAACAGCTGCAATATGGTATTTCTATTACAATATTATAAGCTTGACCTCAATTTCATCATTTGTATATGAATTATGGTACAGTACATGAATATATGGAAGTGCATCCATCAGTTCAGATATGGCTTCTCTGCTCTATTCATATTGTCTATATTCATTCAGTTTTGCATTGTATACAAAACAATAATATTCCCCTATATATGGTGTCAGGAATCCTATTCAAGAATGATGTTGCAGTAGAGTAGCTGCAATATCCTCCATCTAAAATATCAATGATCTTGATCATTTTGGGTCATATTGATTTTCTTCACAATCACGTTCCTTCAATAGTGTTAGCATTCATATATACAGTCACAATTTGATCTTCTTAGCATCGTGCTTATCGATCCTTGTTCAGTTTCTAGAAGAATCAATTTTTTAATTTGAATAACAAGTGGTGAGCATCATTAAAGGAAGAAATTTTGTAGGTATCTGAAGACCAGACCTCCCTTGTGACAAGAATCACTACAAGAAGTCAGGTTGACCATTGGACCTTTCATTAGCATAACTCAAGGATGCAACAAAGAAAATGGTTTAAATGTGAGGTACATGACTATTCAACATTAACTTGACCAATGCATGCTAAATTTGACACAACTCTTATTTAAATTTGCATGCTAAATTTGACACAACTCACTATGTCAATGGTGACTTGTTCCTCCCCTGTTCAGGATGTTGCTAAAGGAGAAACTGTTATTAAGGAGAAAGAAGAAGAGCTGTATGCCTTACAAGAAAAACTTGTCAGTATGGAGAATGTGAGTTTCTTCTAAAAATGATCTGTGGATGATTTATTAAATTGGAACATTTATTTTAAGCATTGTAGCATCATGCATTTATTTTATTCTGATGTGAAATAAGATTAATAGGAGAATACTTTACCTTGCTTACTGTTAATCAACGCAAGCACTTTTTCCAGGATCCAGCAGCTCCAGTTCCTTATTCTTACTTTAGTATCATGCTCTTTATTGTAATTATCTTCTGATTTCAGATACTGTTTTATTTTTTAAAATTTTTGATGGGATTCCATAATAATCTTGCTGTTATTGCAGGAGGAGATCTAAAAGCTCATTGATGATCACAAGGCCACACTAGAAGCAAGGAAAACTGAGTTTGAAGCTGAGATTGAACAACGAAAATCCTTATGCAAAGAAAGAGAGGAAGCTTTAAGATTGTTTGAGTAGCTTAAGAAATTGAAAACAGAGTTAAATGTGATCAGGCTTGGCAGCTGACAATATGATACAGCTGGAAAGATTTATTGAAGGTTCCCAAATTTGTACAAATGAAGGTTTAGTGAACAAATTAGTGAGATTTAAAATTGGCTATAAGCCTAATGAGATCAAATAAGAGGAATATGTTCGTAGCCTTGCTATTTCTGTAATTAGTGAGATTTAAAATTGGCTATAAGCCTAATAAATAGTTCGTAGCCTTGCTATCTCTGTAATCTATACTGCTAGAAAATTGGTAGAAACCAAGACTGAAAATATTTGATATATTTTGGAAATCGAGTTTTGGCAGTACAATATGGATTTCTTTTATTCAGATTGAAAAATCTGTGTAGTGATGAACCTCATATTAATATTTATTATTATCCATTTTAATTTATGACAAGTGTTGAGTATCGCAAATAAGGTGACTGAAATATATGTTTTTTTTCTTGTTTATTATACATTTTCTACTGTGTTGAAATCGAGTATAATTCTTTTACAAATTTGTGCCAATATTTGAAGGCAATGTGCTTTCTTGTAGTGGTGCTAATGCATGGATGTTCACGGAAAATCTAAAGCAGGAGTTGATATGTGGATGAAAGAGACTCTTAACACATGTCCTAAGTCGGCTAGAAGAGGGCAATAAAACGAGGTTGATTGGCCCGAGAACGCACAATAAAGACAGGAGGTTTATGATAGAAAAATAAGCCAGTGACAGATGGGTACACAAGGGAAAAAGCTCACTTTGAAAGTGGACAAGTTCTCTAGGAAAACTTTTCCCTCCTATACCCATCTATCACTACAACTTATTTGTATGTCATAAAACTCCTGTAGCTTGCTTATCTGATGGTGGTGAGTATTCTTTAATATGCCTCCACTGCTCATCTAATTTCACCTTGAATTAGCATTTGCATTACCCAAGTTTGGTCCACCCAATAAAATCCAAAGAAAATTTTGAAGTGCATGATAAGCGTATTGAAAAACACTATCATAACATGGCATTTCATCTCACATTTCCAAAATAAGAAACAACTTTCCAAATTAGGGAACATGTTTCCAGGCCATATCATATGTGTTTCCACATTTCACTGTGTTTTTGGTGATGGTACCAACCATGTACTTTTGTTTCCCACAACATAACCAAATATTTATATTGGTGCAAGGTTCAAACAGACATCAGTCTCAATTTATTGAAGCAACATGAGCCAGAATCTTCACATTTTGAGGATATTCTGTTACAGCCTTGGTCTAGAAGCTAACCTATGCAAAAAATAAGATCATGACTTTCAATATGTCCAATAAATCTTTTCCAGATGGTCACTCTTATAAAGGTGACAATAGTATAAGGGGTATCTTCCTATACCTAACTAGGTGTTCATTTTATGTCTCTAGCTTTGGAGATGAGATTGTCTAAGGCTTACATTGTCCTTCATATACCAGAAAGGTGTTACCCACCATGTGCATTTCAAACACTTTAATCAATCATCATCAATTCCATCATCAATTAGTTCCATCCACTCGGGATTGCAAATCATATTTGACAAAATGGAACCAAAATCCACCTTGCGGTCAATTTGAGAAAAGACTTCAGCCATAACAGTATTGTTGTTGATCCTACATGATTTACAAATGGACCAACAGGTCATAAAATAAGGCATCATGGCAACAATAAGGAATGGAAGCAACTAGAAATGTACAGAAGCCTGGAATAGTAGTAGCCAAATTCAAGATGGAGAAAAGTCCAATTTCCTTAGTCCTCAACATTAAATTATATTCAAGATGAGCACTAGATGATGAGATGAGACTTTGAGGCTCGTAGAGCAAAATCCCACACCAAATCGAGTAGAACATGTAGTTGTTATAGGTTATCTTACTCATGTCAAATTTGTGATCAATGTATTGTGGTACAGGTGGGAAGTTCTTTGCTTGTTTGATTTTAATAATAGAGTTCTGGTACACGACACAATTATAGTGAATGTGTTTGCACATTCACAAATTTATGCCACATTCACTGTAATTACACAAAGTTTCTCATTTTTTTAACAATAGTTGTGGTTACAATATAGTTCAAGCAGTTGAAAAATGTTAATTCAATTGACATCTAGCACACAAGATTGAATCAAACGTTCTCCTAAGTAGAACATTTTAAAAGTGGGTGTTTCCCATCTGATGTAACATTTTAGTTGTAAAATTTTACATGGCCATTGTTTCAAAAGCTTTCTTAAATATCCCCATCATTTTGTTTTAGTGTAAAGAATCAAAGATTAATTGAGATATATTTTATATTAATAATATCTTTGTTTTCTGGCTGTTGACAAAGTCCAAAGGAATTTTATTGTTCTAGTCTTGGTTGAGAGATATTCTTGCAAAAGCAAACTTTCATCTTTGATTCTTGGCTCATGATGAGACCCCTTGTCTTATAATTCTAAGCCATTACCATGTTTTGGTATGCAGTATTGGTAATGTCGGTTAAACTATTTCCCTATGATCATGGTAAGCAGGCTTGTAATAAGACCTCTTATCTTTTATATCAAAATTTTAGAATTACACTCTGAGTAATCATAAACTTTGGTGAATGGGATGGACAATTTTCTCCTTAAGAGAAAATGGATGACAGGGTAAGAGTTGAAGATGCTGAAATTGGATTAGTTTATGTTTTGATATTGATAACCTTTTAGTTGACCAATTTAAAAACATAAAATGATTTTCAATACTTCTAAACTTTGAGAAAAGTTGGCAAAAATTGAAGGGTGGCTTCAGAATGCAATTATACCTAGTTTCCTAGAAATTGTTCATCTTGTTCAAGACTTCTATTTATTTAAAAGTAAATATCAACAGTTCTTTCTTTTGAGCAACTTTTAAATACAACAAAGGTCAAAATAGAAGATACCTTACAACTTTATTTCCTAATGATCCTAAAAAAATTAAATCCTACTTTAGAACTAAAGGAGAAGGAAATACCTTCTCAATTGAAGAATTTCTTTAAGATGAGGCCATTAACAGGAAGAGAATCCTTCTTTCCTGTTAGATCTTGTAACATGAATGTCGAATGGCCTATCTTCTCACTGATCTGAAATGGTCCAAGCCACATCTTTTGGAACTTGGTATGTTTACCTTTATCCTCATGGGCTTTATCCCATTTCAGAACTAGATCACCAACCTGCAATTGTTTAGAACTAGATGAAGCTGAATCAAATGATTTTTTTATTATCTGTTGATGTTTTGCATGAGTAATTTTAGCCTTTTCTCTTTCTTCTTCTAATTTTAAAATTTGATCATGTCTAAGTTGGATAGAAGAAGAGGGGCTTTCTTCAATAAACTGTACTAAGGCTAGAGAAGGAAGTGCTAGATTGGTTGGTAGTATTGCTTCTTTCCCATATACAAGATTGAATGGAGAAGTACCTATGGAGCCCTTCTGTGTTATTCTATCTGCCCATAGTGCGAATATTAAAGATTTATGCCAATTTTTATGATTCTGTTCAATAGTTCGCTTAATTATTTTAAGGAGATTTTTATTGGTAGATTCTGCTAGACCATTACCCTGGGGATAATAATTTGCAGAATATTTTAGTTTAAAACCTCTTTTAATAGCAAACTCAAACATGGAATTACCAGAGAAATAAGATGCATTATAAAAAACAAGAGCATTCGGGACACCAAACCTGGTAATGATGAATTGATCTATAAATTCTATAATTCCTTCAGAGTTTGTTGTTTTTAACGGAATTGCTTCAACCCACTTGGTAAATTAATCAGTAGCAGTAAGGATATACTTATGTTGTTTGGAAGACTGTGGAGAAATTTCCCCAACGATATCCAATCCCCATTGTTCAAAAGGTTGCTCAATGTTGACTGGTTGCAAAGGGAAAGATGATTTTCTTTGTCTTCCACTGGACGTTTGACAACTTTGACATTTCCTTACATATTCGTGAGTATCTCTGAATAAAGTGGGCCAATAATACCCAACATGAATGATTTTGTGAGCTGTTGTGTCAGCTCCAAAATGTCCTCCGGCTGGTCCATCATGTAGCTCCTGCAAAACCTTTTGTGCTTCAGGTTTTTCTAGGCATCTTAATAAAACTGAATCATAGTTTTGTTTAAAAAGTACATCATCAATGATTATGAAGTTTTTTGCTTTTAATCTAATGGCTCGTTTGTTTTTATAAGAGAGATTAGGAGGTGCATATCCATTTTTCAAATAAAAGATTAAATCTGCATATTGAGATTCAGAATTGGTAATACTTATCTGATTGATTTCTTCCATATGTTCTGTATCACCTGATTCTGGAATGTTGGATGCTCCTGCTAACAATCTGCAAAAACCTTGACCTCTCACAATCTTTGCTGGCTTGATTTCCAAGTCATACTCTTGAAGTGCTGTAACCCAATTGGCCCTTTTTTCACCTAATTCCCTTTGGATCAGTAATTGTCTTACTGCAGAAAAAGGAACTATCACCTTTGTATGAGCTTTTAAAAGGAATGGCCTATAGTGTTTAATGGCTTTGTATACAGCGAAGGCTTGTTTTTCAACTTCGGAGTAATTTAGTTCTGCACCCTGGAAATTTGAACTAAAAAATGAAATCGGTGCTTCAAGGTCATGATCATTAATCTGAGTGAGTACTGTTGCATAAGATGAATCGGATGCGATAGTATACAATGTGAAATGATTAGAAAAATTAGGAGTGTTTAGAGCGGGGGCATTGATTATTGATTGTTTGATTAAATCAAATGCTTCTTTTTCCATAGATCCCCATTTAAACACTGAATTTTTCTTAATCATGCTTTGTAATGGTAAAATGATCTGAGAAAAATCAGGAATAAATCTTTTGACAAAGTTGATCTGACCTAAAAAAGACTGCATGGATTTTTTATTATGAGGAAATGGGATTTCAGAAATTTCTTTAATCCTGTCAGGATCAATATAAATACCATCTTTGGAAACAATAAAACTCAGGAGCTTACCTTGATCAAGAGCAAAGAAAGATTTTTTAGGATTGAGTGAGATACCATATCTTTTGCAGCGTTGAAAAATTTGATTTAAGTCGCACAAATGATTGGATCTCTTTTTAGAAAATACAGTAATATCGTCTAGATAGACAACTACTGTTTTATTAATCAATCCTTTGAAAGCGATATCCATTGCTCTTTGGAATGTAGCCCCTGCATTAATAAGTCCGAAAGGCATTTTCTGATAAGCATAAGTTCCCCATTTTGTTCTGAATGTAGTTTTAAGTCTGTCATCAGGATGAACCAAAACTTGGTTATATCTTGAAAAACCATCTAAAAAGGACATTAATTCAGAGCCTGCTACTGATTGGAGTATCTGCTCCATAGTAGGTAATGGGAAGTTATCTTTAAGGCTTGCTTTATTCAGATTTCTGAAATCTATACAAATCCTAATGTCGCCATTTTTCTTTCTGATAGGCACCATATTAGAGACCCAGTTTGAGTGTCGAACGGGAAAAATGATCTTAGCTTTCAAGAGTTTATTGAGTTCTGATTTTATTTGACTCTCTAAGTTTGGATGTATTTTCCTTAATTTCTGCTGAACTGGTTTCTGATTGGGGAGAATTGGAATGGTATGCTGGATAATAGTTGTATCATACGTCTTTAGATCATCATATTTCCAAGCAAAAACATGTTTATGTTTCTTTAAAAGTTTAATAAATGCTTCTTTTTCTTCTACAGAAAGTCCTAATCCTAGATTAACGTTTTGAGGATTTTGTTCAGTACCAAGGTTTATCAATTCAAATCTTAAAGTAGAGCTTTGGAGCTTTGGATTAGTTACAGGTTTAAATCTGTCTTTAATATCATAAAGATCCTCAAGCTTCACCACAGGCTTTGGAATCGAATTTTCTTCGGATTTACCTCTCATTTGAAGATCATGTTCGCTTTCCTCAATGATCTGGTCATCATAGGACTTTTCTAAAGTTAAAAATTGTAAAATGTCTTCATCGTGATTAAACACTCTCCAATTAGTGACATTGTCAGGAATTGATGGCCTAAAAAGTAATTCTATTGAAAATCTATCTGGGCTATAATCTTCGGAGGGTATGAGTCTGGAGGCAACATTGGCTAGCAAGTCTGCTGCTGAATTTTGAGACCTAGGGATAGAAGAAATATTGAATGCAGAAAAGTGCATGGTGAGTTCTTGTACCAGCGATTGATAATGTTTGAGGTGATTTGAAAGACAGTGAATTGTATTTCTCACCTGTTTGACAATAATTTCAGAATCGCCGAATACCTTCAAATATTGCACTTTAAGGCCAATTTCTTTATACAGACCTTGGATTAAGGCTTCATACTCAGCTGTATTATTTGTGCATTCAAATTCTAATCTACAGGACAACATTGTTTTTTCTCCTTGCGGGCTAACCAAGATACACCCTGCTCCTGAACCTTCGTTAGATTTAGAGCCGTCAAAATATAAAGACCAAAATAAAGAAGTATTAACAATCTTATTTACAGTTTCCCCAATATCACTAAAACATCTTGACCTATCAGTTTGTGAATAGTTTTCAATCTGTGATGTTAAACTGTTTACTGAGAAAGGGGATGGTTGAGCAGTGAGATTTCCAAAAAATGACTCTGATGAATAATTTCCCAAGATGTTGTTATTAAAAGCAATTGGTTGTTTTTCCTGTTCAAAATCTGTTACAGTATGGGTCATGTGTTTCTCTCGATTGATTTTTATTTGATTTGGCTTTCCCTTATAGGGTAACCACATGTGAGACCAATCGGTAGAAATATACCCATGGAGCTTTTCAGACCAATCCCTACTCAAAATCAAACCATAAAATTCAGGTATATCAGTTATCAAGATATCAATTCGTTGAACTACCCGTGGATCAGCTGCTAACCTGATAGTTACAGAGTTAATCTCTCCTAAAACCTGGACCTTGGTTCTGTCTAACTGTACAATGTGTATGGAAGACTTTTGGGGTTCTATGTTCAGCTTGGAACAAACTGAAGCTGGAATTATATTGGATGATGCCCCTGAGTCAATCAAACAATTGTGTAGGTTTCTGTTGTAGATCTCAAAAGTTAAAAGGAAGGGTGGAGTATGAGAATTTGATCTATCCCCAATCAGGACTGAATCAGTCGCTTCTATCATACCAGAAAGTGGTTGACCAGAATCATTTGCAGCTTTAGCACTGGGAAGAGGTGAACAGGGAACAACATTCAATTCTTTGAGAAGCAATTTATGCTGATGTTTTAATTTGCTAAGTTCAAACATAGTAATGTTTGCCTTAGTTTTCTTCATATCATCAACAATATTGTAATCCATTGAATCGGATACTACTAATGTTTTGGATGTTGAAGGAGTACTTGAAGTTGAAGGTAGGTTTTGGGGGACTGCTGCAGGTGATTTCTTTGTAGGTACTTTTTCCTTTGTTGTAGCAGCACCTGCACTCTGTTTCTTTGAAGTTGTCTGAACAGGTTCGGAAGTACCTTTACTCCTAGTAGAGACAGGTAAAGCTTCTTCATCATTATCTGTATCGGAGTTGGGCAGTATAAAATCCCACATGCCATGGCATTCAACAACTTCTTCTTCATCATCAGTTGGTGAGATTGTTTCCTCTTCTTCTTCTTGATATGAATCTGCATAAGATATGATATTTGGTGGTTTTGATTCGGTTTTCTTATAATTCTTAAAGGGCCTTTTGGTTGAAGTTTCAGTGACTTGTTTCTTGATTTCAATCATTTCATTTGACATAGTCTTGAGGACCTTTTGGAGGCCTTCCATATCATATGGATCTTTCGAGATTTTCTTCTTTGAGTCTTCTTTGAATGAAATTTTTTTGGTTTTTCTTTCCTCAAGCGCTGCTTTCTTTTCTAGAGCATTAATACGTTTTTCCACAGCAAGTGCTTCTTTCATGTTTTCAGCAAGTGTTGGTTTTGCGGCCCTGTCTACAAAAATAGCTATATTGGCAGGTAGGGCAGTAATATACCACTCACTTCTGATTTGTTCAATTGGTTTGGAAGTCGTTGGGATTTTATTCAAAAGTTTATTGAAACGAGCATTAAATTCTTTAATGGGTTCCCTATGCTCTATCCTAAGATTGGAGAGATCATTTATTAGTGTAGCTAAAGATCTATCGTCTCCATACTTAGTGAGAAACTGTTCTGGGCAAATGTCCCAACTGGTAATAGAATCAGAAGGCAGGGAAAAATACCAGGATCCTGCTGATCCTTGCAATGTATAAGGAAAAAGCCTAACAACGACATCTTGCTCGGTTACTCCCTTCAAATTAACTGCTAACATGAAGTTATTGATATGTTCCTCAGCTTGGGTTCCACTTTCTGGATTAAACTTGGGTAGCCATTTTTCAGGAGCATCTGGTAATGCATGTAATGGTGCGGGCATATTGACTGCACTAGGTCTGGTCCATGGATCTGCCATTGTAATACCAGTGGTGGATGATACTGTTGTTGAAATTCCAGATGTTTGGGAAGGAATTGATGTTGAGGAGTGAGCAGTTTGAGATGTTGAAGTTCCAAGTTCCTGGTGAACAACAATATGTAATGAGGGAGTGGTTGGTTGACTTCGCACTGGGGAAGATGAGATGGAGGATGTGGATGAAAGTGCTTCACTGTCAGAATCTTCAGTGTTTTTCTTTGCCCTTTTTCTTTTAGGTAAAGGGAATTCAGTAGGTTCAATACCGAGCTTTTCACTCTGAAGTCTAGTGAGAGGGTGAGGTAGATTGAATTGCGAAGTCTCACTGCTTTGAGATAGCTCAGATTTCTGTGGTGAAATCGAGAAACTCTGAAGTTTATGGATGAGAGACTGAACTTCAAGAGATTCAAGACTTAATTGTTCTGAAGTATGGTGGGTTTGAGCAGTGATAGTGGATACCTCTTCTTCTTGCTTGGATGCTGAAGAATCAGCATGCAATTGGGAAGTACGAGGTGATGCGGAGGGAGAATTACTCTTAGAATGGTTTGTAGATTTGGGTTTGCTTGCCATTCACAGTTGATGGCCCTCCTTCTAGCGCCAAAAATGTTGATGCCTCGAAAATCACTGCAACAACATTGGGGGATAACCACCCGGTCCGGACCTTAAGACAGCTCCTTTTCCGTTTGGAATAGTGGCTCCGACTGGATATGATGGGACCAGTTTCCCGATAAAGAATAGAAATGGGTGAATGAGTGATAATAAGTGATATTGGATGGAGTATTTAATCTATAAACAACAAATATAAATGACTATTATATCCCGGGAAGTTTCTATTCTTAAGTGCAACGTTTGATGATCAATGTTTGTCAATAGGCATATAGATGACACTATTCAATAAACAAAGATATTCATTTAAATAATAATTACTTCATTCAATTAGTTGAATGAAGTAATTGATAAAATATTATTACACTTATCTCAATTTATATCATTGACATATATATGATTGAAAGAAAAGCATACCATAAACATCCAATAGTGGAAGGAATACAGAAATACTATTGAAACACATATATATATCCAATGATAGCAAAAGTAATCAAACAACAATTTATATAAAAGAAATGGATTCAGACATAGATAATAGTACCATATGAGCTGCAAGTCATTCCCCAATATCAATCGCTATTTGAGATTCTTCTTTCAACGCAAAAATACTTTCACACAAAGACAGTAGTGCACATTTGCATAAAAGCTTTCTTATCAAAATTAGAATAATTGGTCGAGTTTTATAAAAGAATACACCTGAAGTACAGTAGTGTAACTTCAGATTTTAAGTCATATACAAAACTTTACGACCCCTTCTAAATGCATGAAAGGGTCTATAAATACTAATTCTATCTAAATATCTATGAAACTGAAAAATCCTACTTAATTGGTATCATACGATCTTGAATATCTCCATCATGTCAATCTGGCAGTCGGCGGCATGAATCATCACTTAGGCTGTTCATTTCTAATTCTGAGCTGGCAAATTGCAAGCATCGACTCCGCTTCTGGTGGTCGGTTAAGGCGCGAATTGAGTTGGGCATCATAGGTGGCGTCCTGCATTTCAGGAATGATGCATCCGATTGCATCTGAGAGGCATTTGAGGGCGGCTCTCTGGCTGTAAGGTTTGACTAAGAACATCCAATAGGTGTCCCATGTCAAACTATTAATTCCTGCAATTAATCTGCCAGTTTTCTCCAGCTCTGAGTAACATGACTGCTCCAATGTTTTAGCTGATGTCAATTTACCTGGAGTACATTGGGAAATCATGTTAGATAAGTAGAGAGTGTCATTAATCAATTCAACCAAATTACTTGTGGTTAATTTGCATCTGGAAACTTCCCTCTCTGCTTTGTTTAACTGAGATTGCCATTCCATAAATAATATCTCTTTATGTGATTCTAGGATCTTTGGCAATTTAGCTGACTGTCCTTCGTCAGTACTTTGCCACTCAAGATAATTGGTGACTGTTTCATCGGCCTGCTCGAAGTCTGCTATAGCATCGGCTGATTTATTACTTAGAGATGTTGTTAAGTCACATAAAGGTTCTGCCTGGGCGATTTGTTGACATAACAACTTTATCTGTGTTAATAATGCTTTGTTTATTTGTACCGCCTCTGCCCTGAATTCAGCTACCTGTGGAAGATTCTTTGTTTTCTCAAGCTGGGCTGATATTTGAGCAATTTGCTCATCTTTCATCTTCAGCATTTGTTCATTTGCCGTCTTGAGTTGTGACAATGCCTCTGATAACTCTTTTTGCTTTTGAACTGCACTCTGATCAATCCTCTGCCTTTCCTCCTGCAATTGTTGAGTTAATTGATTATTGGTTTGCTGTTGTGTTAACAATTGCAGTTCTGCCTGCTCTGCCTTTTGCCGTGCTTCTGATAATTGCGTCTGTAACAAGAGAATATCCTGGTCTCTTGTTTTTAATAAAAGACTTACCTCCGATGCCTTATCTATTGTTGCTGCTGAATAGGCTCCAGCAAATTGTGATAATTTTGTTAAATCCTCAGAGGGATCGAATTCCTCCTTCCAAACTACATTGCCCGTCACTGTTAATTCTGGAAACAGGGAAGGCTGATCAGTCCTTTTCCTCTTCCTTTGTCGTTTTACCACAACTTTATGTTTCGGGCTATAGAAGACATCCAAGGGGGGAATTTCTTCTATTTGCAAAATAACTTGGTCAGAGGGGTCTTTTGGAATTATCTCTTTTCCTTTAGAACTGGGTAGGCCGCTGGTTTCACCTGGAATCTGTTTTGAAACGTTCTCCTGTATGTCTGCTACTCTTGCTTCTTGGGCTTCCTTTGAACCTTCGGGATTATTGATAATTGAATCGAATTGCTGCCATTCCTGGAGCAATTAGGGATCAATTTGAGTATCTTGATTTATTTTTATGATGCTCTGTTCCTGTTCTTTTGTTTGGGTTTTCTCTTGCATTTTCTCCTGTCCATTTGTCACAACCAGAGGTTCCTTAGTATGTCGTTGTTCTGGCTCGTTTGATTCTGCTGCTGGGCTTGTTGCTAACAGATCTAGGGGCAGAGTTTGCAACCTCTGTGCTCTAAGTCTGTCGAATTCAACTAACCCTTTATCTTGATATTTCATTCTGGCCAGCGATCTAACTTGGGACATTGACTCGGCTGTGGAGAACAGGTCATCAAACATATCCTCTTTATGATCAAACTTAGCCAATTTGGCCTGTTCAAGGGCATTATAGGCAACTTTGTCGGGATCAAAATGCCTATTAGGGAGAGTTGCTAGAGTTAAGGATTTCATCTTTAGAGCTTCTTTCTCTGCATGTTTGAGATCATTCAAAGTGTAGACACCACATCTTAGAGGAAAAGAGGGCCAAACCTGATTTTTATTTCTCTTTAAAGTTTGTGTAACACCCTCGGAAATAATCTGATAGGCTATCTCCCTTGCCAGCAGTTTATCAGGTATGTACAGAGGAAGAACATGAGGCTTGGCTTGGCTACCAAAAATTCTTATATAAGTAAATTTTTCCTCTGCAAACCATCTCCCTAAACCAGTTAAATCAATCCCTGCTTGGTAGGAAATCTTGGGAGCAGGTTTATCAAAAATAGAGTAATGAATGGGTAACATGAAGCCATTGCAGATTTGGTATAAATGATGCCTATGGGAGGTTTTCCACAATTTCCGATAGTATATGTGAATGGGCATGGGCTCTTTTGGAGTCCACCTCCAGCCGAGCACGGGAAATTCAGAATTAAAACACAGGGTGTCCAGGATATAAGCACTGTAGTAAAATGGGGAAATAAACCTTTCAGAAATGCGAGTCTTGCCTCTGAAATCAAGAACTGCGGTGGCTAATTTGTCAGAAAGTATAGTTCCCCAATCCATAATTTCACTATTGCACGCTGCCTCCATTAAAGGAACCATTTCTATAGTGAAATTAGAGGAGTCATGTAAACCCCATAATCTACACATCATTATTCCAGCATAGCAGTAAGGAGAACATAGAGAATCAACAGAATACATACCGGAAGACTTATGCTTGTGTTTTGCCGGATTATGCCTCCAATTTCGAATGGGTTCGGATTCAGTTTCGTTCTCACTTCGGAATTTCTCCAGAAATGCTTTGTTGTACTTCTTCTCAGGCTCAGGCAAATGATACATCTGCCTCAAATCATTAGCTTGGAATGAACCGAAGACTCTCCCATCTATGGTGCAGAAGGTTCTGTCCGTGATTGGGAGTTCCTCAATTGCCCACCTTACTACATCCGTGTATGGGAGAATTTGTTCCCGAGCTGCTATCTGATGAAGGAAAGAGTCAGCTAAGTCCTTTAAAGTACCTTCAGATTTCTGAGTGGTATCGACTGTGGCTTCTACTGTTGTTGCTTCGGGTTCTTCAGCTTCTATCAAATTATAGGTACTTTGCCAAGAAGTTTTGCCAAGACCAGAACATGTAGTATCGGATATCAATCCTTTCTTTTTGTTTCCCTGATCAGTGATGGCTTGCTCCATAACTGGCGAGGCGGAAGCGTTTGCAGTTTTCTTGGACTTCTTCCCCATTTTGCTTGTATCTATCAGCTTAGAATTCTGCACAGGAGAAAAATGAGCGTAACGCAGAGAACTGATAGTAAAAACCAAACACGGGGGAAATATATTGCGTGATGAAGAATTAACTTAATGATGCTATGGATTCAATCTGAAAAAGATTTTAAACTTAATATTTCATTAAATGGCCGCAAAAACCCGTCAATCATTTAAATATCCATCACGTCGTTTATTGGTGAAATGATTTGTTTAAGCGTGCCTTGGCCGTTTTGGCGGTTGAGCGCAGGTGAATCTTCATTATAAAGATAAGGCTTTTAATACGAATTAATCGTAATATCCCCGTTTTAACAGCTTTTTCGAAGTTTGTGCTTTGGCTTTATTGCATCGCATCGGGAAGAAACGACGCTTTTCTTAAGTTAGCATCTCTTAGAATCTACGATCGCCGATAGCGATATCGCATCGCATCGGGAGCATTGACCGGGGCTCTATGTTAAAGTATGCATGTATTGCCGATCGCCGATTGCGTGTTATCGCATCGGTGCCAACCAATGTTTCCATAAGTTCTGTCTCCTCTGTCATTGCGATATGCGATCTTGCGATCGCTTTATCGTAATGATAAAAGATTTAATTGTTTATATCCCAAGGTCATTATTGGTTTGTATATGGAAAAGGTTTCTTGTAATGTTCTTTATTTCATGTTCGGACCTTTTCAAAATAATACAAAATTGATACCAATTAAAAAGTAAAAGGGTCCCATTTCATATTATGGTATTATGAATAAAAATTATATGAAATGGGGTGTTGTTGTAGAGGACAACAGGTACATGTGTTATGATATGGAAAATAATGAGACATTTTTTTCTCCATCAAAATACTTTAATTTGATATTTCAAAGGTTGAAATCAGAATATACATAGTACTGTCTTTTCAGATCTTGCTGAGCCTTAAGGACTAGATACAATATCACAAATTCCAGTTTGTCATCTATTCCCATTAGTTACACTCTTCCTGTATCAATTAAGACCCCAGAATGTGCATTAAAACACCAAAAAGGGTACATACGTGAGGATTTTATGCCTTTCCATCCTCATAACTTGCCATTTTAGTATTACAAAGAAAAACAAAACTCCTTTGAAGAAGTTAATACTGGAGAAGAAACAGTTTCGTGCTAGAGTTCTCCATACTTGAAATCCTTCACAGAAAAGGGTCCATCCATATTTGTCAATATATATGGTGGGTCCAGAACCAAGCCATTCTTCACAAGTTTATTACGCTCGAAGATACAAGTGGCCTCATTGAAAAGTAATTCAAGGACGTTAAAACATAGACTATGAGAAATTCGGGTTCAAATAATGCCAGATCTGAACAAAGACATTCCAAGGGTTTGTTTGATAGCACCAAACAAGGAGATTCCCCGCATTGTGGTGTTGGAGCAGTATTGTTAATCAAAATAACCATTGCCTCAAATATTTATAAATTTTATTTATACTTGCTTTACCATGTATATCAGATACCTATCAATCACAAACATGAAAAGTTGTGGAATTCATGCTCTAGAAACACAACCAACCTTTATTATTACCAAAATTAACTTTTATATAGTAGCAGATATGTAGATAAAATTTCCAGCTTCCAAAGAGACAAACTTGCTTCTCCAACATGATGGCACATTCTTAACTACTAACATTTCTGATTAATGAATGTAAGAAAGCTTTCTAAGTACATCTAATCTACTACGAGGCTCGAACTCCTAGAATATGTTCTTTTTTACCATGTATCTATAGGTTGTAGCCTTCTTTTTGTTTGAAGAGGAGTTGTCTATTATCAGACCTACCTTCCCTGCCTCTGATGCGTTGAAGGAATTGCAAATTGACTCATCAGATGAAGACAACTTTCTGTTTTTGTCAATTAGATTTGAATAGCTTCCTTGTGCACTCAACACAAACTCTGATCGATAGGAAACATCCCACCCACCAACTATAAGGTCCCATAGAATTGTTGCTCCTGCTTGAACAACAGACAACTTGAATGTGAGAATTCAAAAACAAAGAAAAATCCCAATCACAGATATCTTGAGGATGAACTCGATCTCAAATCCAACACCCATAAAATTTATATCCAAAACTAAAACTCATTAAATTTGGAAGTATATTGGAAACAAAACCGAGGCAAAAGAGCTAAATTTTAATGCAGGAACTGACACAAAATATGCAAACTTGGGCAATTTTTGACGTACATTATTTTGTTTGACAAAATAGATCAGGGAAGATCACACTAGACTAGGGGTAAGTAAAAACCACCAATGTGAAGCATGGGAACAAGTATACAACCAAAAATGATCTATAATTTTTTTCAATCAGTGATCCATCCATAGGACAAAATTTTTCTCCTAGGGGTTACCCACTTGGGTGTGTAACAAAACCCATCAAATAGTTTATGAAACTGTTGACCCTTCTCCTCTAAGAGTGAAAATAAAATGACATAGGAGCGATAGAGGAAAGAGAGATATTTGGTGTAGAGGATTTTGGACGCCCTTAATCTTCTCATTAACCTGAAGAATACCAGAAGTTAGAGATCTGTTTTCAAAGCAACAGTAAATTTAAAGTGGCCAGTGGAGGATATGATAGCTGCTCAGGTGAAAGAGAATTTGGAAAGGATCAAGAAGATAGTAAAGATATGAATTTTTAGCATAGATTCTGCCACAAAAGCTCAACAAGAATAATGGACACTGGCATTTGGTTCTCAAAATGATGACCAGCCTCAGATCCTTCATGCAACATAGCTCAGGTCCATCACACCAAGCGAGAGAGGGATCCCAGCATGGACGATAGGTATAAAACATATCCCTTCTGCATTCGATAGTACCAATTTCTGCATACTTCCAGATCATGACCCATTGTATTTTGCAAAAGTTGGAATCAATACGCTGACTGTCAATAGGAAGTCTGTGATCCATCCTACAGTAATGGAGAACCAAACACAAGGAGAGCCTGCAGCTCAAGAGTAACTCTGTCCCATGGAAATATATTCTCTTTTTGAGATTTCATTTTCAGCTAGCAACAAAATTAATAACATGGGATAATATAGTAGTAATCTGGTTTACCGGTTTGTAGTTTAACAGAAAACAAGCGGTTGTCCTTATCAAACTTGTAATGCATTTTAGGTTGTTTAGTTGAAAAATATAAAATCAGAAGCATAGATCTTGCTACAACTGATCCACTTGGGTTTATTTTCAGAAACTTTCAAAATCTTATTACTTTTTTTTACAATGGAAAGGTTGATTTATCTTCAAAACCATGTTTTGATGTCCAGATTCTAGGCAGAATTGCATCTTAGGATGAAGTTAAAAATCCTAGTGGATATCTATCTGAAATCCTTGTAATCTTGCTTGTAAATTAATAGAATATCTTTCTATTTACCCAAAAAAAACGACAATAGATGTTTTGTTGCATTAGAATTGGTATTGATAAGATACTGCAAGAAAACTAAGTGATCAATATTACTTTTACCTTTCTTGTGGTTTCTTTTTTTTTTTGTAAAAGTTAAGCAGATTTATATTAATTTTTTGGATAAAAAATACATTGTTTCGCAGGAGTCAATGTGACCTCCTGGAGTTGGCTTTTCAGCATTTCCTTGGCATAGCATTCAAGGAATGTGTTGGATGTAGATGTATGGCTCTGGCCAATAGAATCTCTCCTGGAAAACTTGAGTTGATCTGGCGTGCAGAGATAGTCAAGTCAACACTGAGATGGGCCTTTTGCGCTGCCTGAAGTGTATGAGTGAATAGTTCTTCAATGCAGCTTGAGTGTGTAGAGACGGGTGTGCAGGGATGTGGAGTAGATAGAGATTGCTCGATCCTATTGGCAAAGTTCTCCCCTTGTCGTGTCCTTCTTGTGTTCGATCCTGCAAAGGCTGAGTTTGACATACCCTTCCTATGGCAGAAACCATCGAGTGCCTTGTGGTTGAGGCTTATGTTTGCAGATCCGACTGCTGGATTTTTTTGCAGTTTGCTTTGAGTTCTCCTTCCGCCAGATCTTGCCAAAGGCTATGATACTCTGCCAGCTTGGAATCGATCCATACATTTTCTAAGGCATCATCCATCTTATTTGCTTTTCTGCGAACTGCTTGGAATGTGATCCCTTGCATGTTGCAGAGTTGGCCTTGGAGGTCCTTCAGTATTGTCGATAGTCTCCAGCTTGGGGTCACTTTGTGCACCTGCGCGCCCGTCTGGAGTTTCCTTATCAGCCTTATTATGATCTCCGAGTCGCCTTCCACTATCAGAGGTAGAAGTCTGTAGCAGCCAGCCAGAGTGAGGCCCTGGATGAGAGCTATTAGTTCTGCAACATTGTTGGTGTTCACTCCGAGATTGCCATGATAGATGAGATGAATTGTGCTTGTGTGATCCCTTACTGCTCCCCCATATCCAGCCATTCCCGGGTTTTGTTTTGATGCCCCATCAAAGTTGAGTTTGAATGTGTTAAGAGGGGGCAGAGTCCATTTGTCCTTCGTTGTTCCTGTTGAGGCCTGGTTCTTTCCAGCAAGGTTGGTTGTGGTTTGAAGATTCAAGCTCTATATAATTCTTGCATCATTCGGTGATGTGTTGCCCTCTATCTGCAATATGCCCATGGCATTGACCGTCTCTGTGATAAGCTGTCTCACTTTCCCTGTCAACACGTTTACTGCCATTGCTGAGTTTTTGAATATTCGTGCGTTTTGCTCTTTCCAGAGGATCTAAGCTATTGCTCCTGGCATTAGATTCTAGGCATTGTTGACCAAGGGGTTGGAGGATATGGAAGATCTCCACTTGCTGAGTGAGAGTTGGATGGAGTTTCTGTCTCTGTCAGATTGTCTGAAGACCATGGCCATGTCATCCCACAGAGAGCAAGCCATGGGACAGGTGTTGAGTATGTGATTGAGAGTTTCCGGACCATTCTTGCAGAGCATACATCGTGAAGGGCCTATGAAACCTTGTTTTTGAAGATTGTCCCATGTGAGTGCCTTGTTATGCATGACCAGCCAGGAGAAAAGTGTGATTTTTGACCATGTTCCTCTGTTCCAAAGGGTTTGCCATTTGTGGTCTGGTTGCGGATCCAAGGAGGTAGCCAAGATCTGATATGCTTCTTTGAGGTTGAACGTTCCTTTGGGGTTTCTGCCCCATCTCAGGATGTCCTCTTTGTTGGATTTTAGGATTCTTCTTTTGTCCAGGTCTTGTAGAAGATGATCTACATCCATTGGGCCTGCTTGGGTTTTCCATTGTTCTTTGGATAACCATGTTTTCCATGTGGTTGCCTCACTCGCAGGTTGCTAGTAGTCTGCTACCATGACCTTGCCTTCCTCCTGCATAGCTCTTTTAAGAGTGTTCCAGTCTGGGTGTTCTAGGGGTGGAAGTTGCTGCCAGGCATCTTCCCAGAATAGGGTAGTGTTGCCTTGGTGCACTTCCCAGAAGCTATGCTGCTGAACAATATGTCTATTTTCCTAGGCTTTGTTCCAGATGGGGGATCCTTGTGTGGTGCCTGTAAGCCTAATGAGGTCTTTTTCCCTGATTTGGGTTGTATAATTCGCTTTCCACAAGGTGCCCCAAAGGGAGTTAGGATTTTCTACCCATCTCCACCAGATTTTTCCTACTACGGCCTTACTTAATATCTCGGGGTCCCTGAGGCCCAAACCTCCCTCCATTTTTGGTTTGCAGATGTCTGTCCATTTGAGGAGGGCCCATTTGGATTTCTCCTCTGTTACTAAGCTGGGAATGGCAGCAATAATTTCATTGATGGCTTCGGTTTTGTCTAGGCTGGGATCGCTGAGAAGAGAGGTGAAATAAGAGTTGAGTTTAGATCCTATATGCTCCCTTGAATAGACTTGATCGCCATCAGCTTTTTTGAGGGAGAGGATGCGATTATAAGCTCTATGCTGGATGGTTGACTTGTGAAAGAAGCTGGTGTTGCGTTCTCCCTGTTTTAACCATTGCACCCTCGATTTCTGTCGCCACAGCAGCTCTTCCTGTTTTAATCGATCTTCCCATTGCCTTTGCAGATTCGATTCTTGAGCTTTTCTTTCATCATTGGGCCCTTCTTTGATCAATGTTTGCTGGAGGTGCGCCATTTTTTCCTCGAGTTCTTTTTTGGCTTGAAAAATGTCGCCAAAGGTGCTTTTGCTCCATCATTTGAGGTTTTTTTTTATTGTCTTGAGCTTCTGTTGGAATATGTACATGACATTGTCACTCCTTATGGTGGCTTGAGTCCCCCAGCTTTGTATGTTTTGCATGAACGTTGGGTGCTCTGTCGAGAAGGCTTCGAATCTGAATGGTCTGTTGTGGGGCTTATCCAAATTGGTGAAGTGGATCTGCACTGGCTAGTGATCAGACCCTCCTATAGGCAGAATGCTGGCCTCCATGTCGATATTTTTTAGCAGAATGGATTCCGACATGAGGAACCGATCGAGCCTTGATTCTATCTGCTTGTTTCCTCCCTGCTTATTATTCCAGGTATGCAGACCATTGACTGTGGGGATGTCAATGAGTTTGGATTCAGCGATAAAGGTGTTGAATGCTTCCGAGTCCTTATCCAATCTTCGTAAGCCTCCCTTTTTCTCCGCTAGATTGGTGATCATATTGTAGTCTCCGCCTAAAATCTAATGAGTTGCCCCATGGTGTTGTCTGACTTCATCCAGGTCTAGTAGTATCTTTAGCTTTTCCTGGATTCGTTGGGGTCCATACACATTGGTGATGCAGATCGATTGCCCTAATTCTAGCATGTTGAAAATGACCGATAACGAGTTCTTGGTGGATAGAGAATTTTGCAAGATGAATTTGTTTTTGTTCCAGAATGTTAGTAACCCTCCTGCTTGCCCGATGGCATCTATGCTTATGCATTGATGACTGTTGGAAGCGAGTTTTTGAGCATTTATGTGCCCTTGGGAGAGCATTTGGATTCTTACAGAAGGATGATGTCTGGACGCTGCGAGAATAAGCAATTTTTCAGGATCCTTCTTTTGGTGGTGTCGTTGAGCCCCCGGATGTTCCAAGTTGTGATTTTCATTGAGCTATATTTGGAGCAGATAGGACCAAGGCCCTGATTTTTCCTTCATTGATTAGGCATTTGCCTAGCTCTTTTATTTGCTGTCTTGTGGATTTGCGCCCTCTTTTTCTGCCTGGTCCTTGTGGCTTGTATTGATCCAGATCCAGGTTGGCTTGAATGCTTGTTTGGTTGCTATTTCCCCATTGCCTTTTGGCTGCATTCTGGTTGATGTATTCCAACTACAAGTATGCCATTTCTATCTTCTCCAAGTGTTCTTGGGGAATGGCATCGACCCCCAGTTTGGACCATTGCTCATTGACCTTTTGGAGATCTAAATCTCCAAGGATCTCCTCCAGAGGATTGCTTGAGGTGGTTGTGGAGGGTTGTTTTGGTTGCATCTCTGTGCATTGAGGGGTTTGCATTGAGGTGTGGCTGGTAATATTCTGGATGGGAGCGGATTCCGGTTTGTGTTGCGGTGCCTGGGCGTGGATTGAATCAGAGGTTGTGCTTGGAGCGTTGGTTGTAACCAAGGGTTGACTTAATAATGTTGGATCATGATCAGTGGGGACCTGTGAGACTTTAGGGTGCTCCGATGAGTCAAGATTGCTCAGAACTTCAAAGCTGTTTTGCTGGGTGGAGGCATTATTAGTGGGGGGTTTCGGAGGTTTTTTTCCTTTCTTCCCTTTATTCTTTCTTGAGATGGAGGTGAAACCAGGTGTTGGAGTAGCCACTTGTTCCTATTGGGCCTGAGGCTGTGGTTGATTAGCAGGGCGGCTATGACTTAGATGTCCATGCTGTCGGCATGTTCGGCATCTGAATGGGATATTTTCGTAATCAATGGTTTGCTTCCATTGCACTCCTTTATGGATCAGCTCCATATGGCCTGGGAGGGGTCTTGAAATGTCCAGGTAAACATAGATTCGGGCATAGGCTGTGTACTTACCTTGTGATGTGATATCTGAAGCTTTGATGAAGACTCCCAACTAGTTTCCTATGGCCTCCAAGATGCGCTTGTTCCAGTAATCCACAGGCAGAGAGTGCAGGCGAATCCATACTGGAACTTTCTTGAAATATTCCTGCTCTGGAGCGAATTTTGGCCTATAGTACGTTATGAATAATCCTGCATAGTTGTAGAAGTACGGGCCGCCTTCGAAGATGCGATCTCTGTCGTCCTTGTGAGCGAATATTACGGTGAAAAAGCTTCTCGATCCCAGCTGAAGATCGTAGTCCCCTTTGGGTTTCCATTTCTGTTTTATCCAGCAGCATAGAGCCTTCTCATTAAGTCGAACCCCCATGAATCTACAGATCAAGGCATGCTTGCTCATGTGGTCTCTGTATTCATCGATCCATGGATCTTCAATGATTAGTCTTGGTATTTTCTCCGAGATGGGCTTGCATGGGGATGGATCTTACGTGCTGTGTTGACTTGGAGTGTGCCCCACAGATGCAGATCCTTTTGGTGCCGATCCATTGCTGTTTCCCTCAGATATGGAGCTGGATGGGATGTTGGAGGTATCTGAAGGAATTCTACCGAAAATGAAAGGCCTGAAGGTAGGGGGGGTCGAACCCCCCCCCCCCCCCCCTGAGGTGTTCATGAGGCGAATCAAGTGAGAGTGCCTCTGATGGATTTGTCTTGCACTACACGGATTGGTTGGCAAGGCTGCAGAGCCGAGGTCAGGGTTCTGCAGAGTTTCAACCCAATCGCCACTCCTCAGAAGCCGGCGCATTTCGGTTGATCTTACAGGAATGAAAGTTGTTATATTTCCAATAAATCTTCTTATGGTTTCTTGACATTACTTCAGTTTTAGGAAACTTGGATGAGATATCAAGATAAGCCGCAGATCATATCCAGCTGTTCTGAATTAAACTTCACAGCATGAAACTAAGTTGAGGACAAAGCCCTTGATCCATGGCAGGCTACTTGAGTACTCAGATATCTTGTAATGACAAAAGGTCCATGTCTTATCAACATTGGCTTTTAAAAAATCTTTGATTTCACTGAAACTATAAAATTGTCCAGTCCATTAGGTATCTCAAACAAGTATTTCAAGTTTCAACAAGTGGAACAATCCCTGAAATACCTGCTGCTAAGCTTCTAAACGAGCGTGGATGTAAAAAAGGCCCCCAAACACTATTTTAGCTTTGCTTGGTTTATGATCCATTTGGTAACATTGTATCAACAAGGAAGTTAATAAACAAAAATTACCAATTAAATTCACTACTGACAAAATATTAATAAAGAAAATACCCAATCGAAGTAAACAAAAGTAACAGATCTCTGTAAAGACTTTAAGTTCCATATCATATCATTGAATTTTAAGATGCTTATAGTGAGAAATATACAAAACCAGGGAAGGTTACAGAGAAGAGTTCTGATGCGATCTGGACTTTTGATAATGGAATAGACTGGGATAACAGGTTCATGTTACTCAACAATTTCTTTCCTTGTTTTGCAATCCAAAAAGGTTTTTCCGCTTAGCAAGCTGGAAAAGTAAAAAGCACCTAAAAATCAGGTCACATCACCTCAGGTTACCATGCTTCTGTATTCAAAAGTTGTTACATCACCTCCACTCTTACCATGCTTCTGCCTGGAAATATCATAATATACAGTGAAAATGTTACCCGTCGAATCCTAACAATTGGAAAAAAACAACTGCAATAAAATGTCACTGCATCTGCACACCAACCTTGATATTTTTAGGCCTGTGTCCTCTATGGTCCCTCAAACACGAATATCTGTATGACAGGAACCAATATTTTAATCAACTACAGGCATCACTTAGCTTCAGAATTGGGATCTCGATTCATATTTAGGACCTTTAGTATTCAAAGCAATTTCAGAATGCAATTTTCAAAGAAAAAATTTAAACTGATGTTAACTCTTCTCTTGTGATTTCCTTCGCTTTAGATTTAATTTCTTCATTGCCAACCTCTTTTCCCTCTACATATGTGCTCCCTATCATCGCACTGGGAATTGGAAGCAAGGAATTTACAAGTGCAATAGCTTCATCCAAAAAGGACTTTGAAAGCCATCGATTTAATTGAATCTGATGACATATAATGTGGCCCTTTTTCCATGCAGCATAGCTAACGGGTGCTTCTAGGTCCTTGAGAAATGAATACACTGCCTTTGAAATGGGAAACCCTCTTGCATCTTTTTTTCTGTGCAGATTCACCTTGTCTGAAATGAATATACATAGGATGTAGGAAAATCTAATTTAGTTAAAATATGGCAGGCATCCTAACGAAAATAAAAAGAAAAGACAAAATTTTACTAGAAAGAAAGAAAGTGAGCTCCAAACCATAGCTTAATTAAATAAATTAGCTAAGCAAACCATACAAAGTGACTATGCTGGCAAGCTGAGGAATATCTTCTTCATTAAGAACCAATCTTTGTATATCAATAAGCTAGACTGAGAGGGATGTCAATGCAGCACCAACAGACATTCTGATTGCAACAGAAAAATGGAAGGAATTATTTCATCAAACGAACCTGAATGAGAGCACCACCTTTCAACTTACATCATTATGGTCTTTAAAATAATAATTAGAGTCAAAATATGATAATAAATTACTCAAGAATCAAAAAAATAGTCGAACGAGGTATTATGAAAGGAAAATTGAACCACAATGATGTAAACCTATACACAGTGCATGAGAGCCAAAGTAAGATATAGATATCAATGCAGAATACGGATCTCAAAAATATAGGCACAGGTGTGTGTGTCATGCAGAGAGTGTTGTGCTGCAATGAGAGCTGAACTATTGAACCTATACATGAGAAAAAGGTAAATTCTAGAGAATCCCTTAGCAGAGACTGGACAGACACAATAAAAACAAAGAGGATTCACAGTGCATGAGAGCTCAAGTAGCACATAGACGTCCATGCAGAATATAGAGCTAAAAAATATAGGAACGGGATGTGAGCATTGTAGAAAATCACATGTTGTAGATAATTGTGTTTAAGACGAAATGTGTGCATGAGAAAAACATGTGCCCTAACCCGTGTAGCCAAAAGAGAAAATCACATGAATGTATGCCCTATCAAATGACACAATGCCCAGAGGGAGGTTGATTGTAGAAATAAAACATTTATCTTTTTGAAGAGCATAGTGCGAGAAGAACATAGTGAATTTTTGTGCTCTAGAACACAAAAGATATTACTGTATACCAAGTCTTTGAAGCAGAGGTAACCACACAAATTCTAGAAGGGCACACAGGTGCAAATGAAACTCGTAGATAAAAATATTATTTTTATTTGTATAGGGCAGAAAGTCAAAAGTTTCTAAAGGTATTTGATTTCCTAAACTGCTGCGTTGACATATTTTTTTCATGGAGCAGAGGAATTGAAGTTTAAAAAACTTATTTTGGCATGCAAAACCCAGAGAAAATCTCATATCGAAAATATTGTTTTCGATGATTGTTGAATATTGCACATAAGCATGCCTTTCTAAAACAAAACCATGAGTATTGTTCAAAATCTCTTCTAATTTACCCAGAAAATCATATTTTCATAATAATGTTTGAAGGAAAATATGAACATGCTTACCCCCATGAATTTTTGTTGTAGCATGGTGGATAGAGGGAGGTACCATGCTACCACAATGAGGAAAGCCCAATTTCCCATGGCTTGGAAGGGAGATGGAGTCACTAGCTTGTTTTGAAAGGTATCAAGAAAACTTAGGCAATGGAGGAAGGCTAATAGGTTATTTGAGATTGAGAGTAGATCTTGATATGAACCATAGGGTTTGAGGTTGATTTTATATGAGTAGTTCTCTTATGTGTCAACAAGTAGATGTATAACAACACATTAATAAAGGAAAGAAAATAAACTAGGGTTTATTTTTTGAGTCCTTTGGTCAGATGATTTACTTGCAAGGAAAGAAAGAGAACTTGAAATGTAGGAAAATGCAATTGAGCTAACCCCTTTTCAATCCAAATGCACATTACAATCAAGAAGCATTAGGATTTTCCCCCTTTTCACTTTGATGTGCAAGAAAACCGGAAGAATAACCTATATGGTTTATCGATTCCCTATGTGGGCAAAGCCATTAAGCTATATGTGAGATTGACAAAGCAAGAGAAAGAGTGAGAAAGGGAAGCTGCTTGCATTGAGATCCAAGACAAATACCAAGCAAGCATAGAAGGCTTAGGATCCTATGTCAATATACTTGCAAACTTACCGAGGATCCCTTGCAAAACATAGTTCATCATTTATGTTCTATAATATGCAATAGTGGAAACACACCAAACAGTCAAACATACATTGTAGAGTTAATTAATCAATGCAAGTATGAAAATCCTTTGTCCCTTCAATGAGAAGGTACATTCCCCATCCAATGTTTTGTTGGAACCTTCCTTGAATTTTCTTTTCGGAGACCAAGATGTGCTTATGAACATAGTCGAAGACACCCTAGAGTGTCTAAACAAGCCAAAAGGAGAGACTGCTTGTTGAGGAAGACTCGAGGTGGCTGGAGGGTCGAGGAGACAATAGATCCAAGTAGTGCAAGTGCGTGAAAAGTGGAGATGAGAGAGGTAGGTCACTAGCTTGTTTTGAAAGGTATCAAGAAAACTTGGGCAATGGAGGAAGGCTAATAGGTAATTTGAGATTGAGAGTAGATCTTGATATGAACCATAGGGTTTGAGGTTGATTTTATATGAGTAATTCTCTTATGTGTCAACAAGTAGATTGCTTGTTTAGGAAGACTCGAGGTGGCTGGAGGGTCGAGGAGACAATAGATCCAAGTAGTGCAAGTGCATGAAAAATGGAGATGAGAGAGCTAGGTCACAATTTGATGCATAGCTGAAAGGGTTATTACATGTGGGAGATTAGATAAATATATTAGTGTTATGCACCAACCACAAAATTACTTTGCCAATAACTTAAAGTAAGAGAGATGATGCACCAAAGGCGCAAGATGAGTTCTTATCAATTTAGAGGTTTCTATTATGTCATTCTTACCATTGTTATGACTTATATCAGAATTATAAAAGCGTATATCAGACCTCTCTGACAATATGACAGCCCTCCAAAATCACATAGAACACCATAAATGCAATGACATAAATCTTTCTTATTACTTGAGATTAAATGTGTGATGATTATGAGCATTTGTTAGTGAGTTTTAGAATGTGTATTTAGATATTTTACTACTATTATGAGATTCCTTCAGATCTGATTTAAAACAGTGAGGAAAAGGTTAGGATTAGAGAGAAAACCCCTAGGCCTAAGGGCATTGTGGATGAACAAATGAGTTTTTGTTATGCACTAAAGCTTCCTCAAATACCTGCAATGCAAATATTAGTTGACAAAATGATATATCAGACCTTTATTGACTGAATTTGGGGGATCTAGGGCTAGTTGGTAGACTAGAGAGGACTTCAGCCCTTGAAAACTCCGTCAATCCATGATAAAGCCTACAAAAATAATTATTAGCTCAACATAGCTAATAATTACTACCACATCCTGCCCTTTTTGCTTTTAATTTCCTTTAGAGTACAGGGCAGAAGAACTTTAGATCATTAGCAAACATTCAAGCTTCTTAAATCAAATATATGCAATTAGATTCACCATTTTAACCAATGCCTATTGTGAGACCACAATGATCATCTATAGAGATTGCTAACAGTGATATTCAAATGAAATTACCAACTAGAATATGAGCCACTTATACAAGAAATAACTTTAACACTTTGTTGTTAGTTTAGGGGCACTTATATGCAACCATCAGATGCAAATAGAGACAAAAGCAAGACTATGCCAATGATGCAATGCAAGACATGGGGGAAGCGAGGAATGATCAGAAAGACAACAATCACTTTATTTCAATATGTTTCCACAATGATTAGCCCAACCACAAAATTACTTTTCCAATAACTTAAAGTAAGAGAGATGATGCACCAAAGATGCACCAAAGCCGCAAGATGAGTTCTTATCAATTTAGAGGTTTCTATTATGTCATTATTACCACTGTTATGAATTATATCAGAATTATAAAAGCGTATATCAGACCTTATAAAAAATATGACAGTCCTCCAAAATCACATTGAACACCATAAATGCAATGACATAAATCTTTCTTATTACTTGAGATTAAATGTGTGATGATTATGAGAATTTGTTAGTGAGTTTTAGGATGTGTATTTAGAGATTTTACCACTATTATGAGATGCCTTCAGATCTGATTTAAAACAGTGAGGAAAAGGATAGGATTAGAGAGCAAACCCCTAGGCCTAAGGGCATTGTGGATGAACAAATGAGTTTCCCTTATGCACTAAAGCTTCCTCAAATACCTGCAACGCAAATATTAGTTGACAAAATGATATATCAGACCTTTATTGACTGAAGTTGGGGGCTCTAGGGCTAGTTGGTAAACTAGAGAGGACTTGAGCCCTTGAAAACTCCGTCAATCAGTGATAAAGTCTACAAAAAAAATTATTAGCTCAACATAGCTAATAATTACTACCATGTCCTGCCCTTTTTGCTTTTAATTTCCTTTAGAGTATAGGGCAGAAGAACTTTAGATCATTAGCAAACATTCAAGCTTCTTACATCAGATATATGCAATTAGATTCACCGTTTTAACCAATGCCTATTGTGAGAGCATAATTATCATCTATAGAGATTGCTAACAGTGATCTTCAAATGAAATTACCAACTAGAATATGACCCACTTATACAAGCAATCACTTTAACACTTTGTTGTTAGTTTAGGGGCACTTATATGCAACCATCAGATGCAAATAGAGACAAAAGCAAGACCTATTGATGTGATGCAAGACATGGGGAAAGCGAGGAATGATCAACGAACCTTGATCACTTTATTTCAATGTTTCCACAATGATTAGCCCAACCACAAAATTACTCTTCAATAACCCAAAGTAAGATAGTAAGAGAGATGATGCACGAAAGCCGCAAGATAGCCGCACCAAAGCCGCGAGATGAGTTCTTATCTCAATTTAGAGGTTTCTATTATGTCATTCTTACCACTGTTATGACTTATATCAGAATTATAAAAGTGTATATCAGACCTTATAAACAATATGACAGTCCTCCAAAATCACATAGAACACCATAAATGCAATGACATAAATCTTTCTTATTACTTGAGATTAAATGTGTGATGATTATGAGCATTTGTTAATGAATTTTAGGATATGTATTCAGAGATTTTACCACTGTTATGAGATGCCTTCAGATCTGATTTAAAACAGTGAGGAAAAGGATAGGATTAGAGAGCAAACCCCTAGGCCTAAGGGCGTTGTGGATGAACAAATGAGTTTCTCTTATGCACTAAAGCTTCCTCAAATACCTGAAACGCAAATATTAGCTTGACAAAATGATATATCAAACCTCTATTGACTGAAGTTGGGGGCTCTAGGGCTGGTTGGTAGACTAGAGAGGACTTGAGCCCTTGAAAACTCCGTCAATCAGTGATAAAGCCTACAAAAACAATTATTAGCTCAACATAGCTAATAATTACTACCATATCCTGCCCTTTTTTCTTTTAATTTCCTTTAGAGTACAGGGCAGAAGAACTTTAGATCATTAGCAAACATTCAAGCTTCTTACATAAAATATATGCAATTAGATTCACCGTTTTAACCAATGCCTATTGTGAGAGCACAATTATCATCTATAGAGATTGCTAACAGTGAGCTTCAAATGAAATTACCAACTAGAATATGACCCACTTATACAAGCAATCACTTTAACACTTTGTTGTTAGTTTAGGGGCACTTATATGCAACCATCAGATGCAAATAGAGACAAAAGCAAGACTATGCCAATGATGCAATGCAAGACATGGGGGAAGCGAGGAATGATCAGCAAGACAACAATCACTTTATTTCAATATGTTTCCACAATGATTAGCCCAACCACAAAATTACTTTTCCAATAACTTAAAGTAAGAGAGATGATGCACCAAAGCCGCACCAAAGCCGCAAGATGAGTTCTTATCAATTTAGAGGTTTCTAATATGTCATTCTTACCACTGTTATGACTTATATCAGAATTATAAAAGTGTATATCAGACCTTATAAACAATATGAAAATCCTCCAAAATCACATAGAACACCATAAATGCAATGACATAAATCTTTCTTATTACTTGAGATTAAATGTGTGATGATTATGAGCATTTGTTAATGAATTTTAGGATATGTATTCAGAGATTTTACCACTGTTATGAGATGCCTTCAGATCTGATTTAAAACAGTGAGGAAAAGGATAGGGGGGAAGCGAGGAATGATCAGCAAGACAACAATCACTTTATTTCAATATGTTTCCACAATGATTAGCCCAACCACAAAATTACTTTTCCAATAACTTAAAGTAAGAGAGATGATGCACCAAAGCTGCAAGATGAGTTATTATCAATTTAGAGGTTTCTATTATGTCATTCTTACCACTGTTATGACTTATATCAGAATTATAGAAGCGTATATCAAACCTTATAAACAATATGACAGTCCTCCAAAATCACATAGAACACCATAAATGCAATGACATAAATCTTTCTTATTACTTGAGATTAAATGTGTGATGTTATGAGCATTTGTTAATGAATTTTAGGATGTGTATTCAAATATTTTACCATTGTTATGAGATGCCTTCAGATCTGATTTAAAACAGTGAGGAAAAGGATAGGATTAGAGAGCAAACCCCTAGGCCTAAGGGCGTTGTGGATGAACAAATCAGTTTCCCTTATGCACTAAAGCTTCCTCAAATACCTACAACGCAAATATTAGCTTGAAAAAATGATATATCAGACCTCTATTGACTGAAGTTGGGGGCTCTAGGGTTGGTTGGTAGACTAGAGAGGACTTGAGCCCTTAAACTACATCAATCAATGATAAACCCTACAAAAACAATTTTTAGCTCAACATAGCATAAATCAATGATACCATGAGACAAGAAAACACTTGAAACCCTGACCAAACTTACCATAGGCCTGCAAAACAAATATTAGTATCAAAATCAAGTGTTAAACCCTACAAGTAAGCTAATACAAGATTATAACAATAAGAAAAATGCCCAAATACAATTGCGGCTAGAAGAAAAACCCCTCTAGGGGCTGCAGATAGGAGGGATAGGTCTCCTAGAGGCTGTGGCTACTCAAAAAGGGGCCTTTTATACCACAGTATACCACAAGGTTTAGAATTGTTGATGCCTTTTAGGATCCCTTCAGGTTGTTGGTCTTGTTTCGCAAACCACTCATTCAAGACAGTGTCAATGACTATAATATCATGCCAACAAACTCTAGAAGATCTTTGTGCTTAGCGAAACTGTATGATCTTCAGAACTTACTCACCGCAGGTATACTTCAGTTAGGTCCAGAGGAGGACTATCATGAAGACTTTAGGATTATTGTCATACAAAAGGTTATTGTCACAAGGGTGTTGTATCAAAACACTACAATGATAGTCAGTTAATCATGCATTGGAAGATCAGATCATGGATGCTCTATGCACTCTACTTGAATTACTACCATATCCTGCCCTTTTTGCTTTTAATTTCCTTTAGAGTACAGGGCAGAAGAACTTTAGATCATTAGCAAACATTCAAGCTTCTTACATCAAATATATGCAATTAGATTCACTGTTTTAACCAATGCCTATTGTGAGATCACAATTACCATCTATAGAGATTTCTAAAATTGATCTTCAAATGAAATTACCAACTAGAATATGAGCCACTTATACAAGAAATCACTTTAACACTTTGTTGTTAGTTTAGGGGCACTTATATGCAACCATCAGATGCAAATAGAGACAAAAGCAAGACTATGCCAATGATGCAATGCAAGACATGGGAGAGGCGAGGAATGAACAGCAAGACAACAATCACTTTATTTCAATATATTTCCACAATGATTAGCCCAACCACAAAATTACTTTGCCAATAACTTAAAGTAAGAGAGATGATGCACCAAAGCCGCAAGATGAGTTCTTATCAATTTAGAGGTTTCTATTATGTCCTTCTTACCACTGTTTCTATTATGTCCTTCTTAACACTGTTATGACTTATATCAGAATTATAAAAGTGTATATCAGACCTTATAAACAATATGACAGTCTTCCAAAATCACATAGAACACCATAAATGCAATGACATAAATCTTTCTTATTACTTGAGATTAAATGTGTGATGATTATGAGCATTTGTTAATGAGTTTTAGGATGTGTATTGAGAGATTTTATCACTGTTATGAGATGCCTTCAGATCTGATTTAGAACAGTGAGGAAAAGGATAGGATTAGAGAGAAAACCCCTAGGCCTAAGGGCGTTGTGGATGAACAAATGAGTTTCCCTTATGCACTAAAGCTTCCTCAAATACCTGCAATGCAAATATTAGCTTGACAAAATGATATATCAAACCTCTATTGACTGAAGTTGGGGGCTCTAGTGCTGGTTGGTAGACTAGAGAGGACTTGAGCCCTTAAACTACGTCAATCAGTGATAAAGCCTACAAAAACAATTGTTAGCTCAACATAGCATAAATCAATGATACCATGAGACAAGAAAACACTTGAAACCCCGACCAAACTTACCATAGGCTTGCAAAACAAATATTAGTATCAAAATCAAGTGTTAAACCCTACAAGTATGCTAATACAAGACTATAACAATAAGAAAATTCCCAAATAGGGTTGTGGCTAGAAGAAAAACTCCTCTAGGGGCTGCAGATAGGAGGGATAGGCCTCCTAGAGGCTGTGGCTGCTCAAACAAAGGCATTTTAGGCATGCGTCTTGCCAAGGGAGAGGCCTTAATCTTTCTTATTTTTCTTAGAATTGTAGTAATGAAATTGTAGATAATTTTTAGCCTGCCAACATTGCCGTGAAGCCAAAATTCTCTTTTGAACATGGATAATGTGGATATTGTTAAGATTTTGAATTCATGGTAATAGTTCACCACAGACATATATGAAACCCTGAAAGCTGACATGGAATACTTAGAGAGAACTCTAAAAAATGTATGCTATAGCCTGCAATAAATCATATAAAAAAATATAAATTACAAGATCTAACCATCAAACCCGCTACTATCTTCACACCATATCTGAAAGAAAACTCTGCTACGATTATTCAGAGAAGCTGCAAAACTGACCTAACTAAACTACTCCCTAGTCTTACTCCAGACACAGAAAAAGACTCCATTGTCGACTCCAGTGCAGAGGCAAGCTTTACCCTGCAACCATACTGGATATTGGGGGCGAATGCAGTTCCAAAACACTCCAGCATAGTAAATCGAGGGCGAAAACAAATAAAAACTGTCCAGACCAGTAAGTGCAGAGGCGAATCCAACATTTATGTTTAATGCGCTCTTCTTTTTTTAGGCTAAAGAATAATAATTATTTATTTTTAAAATAATTTTGGGGCTAATTATACAAAGCTATACAAAAAGGTTTTATATAAAAAATTCGCCCCACTAAAATCTAAAACCCCTTAAATTTCGCCCTTGGGCTAAAATTTGCCCCTAGAATTTTCCATGATCTTGTAGAGTGATAAAAGATAAACTAGAGAACTGACAACCATCACTTTACAAAATGGCAAGTTTACTTAAAAAAAATTCCATGAAGAAACCTGGAAAGATTGGAATCAGGGATTGCAAGGGTAAACAAACTTCACAGTGGATATTCCGAGTTTTGCATCTGAAACATGCTAAAACAATAATATCAAACTTTCAAAGTCTGATTTCAACTTGGTGAAACATAAGGTGAAATGCAAGTCATTCCCATTAATTTGGCATCTAATTTGACATTGATCTGATTGTTTCAAGCATGTAGATTATAGTTTTAACTTGGCATCGATCTAATTGTTTCAAACATCGATCATGATCACCATCATATCCATACAAAAAAAGGGGTGAGTTAAGATCATCTAGGAGTAAACATGATGGACACATTAAATCACCATGGACACATTAAATCACCATATATTAATTATCTGGCAAAGCACCCTAATCCAGTATATCATAATATATTATTCGTACCAACACACATCTAAGCATCCACATGTCAATTTATTTGTTCAAGCAATCCACAATATAGTCTTAAACTATATAAAGTCCAATGCATTGTAGCAATTATATGTTCTAACCTTATAATCAAAGTTCATTGTTCATCTTGAACAATGTGTTCCACTCATATGAAATGTGCTAGTGGCAAATTTTCCAAAATGGCATCATGATCATCTATCGATAACCTCCATTGTCGCTATTTTTTTCTACTCTTCACTTGCTTCAACTGCAGTCGAGTTGCTATGACCAAGTGACTATATTGGGCATAAATAACCTCTGGCTGGTAATCTTGAAAAATAATATGATCTTTACATTTCTTTACTTCTTCAAATAAATGTCCCATTAACACCATTGAACCGATTGGGTATGTATAATTTGATGGATCATTATACTCTTGCAACAACGTGGATTTAGACATAGTGCATCGTAATAAATAATAATGCACTTTTTCTTGATTATTTTCTGGTGCAATGACATCAAAGACATCACCTTCTCTAACCATATCAGAGACACGATCATAATCATTGTCAATCATAGCCACTTCATTTTCCATTTCCTTATCACTCACGTTTCCAAATGGGGGCAATGGTGTCAATTGTTCGAGTTTCCATGGTTGAACAAATTTCTTAATTTGGTTTTCACATTCATCAATGGACTCTGTCTGATCAATACATGCATAACAAAAGCAAGAGCACTTTCGTTTCTCAATGCAATGTATATTTGTCATGTCCTTACTCCTAATTGAGTGTAAACTTCTTTTTTTAGGGATTACACTGGCATTATATGGCAATGATTTATCAACATCACCCATTGCAATATTCCAAAAGTACCTGCTTGAGAAAAACACACACATATGTATGAGTCAAATTTTGAAAAATATTAAATATTTTTTTGATAACAAAATACGTGCACATATATGTATACACATATATACATCTACACATGTATAATATATTGTTATTTAAATGTGTATGCTTACCTGTGCACATCAGCGATCCTTGGGTTCGATACATGACTTAAATTTTCCTTGCACCAATTAACAACATCTTAAGAATTTGCAAGTCGGGAAGCTGAGTGATTCAATTGATACCTCCTAAGTGCACGTTTTACGCATGCCCCAACACCATCATGCTCTCCTTTTCCATGCCCTGTCTCAAATAAATTCCATGTATGTCGAATGTTGATTTTCCTATGAAGACGAGACAACCAATAGAACGATCTTGCTGATTTAAATTGACCAGCACAACCATTTGACCATACCCAATGTTCTTTAAAAGTGACTCTTCGTTTCAACAATTCATTATAAATAACATTAAAACAATGTTGAACAAAACACGTGTCATGTGTTCAATCATCACTGATGTAGAAATGGTACTCCTTAATCACCTCACGATTATTTTCATCGCTATCAAAACCATCGACAACAAGCTTTGCGTGTCTATACAAAATATGCACAAATATCGATACTTGGTATGAATGATAATACTCACTTTGTATCTCCTTTTGTGGACTAAACATGTAATTCTCAGCAAAATCAACCACTGATAATATTGTTCCTTTTGGGAACACCTCACGTGATTTCTTGAACTGTAAATCCTGCCATCGTGCTATATGAAAATGCTTAATATATTTGTATATTTGCACCCTGAACTTCTCCATAAAAGATGTCACTGGAATCTCGTCATCAAGTAAAGTGATATTTTTTGATGTTGTGCTTGAATCCGCAACAGGAGTGTAAGTAAAATATTCATATCTCTTCCAATTCAGACTGAGATTTGACAGTCTGGGATCATTAGGATCAATGGGATACTTTTCATCATAGAGTGCCAAATGAGAACATTTGTCGCATTTTCTTCCACCAACACATTCCTTTTTATAAAATAATTCATTATTCTCTCGTGGACATAATATCTTTGATAAAAATTCACGAACACTTGAAGGAAGAGGGTCATTTGACCAATATTTTATGCCAAAATTTACAAATGTCTCATACAATAAATCGAATTCTACATGGTATCGACAACAACATGTGTCTCGAACAGTGATAGGCCTGACATACCATGGTTTAAGCTTCACAAATGTGCTAAGGGAAATCTTCACATCAGTATTACTCTCCATAAAGCTCTTGAATAATTCTACTTGACTGACCTGTGTTATATGTTTGGAATGAGATTCATAAAATCCCTTAGATATACGGCGTCGCAGTTGATCCTTTTCATTTGGCGACACACGAGAGTTCGAATCCCAAACCTCTTTTACTCTATCCCTCACACCATCAAGAATTCTATCATGATATGGACACCTACAGATATTAGCCCAACATGCAAGTTCATCATTCTCATCTATTTGAGTTCTAAATTTTGAATGCCTCCATAAACTTTTTCTTGATGTTTTAATCAATTTTGAAGTTGTTGACATCAACCGACTTGATGAAGTTCCTTTCGCAACTGCACTTGTTAAAAGTGCTCTACGAGCATTCTTTGCAACATTAGATCGCCCTTTGGCTAGTATGCGAAGCGCTGACGTCACATTTTTTGTTACCATTTCATTTGCTAAAACCTCTTTTTCACTTTTAATGCCCAATAATTCCACAACATTTTTGAGAGATTTGTGCTTTATAAGTCCACGTAATAGTTGAGCTTGTACTATGATAGATAAACCTTCAAAATTATGTTTCAATACAGATTTTACTTTATCTCGAACTGTCCTTTTATTCAATGGTGGTCCCAATTCTTCAATTTTAGTTGCATCCATATTTTCTAGAAACTTGTAGTTGTATACAACGTTCTTGGAACTTCCAATTAATTGCAGTGAAATTGATGTGTGGTAGTATCTTCTTGTGGTTTTGATGTTGTCCCTGCATAAAAAACAATATTAAAACTTCTAATTTGAAATTGACATATACATATTTTTAATTTTAAAACTATTTTGAACTACAATGTTTAAAAAAAAAAATACAATTTATTCAAATTGAAAAAACTATTGACTCACCAGTGACATCGATATCAATATTCTCTTGGACATTTGTGGTAGTATCTTCTTGTGGTTCTGATGTTGTCCCTGCATAAAAAACAATATTAAAACTTCTAATTTGAAATTGATCTGTATACATATTTTTAATTTTAAAAATATTTTGAACTACAATGTTTTAAAAAAAAAAATACAATTTATTCAAATTGAAGAAACTATTGACTCACCAGTGACATCAATATCAATATTCTCTTGGACATTTGTGGTAGTATCTTATTGTGGTTCTGATGTTTTCCCTGCATAAAAAACAATATTAAAACTTCTAATTTGAAATTGACCTGTATACATATTTTTAATTTTAAAACTATTTTGAACTACAACGTTTAAAAAAAAAAAATACAAAATTCAAATTGAAGAAACTAAATTGACTCACCAGTGACATCGATATCAATTATATTCTCGTTGAAAAGTTCCTCAACATTTCTCATTTCCTCGTCATTGTCATGTACCTCTACATCTATTTCACAATGCTCTACCTCCACATTTCTTTCATACCTTAATCTTTCCCTTTCCTCTCACCTTTTTTTTTTTGTAATCTCTCATTTTTATCCTTTAAATATTTTCTTTTTTTATCGTACCTTGATATGCAATTCCTTCTGTTTCCCATGTTCACAAGATTGGAAACCTAAAATCCAATTCTATTTGGACCAAATACCTAACAAAACATAAAGAGTTCAGACTAAGTACTTCATGCTTTCATAGATTTCAAGATTGCAAAAATACTCCATGTCTTCATAGAGACATTATGCAAAAATATTTCATGCATGCACCCAAAAACATTTCAAAAAAAAATTTTGCACCCACAAAAACTTTCAAAAAATATTTCCCACCCAAAAAACTTGAAATTTTTTTTTTTGCCAAAAAAAATTTTGTGAACAGAAAATAGATTGGAGCACCCTCACTAGATTGACAGTCACCCCTAAAATCCAGGCTCAATAGGGAGAGCTAATTAGAAGAAGGTTGGTAAGATAGATCAACCTTTGGTCATTTCCCCTGGCCAAAAAACCCCATCGGCTAGCACCTATAGCCTCAGAATCCATCGGATGATTAGGTCATCAAGACATTGGCCAAAGCCCAATAAATAATTGAAACAAAAACCCTCCAAAAAACAACAATCCTAACTCATGTGGAAATCCAAAAACATTGTTTACATGGATGTCAGGGGGCAGTGACATGGGTAAGAGGTCGAAGTCGTGATGACATGGCCGAAGAAGCTCACATGGTAGCTTGAGGGGCTCACACATTACAGGTGATTTTAGCACTTTTGATAGGCCAAATAAATAGCTAGTGACGCATGGAAATCAGATGAGTAGGTGGGCATGTGACAAGTTCTTAGTGGTAGTAGTAAACGAGATGTCAAAACCTATGGTAGGTGATGTGTAAGTAGAATTATTTCAAAATTGTTGTCGTGGGACTTGAATTTTGACATTTTCGTTTGGAGTTTTATGTTGAAATGACCTATGACCTCTGAGAACTGATAAGAGTTGTTTAAATACCATTGTCATAGCCCCCAACCATGGAGGTCTTAGTAATAGACAACTAGGGATTTATCCTCTTGGAAATGTAGTCTCGAGACATTAACGTTGGACTCTTGCACATCAATGTGGAGACTCGCCTGAACTATGAACTTCAATATCTTCCATGTGAAGGGTATGGTTACGATGACAGGGCACAAGGTGTTGAGTGTTAAGTTCCTAGGGACGAGTCTCATTGGACCATCAACCAATGAGCCACAACAACTCAAGAAGATAACTAGTGGAATCCATGATACCTGAGATTCTATAAGAGTTGTTACGACCATGGTTCTCGCCCCAAGTCACAAGAAACTACGCATTCAACAGTCACAATAGCTTCGACTATTGTTTTAGGCACTAAAATTATAAAAAAAAAATTAGGTTGGAACTAGTTCAGGTCTAAGTCTCTCTATTCGCACCTTTACAGAAAAAGAATTCGGACCTTCGCAATTTTCTTTGGCTCAGAGTTGTGTGTGAAATTAGTCTTTCGCACGAGAAAACTGTCGACCGAAAGATTGCGTCGGTTTTTGATTGAAACATTTCATAAAACTTTTATATATAACATTCAATAAAACTCTCGGTCGAGAGTTTTTATAAAAATTTTATGAAATGTTTCAATCAAAAACCGATGCAATCTTTCGGTCGACAGTTTTCAACTCTTGTCCAAGAGTTTTATTTTTATAACAAAAATCCAAAATTCTTCATTCTCACGGCATTCTGCACTGTCGTTTTCGCAAATTTTCGTTTTTAACCCATCCGCATCAACTCCTGAATTGGGAGATACAGGTTTGCAGGTATGTCCAGCTGATGGAACCTGCAACACTTTCTACATCGCTGCAGCCCTACATATATACACCAGACAGGTATGGAAAACAATGTTTCTGAGAATGGAGAATCAAAGTTGGATGATAAGATAATGTAAGGCTATATTGTAGGGGAATGAAGTCATATGGTCCGACCCTTATTTTCATGTTTCCTTTTGACTGTGCTCGTCATTATATAGTATAGGTTTCTTTCTGGTCATGTTATTCCTTTTCTCCTTACATTATTCTAACATATTCCTCATTGCCTTCTGCTATTGGTTTCTGAAAAGTCAGAGTAGTCCTACATTTCAGTTTCCGGCCACTGTTTCATTAGTTTTCAGATGGTGGATTAAACCTCGTTATTATATTTTTTTATCTATTTTGGTCGTCATTCCGTGCATACTATCACCAATTTCTACATATAGGGTTCATTCTACCTAGATTTGTCTTACTCGCTGATACTTCGACCTGGGTCTATGTCTTTCTCGGACGAGGTGGAGATTGGCATTATCATTATCCTATCCATATTTGCATACATGATTCTGTCGGCTCTTTTATATCAGTGTTTTTCGAATGGTCGAAAACATAGATAAATCCAACTCATCAACTGAATGCTTTATTGCTTCATCGACTGATTCTGATTATTAGTCTTCATATGGTGCCCACAAATGGTATTGACTATGGCGTAAGTGGGTTGACTATTTTATTATTTCTAGGCCATGCAAAAATTTCGGTTTTAGAATTGGTGATAGGTGGTGGATATGCCCTGGTTGTCTGTGTTGTTGTTGCTGTCACATTTAGATCTTGTTTTTGTTCCTATGGGCCTGGTTTTCCCGGCTGCATCTATAGATTCATAAGTTTTCCGTCTGCCGGAATTTTATCAATTAATTCTTATCGAAATATTAGTATCTCTAGTTGGTGAGTTGGTGAAATATGATCGATCCAAATCTTGAGGGATTTGGATTTGACAAGAGGACGACAGTCATTCAAGTGGCTGATTTATTTACAATGAGATTGATGTTCCATCATTTCAGATGTCAGAGGGTCTAATTATTATATATTCCTGGGGGTGGTTGTCCATAATTCTATTTTCAACGTATCCATGTTACATTTGGGATTCTATTTCTGGTAATGACGGCATTTGACATCTATTTGGGCTACATCTCAGAGGCTGGATACAATATTATATTCCCTCTCTTCTGATGTCATAAGGGCAACGTTCTATTTTTTCCTTTTTTGCCTTTCTGGGTAGTTGTACTGACCATATTCTCATCGGGATCTTTCAAATACTAAAGTGTGCGATCTGATTTTTCGTCAATGTCGTGGACATTCTCACCTGTACTGTGAAAGGTTGCCTTAATATCTTTCATACATTTGTAGATTGTTTCTCGATTCTGCATATTGATCTTGCACTACTTGGCGGTGCTCGGGGGTGTGGAATACTGTCTTCGGTTGTGTCCTGACAATGTCATGATGGATCATGCGAACATGACACATGGGTCCTTCCTGGGTCTTGAGTCGAACACCTCGGCACATGAGGCTTTCATCCGGGATACAATGGACGCCGAAAAACAATTTTCTCCTGAAAGTGAGATTGACATTCTGGTCCTCAAACAGGTTTCTCAATTCATTCAGCCTGCGGAGGGGAATACTCAACAGGTTGCGAAAGGACTGAAAAGCTATAAGAAGAAATCAGGTAGAAAATGCAGGAAGAAGGCCTTCTACAAACACAATATGGAGATAAAGGAAATTCAATTGGACCACGATGATTTATGCTGCAGGGTGGCTAGTTTGCAGAAGCGTGTAATGATAGCGAGATGGATGTTTCCTGACGGCAAGGACGTCGATATGGATGATTGGGTTCGGCAAGTATGGTTTCCATTGATCGGTTATGCTCCCAGAATCAAGTGAGCCTGTATTTACAACTCTGTCTTAATTTGTCAAGCGAGCCAGTTATGTTGTCAAGTGAGCCTGTCTATTCAACTCTGTCTTAATTTTGCAAACGAGCCAGACTATAGACACATTACGAGCCGGTTTATAATATTATTATGTCAGGCTATTTCACTTTTCAATCACCTGTTTCTATCTGCTTTTAAGCGTAGGTGAATGATCATTTCACTCCACAACATGAGCCTATTTTCTCTCCTGTTGGTACAAACAACGAGGCTATCTATTCATATCTCTTTCTAATTTGTCAAGCGAGCCAGATTATGATGACTTATTACAAGCGAGATAGCCAATATGCATACAAGCGAGCTGGTTATCTATATATATGTCAAGCTATCTCTCTTTTTTGTATCAATGCTATCAATTTCATATGTTGCAGTGCTTTTTTCAATCCTCCTGGACTTTTTCTTTCAACAGGGCCTCACATATCAAGCGAGCTAGTTTTTTCCTTCGCTCTGTTTTTCATCCTTTTCTTACAAATCTATGATGAGTTCAGTACAAATGGCATCGATCTCCTCTTTATTTGGGTTGATCTGTTTGTTTTCTTTGCTCTGGACTCGATATTTGGCTTTGGTGGTTTATTAACCCCGATTATGTATGATCCCTTCATATTTTTTGTTTTGACTCCTTTCTTCCTTAGAAGTTGTCACAATGGAAATGTTGATTTGGATCATGTCTTTCTTATCTACTCTATATGAGAATGTAATTTGTTACGATATATGCACTGTTAATATAAACAACGTTTTTTTCTTTCTGAAATTTATTTCTGAAAAAAAGAAAGAGAAAGGGAAATCCCTTAAACATAAGCATGACAAAAAAGTGACTTGGGAAGCATTGACTCAATAATGACCAATGATAGAAGTTTGTGATGTAGGTGGAATCCACTAACTCTCCCTAGTATTTTTTCAAGCTGCCCTACAAGCCACATGTTTGAGACAGGATCCTTTGGTGTCCTGGAAAGACTGGGTACCTTCGTTTATAAAGGTACCCTGTTTGCAGCTGTTGGGTTTTCTGAAGGCCTTGCAGGGACTGTATTGTCTAATACATTGATCAGTGTCAGAAAGAAGATGGATCCCAACTTTGAAACCCCAAATAAGGCACCCCCCACACTCCTAAACGCATCCACATGGGCTATTCACATGGGCTTAAGTAGCAATCTTAGGTATCAAACTCTAAATGGCATTGAATTTTTGTTGGAAAAAGGATTTACTCCATTGATGTTTAAGACTTCTGTGGTTGTGCTTCGATGTCTGAATAATGTACTCGGTGGAATGAGTTTTGTGGTCTTAGCTAGACTAACTGGTTCCCAAAATGTTGATGTGCCACCACCCTCATCACAAGAAGAAAGGGCCGAGTTGTTACTAGATCAGGGAAAGGATCTACAATCTGAACAATCTGCTTGATCCAGTCTGTTATATTAGGTTCTTGAAAATGTTTTAAATAGTTTGGTTTTAGAAGTATGCCTAGTCAAAAAAAGATAAATATATTGCCTAATATTAAGAGCCCCTTTATGATGGTAAAGAACAATTTCATGAGCAGAGTCTACACTGCTAAAGTTCTTTGGTTAGAGGAAGGTTCAAAAGGTCGGGAGTCCAGGAATGCAAAACAAATCATATGCAATATGAAATAGGCTAGCAGATGAATGGTTAGCTTGTTGTGAGACTCTGTTTTCATGTGAGTTGTCATTTCCAGTTTTTTATCACTATAGTTTGCAGCATGGTTGAAAGGAACCAAATCCATGGGCAAGATCTTAGATTACCTAATGCCACATTATTAGTTTAAGCTGTTTTTTCCGAATTTTAAGGTGGAAATAAATGAATTTTCATTCCATGCTAAACAAGATACAAACATTATGGAACGATTGACATTTATTCCAAAGTAGAATAACTTGATAAATTGTGTGATGGTTATGACTGTTGATCAGATGTTAAAGAAGAGAATTTCTAGCATATGCTTTATAATACCAAGGGTAAATAGTGATTAACCCTCAAACCAAGTATTAGATTCGTTTCTTTCCAATTTCTTGCTGTTGTGTTCTTGCTAGTTATGATAGGTGTTGAGTTTATTTAAATTAATTGTGAATCATCGGCCTTGATGACAAGCTAAAAATTTAAATCTCTGTAATTATTCAGTTTTCTTATTATTGAATCTTGCTCACTTCCAAAAACCTTGTTTGTAAACTTATTGGTCCTTTATATTTTAACCAAGACCTTTCTCACACTTAGGAAGCCATTATGAAGGGAAATTATTATAATTGTTTCATGTATCCATTCTCTCTGATTACTGTACTCCATTGTCTTTAGATAATAATTCGAAGCAAATTATAAGTGAAAATTTTGTCAAATTACTCACAAGTAGGAAGCCATTGTGAAGGGCAATTATTATAATTGTTTCATGTATCCATTTTCTCTGATTACTGTACTCCACTGTCTTTAGATAATAATTCGAAGCAAATTATAAGTGAAAATTTTGTCAACTTACTGGAGGCTTGTAAATCTACATTTCATTGGTATTTTAGTGATTGTTTGAAGGATCCATTTTCTTTGATTACTGTACTGATTGGCTATGGAATATGAGAAAGCTAGAGAAGTAACACAATCTCAAAACTATGGAATATCACTTTTGGTGTCATCGACACTTTCTTGTATGTCTTATGGAAGAAAATTCCACACAAATCACCCTGTTACACATGAAAAATATTCGGGCATGAATAATTTGATGATAATACCTGTAAGCTCAGTTAATTTGGTGTCATCAATGATCCAATGTTGGGTGGAATGGTTCAAAACTCTTTTCCATCCTATTTCTGCAAGTAATCTCTGTATGAAATAAAAGGGAAAGAACACAATGATGCTCTTTTGGAAAATGCACTACAAGCCTCGCTTTTCCTCCCTTCACTTTTACATCCCAAACTACAAACTCTAGTTTCTGAAATTAAGATTCTTAACTTGATAGTTTGATTTCTTTCATATCAAGCTTTCTGGCTAGATGGTGGAACAATAGCATTAGGTCAACTTACTGATTGCTTTGCAAAAAGCACAAAACAGAATAGAAGATTAAATGGGAAGTTTGGTGACTATCTCCATTTCTATTAAATGTTGTTCTTTCGATTCTTAACAAGGGTGAGTGAATGTATAAGTATTGATTAGATGAAATCAATCAAAATTTTGTGTGGAGTTGCCATAAAAAAAATGAATGAACAGTGATTTGAATGGCTAGCAAAACTTGTTTGAGGAAAGATTTCAGAAATAGTTATTAACTTTGCCTTTGGATGCTTAGGAGGAGTCGAATTTGTTCTGAACAAACATCTGCTGTAAAAGTAGAAAACATTCAAATACATGTCCTTTTGTTAAAACGGTTTCTTACATTGTTACATGGCCATAAGTCAATAAACTGCTGGATTTCAGGACATAATTAAAAGGAAATGACAATAGGCAACAACATCATGTGGCATGGGAACTTTTGGTTTAGACAGTAATGTTTGAAATCATATCCAACATTCTATTATAATTATCCATATTCTTTGAACGTTTTATTTTCTTTTGGAATACATATTTTATCCAATATGTTCCATAACAAAAATTGCGAGCACAGATTTACCTTACAAAGCAAACCATCTTTAACCAAATTGTAATTGCTGTCAGGATGATTTTTTGCTACGAAAAACTCAATTCATTCAGAGTATTGCAATAATGACCCAAAACTAATGAGGTAGGGAGAAATTCATTCACATTATAAGGAGTTGGAAGTGTGGGGAAATTCATTCACATTCCAAGATGTTTCCAAGTGAAAAGGTTTTCAAAAAACATTGAAAGCGAGTAAGGAGTGTTGTTAAAAAACCGTCTAATAAGTAAAGAGACGAGGTCTGCGGTCTCCATACAACACTGGGCTCACCTGGCGATTAGTGCAATAACAACACATCAATATCTTATAACTTCAAAGTATAACCAAAGACTAAATAAATTTTATTAACAAGAATCACCTACCAGCCTGCTTCAATGCTATTAAGATCAGAACCATCAAATGATCCCGCAGAACCCACATCTGAGACAGAATGCGTTTGCGGCTCCTATGTGGGGATTCCAAACGTTCATAGTTGCTTTCGCACCAAAATATTCTCCTCCTTTCAAAAAATCTATGGCATGCTGCACAAAAAATAAAGAACAAAAATCATATGAATTAAACAGGCGTGCTGCACAAAGAAAAACCATACACCCAATAATTAAATAATTGCACCAAGAGAAATGGGTATCTACTAAGGAGTTCAGGGAGTAAAGGTGTACAGTGCTTAAAAATTTAATAATTGTAGCAAGAGAAATGGGGTCTCTGCTGAAAAATTGAGGGAGTAAATGTGCACATTGCTTAAAAATAATGTGAGGTCCAACTCCAAACCTCAGAGCAACTAAACCCATCTGGCTTAAATATAAATATGATTTGACTACCCTACCTCGTGTTCATTTCCACTAACAATGGTTGATTTCTGAGAAACTAACATGTTCAAATATTTAGGTTTAGGGTAGTCCGTAAGGAAGTAGAGAACACCGGTGCTAGACAACATGACAGAGCTGACTGATAAGCCTTGTAGGGCAAGCATATTGCCTATGACCTGGTTCGCCACAAAGCCTGCAAAATTCATCATCCCATATTGTCCCATTAAGTGTCGCAATTTCCCTCAACTGCGCCCACTTGTGCTCATTCAAACCCTCGTCAACAGGCATAAGCAGTTTCTCCACCATGCCCGCAGCTTTTTCCAAAGCATCCCATGTCTCCACCTTGACCAAAACATGCAGGTCCTCATTCTCGGATGGATCAGGTTTCAGATCACGTTTCTGCTGTAATCTACCTTCCTTGATAGAACCCTTGCCTCTTATAACAATCTTTGCACCAGTATCCTTGTCCATTCTCTTTTGGGTGTTGCCTCTGGGCCTGGTTCGCCACAAAGCCTACAAAATTCATCATCCCATATTGTCCCATTAAGTGCCGCAATTTCCCTCAACTATGCCTGCTTGTGCTCATTCAAACCCTCTTCAACAGGCATAAGCAGCTTCTCCACCATGCCCACAGCTTTTTCCAAAGAATCCTGTGTCTCCGCCTCGACCAAAACATGCAGGTCCTCATTCTCAGATGGATCAGGTTTCAGATCATGTTTCTGTTGTAATCTACCTTCCTTGACAGAACCCTTGCCTCTTATAACAATCTTTGCACCAGTATCCTTGTCCATTCTCTTCTAGGTGTTGCCTCTGGGGCCGATAAAATTATACCCCGGAAAATCCTTCACAGGAATGAACAGTTTCTTATAAAGCTTCGATGGACGGTAATCTGCCGAAGGCTTAAATGATGGGTTTCGCTTGATAAGCTGGGAAATGACCTCCTGTCTCTCCCTTGGTAGCTTTTCTCGAGCTCTAAATTCCCTTGTATTGATTCTAATCCCGTCGTTATCATAGATGGGCTCCGGGGATGGCAACCGAGCACCCTCTGGCCGGTCATCTAAAGGCATATCCATTAACCATGCATTCAAAGCCTGTACCTCAGGATCGAGTTCCATGCCTCCAGTTAACTCTTTAACAAACCTTGGAAGCTGGATTTCCATAAGTGGTTTTGGCTCATCAGCCCAACGGGTCCTTTCAAAGACACCCCTTAGTGAATTTAGCAATGCACGATCACTGGAAAATCACTAGGGTTTGACCTTGTCGATCGCGACAGTGATCAAATCCACGTCTCCGCCTTCTATGAGTTGGCAGAATCCCTGCATACTCTCATTAAAATTGGCCACATTTACAATGTTGCAAATGGGACCATAAAGATCCCCAACCCTTCATATAACCATCTCAAATGGCCATTCGAAATCCTCCTCTTCTCTTCATCAATAGTGTCACAAGTCTTCGCTGATGACCTTACAATTCCTTCCCATACCTATCAATTTGTGCCTATAAGTTCCCTCAAACATTCACCTCCTAATTCAATTGTTGATGTCATAGGTATTGTCGCCTCCCTCTCTCATGCATCTATCATTCGCAAATGCAATGGCTCTGAGACTCCCAAGAAAACTATAACTCTTCGTGATATGTTCGGGAGCAGCATTGATGTCACTTTGTGGGGCGAACACTGCCATGCTGAAGGTCGTGCACTCTCCGAAATGCACATGGCTAGTGAAATTTCTGTGCTTGCAATTAAAGGGGGAAGGATCGTCGAGTTCAATGGCAAAACTATCAGCACAATCCTGACCACTTCGCTACTTATAAATCCAGATGTCCCTGAAGCACAACAACTGAAAGAATGGTGTGACAGAGAAGGAAATAAAGCACCCTCACCGTCGCTCAGCCGCAAATACAAAAGTACAAGCAAGAGGCCTTTGAGTTCGAAAACAATTGCCAACATTTTTTCAATGCAACCTGACGAAAACATCCCATGGATTTCGCTCCGTGCTACTGCTACCTCTATTAACATGGATGATTTCTACTTCCTCGCATGTCCCCTTATCATTGATGGGATCCAATGCATGAGAAAGGCTTTACGACAAGATGACAACACCAACCGATGCTTGAAATGTGAAGGCTCGTTCAATGAGTGTGACTATCGCTACATTCTTCGACTCCATTTGCAAGACCACACTGGCCACCTCGAAAATGTTGTTGCTTTTGACGAGGCCGCAACTGCCCTTCTTGGCGTCTCCGCAAAGGACCTCTGCCTCCTCTCAACCGATCCTGAAAGTGTTTTTGACATATACAACAATATCAAAGGATGCCATTTCCTCTTCACACTATCTTTAAAGAGTGATAGATTCAACGGTGTTGAATGACTATGCCCAACTCTTATGCACGCAGAAGAACTTGCGTACGATGAGGCATCAACTACCCTCCTAGAGGCCCTGCAATCAGGTCCTCCCCCCACCAACCCATTCTAACACAAACTCTAACCGTTTGTTTCTTGCTCTCACTCATCTCTCCCCTACCTCTCATTCGATACATACTTTCCCCATAATACCTTCCTACTAAGATGCCCACCCTCCACCAGACATTTTCAATTCCTTCCCATCGTTCCCCTTTCAGTCTTCTTAAACCTTGATTTCCATTCCTCATCCATTTTTCAAACATGTTTTGTAATCGTAACTATATATTTTCATTGCCCTTCTACTTTCTACTAGTTCTCCTAAACGCTTCAGTGCCCACTCCTTTCTTCATGAAATTTTGTATATATGTCACTCCACTATGCTTTAATGGATCTTTCTAATATATGAACATTTATTCACATAGTTTTGCCTTTCCTCCTTCATTGTTTGATCTTCTTTACAACACACACATTTTCTAAATGTACATATCAATATGCTATGCTTACTATAAAAAATAGTACATAAATTGCTTCTTCTCTTTTTGTAAAATACAAAATATGTCTTCACTTTACTCTAGCCAATACATGCAACATGTGGTTGATTTCAAAATAAATGTTTTTCAATTTGAAATATCCAACACACATTTCTAAGAAACCCATACTGAATACATTTTCGCTTTAATAATCACTCGCAATATACTTCATGCATTTGACATACCTTTCCTTAATTGCAATAGCTATGCCAACCCCACCAGAAAACAATGTGGGAAGGGAGCAACAACGACGCCACTACGCACTTAATAAAGACATCATCAATGCACATTGTCACCTCCTCTATTAAAATCGCCGAACAAACCTTCACTCTCAAACCAACAATACTCCCATTCCTTCACAAAATTTCATCCTCCCCATACATCCCACCCAAACTTTCCAACTTCCCCTTACATCTCCACTTCCTGACTGACCCTTTCCAAACACTTCAACTCCTTCAAATCTTGCCTACCCTTTACATATGCCACCCCATGTTCCTCCCTTTCCACCTGCCCAACAATTTCTCCCCATCCTTCTCCAACATGCACATTTTCGCTTTCGTCAAAGGATCGATGCACTTTGTCCCATCCAAGTTTGCTCAATTTGTCATGAAGCTTACCCATCCATGAAAACAAAAACAAGTCATGGAATAATTTGTTGTACCCATTGTGCTACCGAATGATAAACGCATTGTTTATCCTCTACAAATAACATGGACCCAGGTATCCAACCACATGTCCTATCCTGCCTAACTCAAGTTGAAGAGATGCTCATTGCTCATGTCAATCCCGTTCTTCAAGTCACCCATGCACGTGGTGGCCAATTGAAATATTCCGGTCATACTATTATATTTTCACAAGATATCACAAATATTTTCACCTCTCTTCCTCGCATGTTGTCAGAACTAGACATCCTTGTTGTAAACAAAACTAGCTATGATGAAAAAAACTATGCATTTTTTGTTAGTCGAACACATGTCCATGCAGCTTTGCAATTCAAACTACAAAATGACCCATACTACAAAGATGTCCATATTAACCAACTTTCCCTCTCTGCTTTGCCTATTTCACCTACCAACATTTCCAACATGCTACACCATATCAACACAGCTTCCATCGCACTCCATGAAGCCATTCTAAAAATTCCTAATTCTGAACTTCCCCACTCATGCCCGTCTGACCTCCACCCATCCTCCTTTATTTCAACTCTACCAAACTGTCATTCTGAACTTGATGAAATACTTGCCTACATAGATTCGTCCAATTCAAGAACCACCCATTCACTTCAATGGCCGATCATTAGCCTCTCCCCAATCAATGAATACAACACAGAGGGCCTATTCTCCATGGCCTTCCCCACCCTCTTCCCCACAGGATCTCCCATGATTAACCAACGAAGAATTGCAAAAGTGGATATGCAAGAATACGCTTTGCATCTAATGTGCTACAATGACAATCGTTTTGCACAGCATCCTCGCTTCCGATGTTACTTGTACAACCTTATCATGTGCCATCACAGCCAAGCAACTACCTCTGTCTTTATTAAAAGGGACCTTTCAAACACCCTTCCAGCAACAGTCGCTGACCTTCGCCACCAACTCCAGCAAACGCCACCTTGCACCATTCCAGACCAAATTATGCATTTCGGGTCATCCTTGCGTGGAAGTTGTTCCTTATGGACCAGGGCTAGAGGGGAACTTACGGACATGATCACTCAAATTGGTACCCCTACCATATTCTTCACACTAACTGCAGCTGATACAAAATGGCATGACTTGCATAATTTGATGCCTTCCAACCATCCATCCAATTCAAATGAGCACACTCGATGGAGAATCCAAAACATTGTTAGAAACCCGCATCGTGCATCTCAATATATCCATTGCAGATTCACAATATTCCTGGAAGAGGTCCTACTTAAAGGATTCCTTGTAAAGGATTACTGGTGCAGGTATGCATACTATTCCTTCCTTCTCTTATCTTTCATTCCTTTCACTTCCATGCATCCAATCTTACTATTTTTCCCCTTCCTTTATAAGGTATGAATGGAAACATCGCGGCTCCGCACATATCCATGTGTTTTTGTGGCTTCCAAATGCACCTGCTATGGACAATCTCGATTGGACCAACCCCACAGATGTCCGCGCGGCTACAGAATATTTTGATAAGTACTGCACTGCTTGGAATCCTCGCCCACTTCACAGTCGAGCTCCTGGAATAAATCATTCATCTCTACAAGATCCATGCCTCCTTAGCACACATGAAATATCTACAGGCAACCAATTACAAGACTATGAAAAAGTCCTCAATTTCGTTCAGAGACACACAAATTGCCACTCTTCTACATGTTTAAGCAAAAGAAATAACACATCAACTTGCCGCTATGGAGCCCCATGGGAGGTTCGCAACACATCATCTCTTCACATTGATGGTTCTAGCAAAAAAGTGTACTCCCCTGCTAGAAATGATGACAAACTCAACGTGCACAATGCTCAACTACTTGCAATATGGAGGGCCAACATTGATTTTCAACCAGTTCTCTCATGCCATGCTGTGTTCAACTACATTTCAAAGTATGCAGCAAAATCATAGGCAAAGTCTGAAAGCTACTACCAAATTCTCTCACGCCTCTCACAATGCTCCCTCCCAGATGCTCCTACTATCACTATCATCCGCAAAGTCCTCACCGAAATTGTTGTTGATCGAGACATTGGTGCACAAGAAACATGCCACATGCTACAAAAACTCCCACTAACAAAGTGTAGTCGTTCTTTTGTCTCCCTCAATGTAAAAAAACAAGTCTTCAAATGTGTATCACATGAATTAGATGGTCATCCTCCATCAACACCTTTCATTGCCTCCTACATGCAAAGACCACCTGCACTTGAAAGTTTTTCTCTTATTGAAGTTGCACGCTCCTGGTCCTTCTCCACTCGTCGAAAAACATCACCATGGAAACAAATATTCCCTCACATGGTTGTTTGCGTTCTTCCTCGTTACACCTCCATCCCATTGAAAGAATCACCATCCTATGTAGACTTTTGCTAGAGAGAACTCCTTCTATACTTCCCTTTCCATGGCCTCCCTAATGATATTGGCATATCCGACGCAGGAATTGTTGCACACTGGGAAGAAATTAGACACACATATCAACCTTGGCATGTTCACCGCAAACCATCCACCCCAGACCTTTCCGACTCTATCTGTTCATCCCCAAACAACCCTCCCCATGCCCCCACACTTGACATGCATGAATGGCAATTTCTCTCTCAACTCCACCCAGGTAACAACCTCCTCCTCGATGAGCTTGAAATGCTTGGCCATCGTGAGTTTGACACAAACCATAATTGGGGCCACTCTACAATCCCTCCACACTTACAAGAAATAGCCATCTGCTTCATCGACTCCACCCACTCCTCCACAAGATCCCACCAACTCCTAACTCCATGTGCACATTCCCTTTCCTCCTTGTCCCCAAGCCAAACCATTGCATTCAATATCATTTTCTCCCACTTCCACAACAACATTGCCAAAAAAACACTCAAAATGATAATCCAAGGCACTGCTGGTACCGGCAAGTCGTTCTTAAAAAATGCATTCCTTGAAAGCTCCACCATCGGAAAATACCCCCTGCTACTACTTGCTCCTACCGGTGTTGCAGCATTCCACATTAATGCTTTGACAAACCACTCTGCTCTTCACATCCCTATATCCTCTATGGAGCCTTTAGAGGGTCAATCCCTCCTAAACCTTCAATAACAACTTCAACATATCAATTACATTCTAATTGACGAAATGAGCTTCATTGGTCCTAAATTGCTTTCTCAAATTGATAATCGCTTGCGCGAGGCATTCCCAGCAAATAGAAACAACCCATTTGGTGGACGTTCTATAATCCTTGTGGGTGACCTTGGCCAACTACCACCTATAAAAGACACGCCAATGTATGTAGGAACTTCTCGTGGCATTGCACTTTGGCAAAGCTTCAATACTGTGGTTACGCTTGCAACAATATTTCGGCAACAAGGAACAAGTCCTGCATAGATTTCCTTCCGCGAAATCCTCTCCAACCTTCGCAATGCAACCCCCACTGTTACTGATTGGAATCTTCTTATGACACATTCAAAAACAAATCTTCCTGAAGCCGAAGTCCAATCATTCTCCAATTCAATGCATCTTTATTCAACAAATGACGTTGTTGACCTGCACAATAAATCGATGTTAAAATTATTAAATCAACTAGTTGCACGTTGTTTTGCTGCTAAAAAGAGGCTACTCAAAACTACACAACCAAAAAATGATAAATTATCAAAGAAAATACTCCTCTGCATTGACCAACGTGTTATTCTCAAAAGCAATTTGTGGGTTGGCGCTGGTCTTGTTAACGGTTCACTCGGCACCGTTTGCGCAATCGTATATGCACCAGGTTGTACACCACCAGAACTACCATCCTTTGTCATATTTGCCTTCCCTCACTACAACGGTGCACCATGGGATCCTTCGAATCCTACATTTGTGCCAATCTCCCCCATCACAAGGGGTTCGCGCACACATATACCTCTCGGCATGGCATGGGGCTTAACAATCCATAAATCGCAAAGCATGACACTAGATAAGGCAACAATCGACATCGGCAACATTGATCGGCAAGGGCTCACTTTCATATCTATTTCAAGAGTTCGCTCGCTGAATGATCTCTGCATCTCCCCCGCCTTCTCCTTCTCACGCTATTCATGTATGCAGGAGAACCCTTATGTCATGTGCAGGAAACAAGAAGAGGCACACCTTGCATCCAAATCTATTACTCACACTCCTTGAAGAGCTCCTACTATTGGTACCTTCCCTTCGCTTGCATTCCACTTTTACTTCTTTCATCTTCTTCCTCATAATAAGACTTTGCAAATTTCCTGCTTCATTTACATTTTCACTTTCCAATATCATTTCAATTCATATTTGTTCCTACTATTTGTTTCTTAATATGCTTTCCATTATTAGTGTAAAATTTTTACATGTTCACTTATATGCTTTTCCTTTCCTTGCAGCAACTATGGATTACAGCTACCTTTCTCAACTCAACAACTTCTACGAAGAAATCACTGAACAGGAGAATGCACTCCTCATTGTACATCAACGCTTCTTAGTTCCACCTACTCTACCACTATACTGTTTGCGCCCAACATTGCAACTACTCCAAAAGATCAAAAAATTCATCCATATCCTCATTCATGTACATGAAAGAGATGCACACAGGCATCTTCGAGCATACTATCCTAGTTGCATCCCAACTTTGGACGTCAATTGGTGCTGTCACTGTCGGGCAACCCCTTGTATTTACGACTAGGAATACCCCCTACTTGCAACCAAACACCTTGCATGCATGATCAGTCTACTATGCTATCACTTGTTCCTCCTTTTTTTTCCAAATCGATTTTCTTCTATATTTAACAATATAACTCTTACTCTTTTTGTTTGTACCATGATGTAAAACCGCCTACTACTGCGAGTTTTAATAACATGTAAAACCTTTTTACCATTACATTACTTCAATACAAGTCAATGATGCCTTCGCAAAAATCTATACGATGCAAAAGAGATCTATGGTCTACTATATTGTATACTATCTATTTTCATCATATCAGATATGCCTACATATCTAAATCTCACAAATTATTTCCTTTATATGCTCTCATTTTATATGATTATAAATCGATTCACAAGCGAAGCTATTGTTTATTTTCAAATAGTTTGCTTCTAATTTAAATTACATTCATGCAAATTTGAGTAAATTACTTCTACTTTTATTAAGACATAATGATTTAAGATAATAACCACAAAGTTATAAAATTAAAGTCATGGACATGAAATTACCTACCTTCTTTCCTCCTTCAAGTTCAGCAAACAACATATTTAATTTTCATAGTTTTAAATCTAAAAATTCATGTAATCAATCAATGGTAGATTTTACCCCTCATAAATTCACATTCATCATGTTCCCTAACATGTACCACAAAATGATTCATGTCTCCTCCTTCCAGCATTCCCTTGCACCACTGGTGCAATTGCTAGTATTTTAGTTCAGTTATATAAATTAGATGTTTAATAAATGATATCAAATCCTTAATGATACAGTGTGCCTCGAACGCAAGATCACCCGCCCAAAGGGGAGGTGGGTACAGAGAAATGACACACGAGTATGAACTTTGTCAAGCTAGAAGAAAAGTGAACACAGAAAGCCAAGAATGATCATAAGTTCGAGTGGGAAGAAAATGGGAGGTGATTAGGGAGGCGGGTTGGCTATCCCAACCACAAAATCAAGGAAGTGCTAAGAGAAAAAAGAGAGTGAAAAAAAAATAAAGAGGGCATATGGGAAGATCTTCCCTCAAATAAAGAAAGAAATTAGCCAATCTCGAAGTTGTGCTTCATTGTAGAAGGGTATCGAAATAATGATAGCTTGTAATCATTATTTAGGTGGAGATATAGAACCTCATACCAATTGCATTAACTATGAATCATGTTGCATATTTGGAAGTAAATACCTAGCCTTCCAACTCTCCAAACTATGAAGGGAAGTGTGAATATGGAAAACAACATATCATATTTCCTTTGGTGGTTGAGGTGACACCCCATCCCAAGAGTAAAAAAAATAGAATCCATAAAAAACAAATCATATGTATCTTAAAATAAAATAAGCCCTACAATATTACATTTACAATGCATTCCAAATCCATGAATGGATCACTTCTTGTCACCTCAATGATGGATCTTGGCCCCAAGAGTGTAGAGAGAATTGAAACTATGACTTCTCAATAGAAAAGGTGTTTTAACGACGAGGACTCAATCAATTGAGCTAACTCTTAGGGCTTATTTTTGTCATATATATATATATATATATATATATATGGGTCTGTGCAATGATCATCAAAAATAGATTAAAATAAAAATCTGTATATAATTTTAGAATGATTTTACCATCAACTCAAATAATTTTAAGGAATAATTATGTATTAGCCTTTGCTCTAACTTTGGTAATTTAGGGATTTTTCTCACCAAGAATGAGACCATCACATATCTCATGGAAATGTTTATAGCATGAAGACCAAAATGAAAAATATATTTTCTCATCTTCAATATATTGTGAGGTTTATGGAAGAGTTTATTGCATATTTAGAGATCCTCATACTTTGAAACCTTGAACTCACTTTGAAGGCCATATCTATTTTCCTTTTCATTAAATAATTTACTTAGCTTCAAAAAAGTAGTTACATACACAAAATATATCCCCATCCATAACTCCTTTTCTTACTACCCTATTATCTAAGCAAATTGGAAGAGGAAAATGGATCCCAATCTTTCAAAGGAGTACGAATGAATTTGCGAAAACGACAGTGCAAAATGCCGGGTGAATGAAGAATTTTGGGTTTTTATTATAAGAATAAAATTCTCGGACGAGAGTTTGAAAATTTTTCGGACAAGAGTTGAAAAAATCCTTGGACGAGAGTTTAAAATTTTTTCGGATGAGAGCTGAGAAACTCTCGGACGAGAGTTGAAATGACCATAACTCTCGGGAAGACTTTCGGACGAGAGTTAAACAGACTCTTGGACGAGAAAATGCATAACTCTTGTCCGAGAGAATCTTAACTCATGTTAAACCCGAGAAAACTCTCGTCCGAAATATTTAAAATCTCTCGGACGAGAATTTTGAAAACTCTCGGTCGAGAAATTTAGTTGACTATTTTCTCGGCTGAGAAATTAAAAATTTCTCCCGAATTCTAACCATCCGCCAAAAAGTGTTTCCCAACTTTGGGATTTCACCCATAAGTGATAGGTTATGATTTACTTCAAATTGAATTTGACATCAGGCTCAAGAACACAAGCAGTACAATACAATGTAGTGTTACAACGCAACAATGGGAACCCCATCTAGAAAGGCCAAAAAAAAAGATTAAGAGAAATTTATGAGGTTTCATTAAAGGGTCATTTCAAGGGTAAATAGGGCTCCAAATCCTATGAAAAGATTACAACATTGATGCTAAATGGATATCAAGGTACTAATTAGTCCCATAGAAGGTAGGCTCTACGATGAAATTACAACACTTTTAAAAGCAAGAAAGAAGGTGTGTGTTTGAAATTAGTGGGGTATATTCTATGGTAGCAATGATATTGAATTGATTAATACATAATGAACTATGGGAAACTATTCCTTGTATTCCAATTTTTGAATAAATTACCTACCACATAATATCTAAAATGGACAAAAGTGATGGAAAAAATCGCAGAAAATCAACTTAGTTTACATCATATCACCTAAAAAACTAAAAACACCACTTAGAAAGCACTTGCTTATAATTAATAAAATTAATAAAAACATAATAAAGTTTTTTAAACATTCATATGATAAGTTTGACCACTTCATTTTCACTTTTACTCCAAATTTGTACATTTTGGTCAAAATATTCTCAAACTTTGAAAAAGGATTTTCAGAGCTATAACCATTGGGTTTTTCTTTCATTAGGACCAAGTGAATCTACATTCTGTTGTCTTCCATTTTAATTTCCATTTAAATTTTTATTTATGTCATAAAATTGAGTTAAAAGTTATTTATAGAACTTAGGGTGCACATATGAACTCTTCCAGGGAATTTCAACATTATGAACCCCACAATCCTAGCTGACCTAACAATAATAATTTAAGGGCATTGCATCATGAGAGTGCGGGCTTCTGAGGAGCGGTGATTGGGCTGAAGCTCATCTCGGCTCATCTGCCTTGCCAGCCAATCCATTTAGCGCAAGCCAGATCTCTCAGCGGCACTCCACCTGAATCGCCTCATGAACACCTCAGGGGGGGGGGGGGGGTTCAACCCCCCTACCTTCAGCCCTTTTATTTTCGGCAGCATTCCCTCTAAGACCTCCAACATCTCATCCAACTCCAGATCTGGGGGAAACAGCAATGCATCAGCGCCACAGGGATCTGCGTCTGCGGGGCACATTCCAAGTCAACACAGAGCGCAAGATCCGTCCCCATGCAAGCCCATCTCGGATAAAATACCCAGATTAATCATTGAAGATCCATGGATCGATGAATACAGAGACCACATGAGCAAGCATGCCCTGATCTACAGATTCATGGGGGTTCGAATTAATGAAAAGGCTCTCTGCTGGTGGATAAACCAGAAATGGAAACCCAAAGGGGACTACGATCTTCAACTAGGATCGAGAAGCTTTTTCACCGTCACCTTCGCTCATAGGGATGACAGAGATCGCATCTTCGAAGGCAACCCATACTTCTACAACTCTGCAGGACTTTACATAACGTACTGGAGGCCAAACTTCACTCCAGAACAGAAAGACTTCAAAAAAGTTCTAGTATGGATTCGCCTTCACTCTCTGCCTGTTGATTACTGGAACAAGCGCATCTTGGAAGCCATAGGAAACCAACTGAGAGTCTTCATCAAAGCCTCAGATATCACATTGTAAGGTAAGTACACAACCTATGCTAGAATTTGTGTTTACCTGGATATTTCGGGACCCCTGCTAGGCCATATGGAGCTGATCCATAAAGGAGTGCAATGGAAGCAAACCATTGATTACAAAAATATCCCATTCAGATGCCAAACATGCCGAAAACATGGACATCTCAGTGATCGCTGCCTTGCTAATCAACCACAGCCTCAGGCCCAATAGGAACAAGGGGCTACTCCAACACCTGGTTTCACCTTCGTCTCAAGAAAGAACAAAGGGAATAAAGGAAAAAAGCCTCCGAAACCCTCCACCAATACAACCCCCACCAATACTGCCTCCACCCAGCAAAACAGCTTTGAAGTTCTGAGCAATCTTAACTCATTGGAGCACCCTATAGTCTCTCAGGCCCCCACTGATCAAGATCTGTCATTATTAAGTCAATATTTGATTACAACCAACGCCCCAAGCACAAACTCGGATTCAATCCACGCCCAGGCACCGCAACACAAACCAGAATCCTCTCCCATTCAGATTAATACCAGCCACACCTCACTGCAAACCCCTCAATGCACAGAAATGCAAACAGACCAGCCATCCTCAACCACTTCAAAAAATTCTCTGGAGGAGATCCTAGGCGATCTAGATCTCCAAAAGGTCAATGAGCAATGGTCCAAACTGGGAGTCGATGCCATTCCCCAAGTACACTTGGAGAAGATAGAAATGGCATACCTGCAGCTGGAATACATCAACCAAAATGCAATGGGGAAATAGCAGCCAAACGGGCATTCAAGCCAACCTGTATTTGGATCAATACAAGCCACAAGGACCAGGAAGAAAAAGAGGGCACAAATCCACAAGACAACAAATACAAAAACTAGGCAGATGCCTAATCAATGAAGGAAAAATCAAGGCCTTGGTCCTATCTGCTCCAAAGGTAGCTCAATGAAAATCACAACCTAGAACATCAAGGGGCTCAACGACACCACCAAAAGAAGGATCCTGAAAAACCGCTTATTCTCACTACACCCAGACATCATACTTCTTCAAGAATCAAAATGCTCTCCCAAAGGCACAGAGATGCTCAAAAAACTCGTTTCCAATAGTCATCACTGCATAAGCATAGATTCTATCAGGCAAGCAGGAGGGTTACTCACGTTCTGGAACAAAAGAAAATTCTTCTTGCAGAATGCTCTGTCCACCAAGCACTCGTTATCGGTCATTTTCAACATGCCAGACTTAGGGAAATCGATCTGCATCACCAACGTGTATGGACCCCAACAAATCCAGGAAAAGCTGAAGATGCTGCTAGACCTAGACGAAGTCAGACAACACCATGGGGAAAACCACTGGATTTTAGGCAGAGACTACAACATGATCACCAATCTAGCGGAAAAAAAAGGGAGGCTTACGAAGATTGGATAAGGACTCGGAAGCATTCAACACTTTTATTGTTGAATCCAAACTCATTGACATCCCCACAGTCAATGGTCTGCATACCTAGAATAATAAGCAAGGAGGAAATAGGCAGATAGCATCAAGGCTCGATAGGTTCCTCATGTCGGAATCCATTCTGCTGCAAAATATCGACATGGGGGCCAGCATTCTTCCTATCGGAGGATCTAATCACTGGCCAGTGCAGATTCACTTCACCAATTTGGATAAGCCCCACAACAGACCATTCAGATTCGAAGCCTTCTGGACAGAGCACCCATCATTCATGCAAAACATACAACGTTGGTGGACTCAAGCCACCATAAGGAGTGAAAATATCATGTACATATTCCAGCAGAAGCTCAAAACAATAAAAATCAACCTCAAACACTGGAACAAAAACACCTTTGGTGACATATTTCAAGCCAAAAAAGAACTCAAGGAAAAAATGGCGAACCTCCAGCAAACTTTGATCAAAGAAGGGCCCAATGATGAAAGAATAGCTCAAGAATCAAATCTGCAAAGGCAATGGGAAGAATGGTTAAAACAAGAAGAGATGTTGTGGAGGCAGAAGTTGAGGGTGCAATGGTTAAAACAGGGAGAACGCAACACTAGTTTCTTCCATAAGTCAACCATCCAGCATAGAGCACATAATCGCATCCTCTCCCTCAAAAAAGCTGATGGCGATCAAGTTTATACAAGGGAGCATATAGGATTTGAACTCAACTCTTTTTTCACTTCCCTTCTCAGCAATCCCATTCAAGATAGAACCCAAGCCATCAATGAAATTATCGCTGCCATTCCCAACTTAGTTACAAAGGAGAAAAACTCCCTCCTTCTAAGAGAATTCACTGAGCAGGAGATTGAAGAAACAATCTTCAACATGGCCTCGAACAAGGCTCCCGGACCAGACGGCTTTACAATCGAATTCTTTAAAGCTTGCTGGCCCATTATTAAGGCTGACCTTCTCAACCTAGTAAGAAACTTTCACAGAACCAAGAAAGTGTTGCCTGCAATCAATGCCACATTCCTCACCTTAATTCCCAAATCAGACCAGGCTGACTCCCCCGACAAGTTTCGTCCCATAGCCCTTTGTAATGTCCTTTACAAAATCCTTTCCAAACTGATGGCTGGCAGACTTAAATCCGTCCTCCCCTCAATCATTTCTTAGGAAAAAACTGGCTACGTTGAAGGTAGGCAGATCACTTATAGCATAATCCTCACTCAGGAAGTGTTGCATTCTCTCAAAACAAAAAGGACTCCAGGTATGCTTATCCAGCTTGACCTTTCAAAGGCCTTTGATAAAATTAGCTGGCACTATATGAGAGCAATCCTCCAGGCTTTTGGAATTAGTCAGCAATGGACAAATCGGATAATGGAACTGGTCTCAGGTGCTTTCTTTTCAATCCTGTTGAATGGAGGACCCCTTCAACCCTTCATTCCGTCCAAAGGTATAAGGCAAGGAGATCCCCTGTCTCTGTTTCTCTTTGTCATTATGGCAGAAGGGCTAGGAAGATCCTTAGCCAAGGCAAAACAGCAGAATCAACTCAAAGGCATCAAACCGGTACACCAAGGACCCACAGTAACACATCAGCAATTCGTAGATGATACAATGCTCATGGGCGCCCCCACAGTGCAGGAAGTTCGAACCATCAGCAAAGTGCTAAAGACTTTCTCGGAGGCCTCAGGTATGGAAATCAATCTCACAAAATCCAAACTATTTTTCTTCAACACATCCATTCCTGTGCAGATAAATCTCAACAGAATTCTGAATATTCAAAAGAACTCCCTTCCAACCAAATACCTTGGTATACCACTCTCGGAATATGCCTACAAATCGGCCAACTGGGAAGCCCTCCTCAACAAAATGAGAGCCAGGTTAAGAAGCTAGACCCACCGGGCCTTAAACATGGCCAACAAACTGATATTGGTCAAGTCCGTCCTTCAAACCATGCCAGCATATATGTTTTCAGCACTTGCAGCCCCTAAGGCGGTTTATAAATCCATCCGAAGCATCCAACGATCCTTTATCTGGAATGAAGCCTCTAAGGAATCCAAATGGGCCCTCCTCAAGTGGACAGACATTTGCAAACCAAAAATGGAGGGAGGTTTGGGCCTAAGAGACCCCAAGATATTAAGCAAGGCCGTAGTAGCAAAAATCTGGTGGAGATGGGTAGAAAATCCTAACTCCCTCTGGGGCACCTTGTGGAAAGCGAAGTATACAAATAAAATCAGGGACAAAGACCTCATCAGGCTTATAGGCACCACTCAAGGATCCTCCATCTGGAATAAAGCATGGGAAAATCGACATATTATTCAGCAGCATAGCTTCTGGGAAGTGCACCAAGGCAGCACTGCCCTATTCTGGGAAGATACATGGCAGCAGCTCCCACCCTTGGCACACCCAGACTGGAACACTCTTAAAAGAGCTATGCAGGAGGAAGGCAAGGTTACGGTAGCAGACTACTGGCAACCTGTGAGCGAGGCAACCACATGGAAAAAATGGTTATCCAGAGAACAATGGCATACCCAAGCAGGCCCAATGAATGTAGACCATCTTCTAAAAGACTTGGACAAAAGAAGAATCCTAAAGTCTAATAAAGAGGACATCTTGAGATGGGGAAGAAATCCCAAAGGAAAGTTCAACGTCAAAGAAGCATATCAGATCTTGGCTGCCTCCTCGAATCCACAACCAGATCAAAAATGGCAAGCCCTTTGGAACAGAGGAACATGGCCAAAAATCACACTATTCTCCTGGCTGGTCATGCATAACAAGGCACTCACATGGGAAAATCTGCATAAACGAGGCTTCGTAGGCCCTTCACGATGTATGCTCTGCGAGAATGGTCCAGAAACTCTCAATCACATCCTCAACACCTATCCCACGGCTTGCTCTCTGTGGGATGACATGGCCCTGGTCTTCAGACAATCCGATAGAGACAAAAACTCCATCCAACTCTCACTCAGCAAGTGGAGATTTCTATTTTGAATGTCATTTTTAATATAAAGTGAGTATTTCAACTTGTCTCTTAAACATTAACCAACTTTTTTGGTATTGGGCTGTAATTTAAGAATATTGTGTCCAAATATCATCAAATTTTTTCATAGTAAATTCATTTTAAGAACATTAAAAGAGATTTAAAACCGATCAAAACATTACATTAAAAAATAAAAATAAAAAATAAATCTTAAATCCTAAATTGGTATATATATATATATATATATAATTAATTAATTAATTAATTTATGTTTTAACAATGAATTATTAAAAAAATCTATTGATAATAATCACAATAATAAAGACTCTCGGACGAGAGTTGGAAAAACTCTCGGATGAGAGTTGAAAAAATTTCGGACGAGAGTTTTTAAACTCTCGTCCGAGAGTTTTTCTAACTCTCATCTGAAAATTTTTCTCGAGAGTTTTGTGACCACAACTCTCAGACGAGAAAATGCATAACTCTCGTCCGAGAGAATTTTAACTCATGTTAAACCCGACCAAACTCTCGTCCGAAATATTTAAAATCTCTCGGATGAGAATTTTGAAAACTCTCGGCCGAGAAATTTAGTTGACTTTTTTCTCGGCCGAGAAATTAAAAATTTCTCCCGAATTCTAACCATCCGCCAAAAACTGTTTCCCAACTTCGCGATTTCACCCATAAATGTTACTTCCAATTTACTTAGTGATTGTGTACGAAATAGATAATTGCGTTGTGATATGAATATTTTTTTGTTTTAGTATTATATATCACTATATAATATACATCATATTGATTATTATATTCAACAAATGTACACTATACATCATATTTATCATGTTTAGTTTTGTATTTTTACAATTTTCATAAAAATATTTAGACATTCAATGCACATTTCAGAAAAATGAGGTTCATGTCACATTGCACACTATGCAATTATATACATCATATTTATCACGTTTAATTTTGTATTTTTACAATTTTCATAAAAATATTTAGACATTCAATGTACATTTAAAAAAAATGAGGTTCACGTCACATTGCACACTATGCAATTATAAACATGTTGTAGTACACATGGGATGTTAGCATCCCATGCCTTTATATGTTAGTGACTAAAAACATGTAATAAATAGTGTACTTTACTAACATTTTTTTGTCCATTTTCTATGGATAGAATAGTTATTATTATTATTATTATTGGGTACTCATTAATCTAAATAATGTTTATTAAAATTCATTGTTATTTGTTGTTATGATGATTATTTGATAATAATCCAAAATAATATGAGCATGTAAACTTCTATGATTCATAGTGATTTTTCAAGATATTTTCTGGAAAATTACATTCGACATTTGAGAATCGACGCATTTCGAACTACTAAGTGTAGTTCATCATCAGGATAATTGATGAATGTGCTTATCACATTCATCAATTATCCTGATGATGAACTACACTTAGTACAACGTGTCGATTCACAAATGTCTAATATGATTTTCCAAAAAATCTCTTGAAAAATCCAAAATGATCTATACTCAATCAAAGAATACTTGTTTCTTTCTATATATACATTGCTAATCATAACAATCATTACTGAAACAATCCACAACTATCATAAGATAGTTTTACTCCTTATTAACATTGATTTCTATGACTTTTTGAGATTGGATGCGGAAGATACTTGTACAACTTAAAAATTATTGAATTTGATTGACTATTTAATGATAATTTGTGCAATAGGATTTTTTTTTAAATACAAAATTTATGAGATATAAGTTTTAATCAAACTATTTATAATCATTATCATATTTATTTTTAAAATAAATAAGAAAATAATATTTATATATATTATATTTTATAATATAAAATTATTAATTTAAATATGTATATACATTATATTTATATATAGTTATATATTTAACCATTTAACCAACTTTGATATTAAATATATTGCCATTCTAATTGTATTAAAAAAAAACATATTATATAAGAAAGAAAGCATGCACATGTGAATGATTATGTAAGAGTAGTTTTCCTCCTATGATAAGAATTGATGGCAGATTTTTTTTGAGTTAATACATTAGATGATAAGAGAAACTATCTAACTCTTTGAATTTCCTTTTCTATCAACAAAACAATATTTTCTTCTCTCAATACAACACCAAAATAGGTTCAAAATAATGTCACATAATCCAATCCAAAGAATATTTTCCTTGCAAAAACTAATACTAATTAATTGAATGTTGAAAATTCATGTAATATCCCCTAGTATACCACGTATAAAATACACCTTGTTAGAAAAATTTTACTAGTTTTACAAGCATGAAATATTTCCAATGACTTATCCCATAATCAATTGATATAATTATGATCATTAAGTGAAGTAACATTAGAAAAAGAATAACAAATCTCATGAAGAAATAACAATTAATGAAACTTATTATCCTAATTCCCTCTGCTGCAACTTTGCATCATTAACGTTATTCATTTCTTTAGGCTTGCTAATAACATATTGAATCATGTAATTTTCAACGTCATTGTAACCACCCACCTCCCACACTTACCCAAGTTTATTGGTCCACCGAGGTAAACATGTGACGAAGGGTTACTATGATATGACCCAACCTCCTAAGTAAAGTTAAGAAAGTGGAATCTACAAACCGAGGCCTTACTGACCTTCCTCGGGAGCTACAAGACCCACAAGAGCTAAACCACCGCTCCAGGTACCAAACCATAAGTCATATTGCTTTTTCACTAGCCTGAACTCCCAACTGTATGCACAAGCCCACACCCATGCGACGATAGTCCCATTCTCCTAGTTTTGTGCCCTCGACTGCAAAATCTAAGCCACCCTTTTAGGGCTAGTCTCCAGTCCACTAGCCATAACTTGATGAGACTTTCTAGAACAATAAATGACACAAAGACAAAGCCTCTAACAAAAAACTTGATAAAGGACTTGACCTAACCTGGCCTAACCATGATAGTTATTTCATCAAACATATGGCACACATGTAATCTACAAGTCATGAATGCATATCTAAACATAGGGGTCTAAAAATTATATGAGATTCACCAAGAAGGTATAATACCCTCTCATAATAGTTGTAATAACATTTTTTAGTCCATGCATTCATCAACCATTCATATATTCATCAAACATGTTAAGGGTCATAAACAATACACCTCATATAACCGACATATAAACCAATAAATAACCAACATATAAACCATGACAACTCAACCATAATATCACCATCATAATCAATACATGCTCATAGATCAAAATAGAAAATACCTCTTATTAACATATGAAAATGCTAACCAAGTTAAGGACTTCCACGTACCACCCGAAAATAGATTAGGCTGAACCAAATATTTCTTTCATCCAATCACCCCCAGACCATATTTTGAGCATGAATGTGGGATATCATGGAATAAACCAAGAAAAAATAAACTAGGGCTTCCAAAGGCCAAACCACCTCAACCCTCAACCAGTGATTCCACCTCATAGTTGGACATCACTAACACCAACTAGATCGGTCTATACCCAAGTTGTCCAGGGCTCTAGAGCGTTAGTTATAACCCAGATACAAGACTAGTAACTTAACCCACAACTATTGCAGGTCTCTAGAGCGTTTATCCAACCTGGCTCCAGGAACTAGTAACTCAACCCACCAAGGGCTCCAAATAATTTTTCCCAACCAAGGCTCTAGGGCTAGTAGCTCAACCCAAGTTGTTCCAGGGCCTCCAAAGTGTTTGTCCAACAAAGGCTCTAGGAACTAGTGAGTCAACCCACATTCATCAAGAACATTAGAACCAATCCGAAAAAATGGGAAAATCCACAACACCATGGCTATTCAAGAAATGGAAAGGCTAGGAAAAACCACTGTCAATCTAGGTAGTCCTCCATGCCAATGAAAACTCATAACCAAGAAACCACATGCATGTACCATGCATGCAAAAACTAGCAAGTAAATCATACATGCAACTCGATACCTGCAAAGCAATCCCGCTGTAGCTGTTGATCCACCTGTTCCCTTGTAATTTCCTGCTTTCCTTTTCCTTCTTTCTCCAAATCCAAGGAAAAATAGAATGCTCCAAGCATGATCCCACAATTCTCCAATATTTCTCTATGTGTACAAGAGTGTGAGAGAGATAATATAATAGAGAGAGAGCTCCACTATAGAGCTTTCAAAAGCCATGAAATTATCCTCATAAGCATTTTTATCATTAAGACCCCTAGTATCTTCATTTTCCTTCATTTTTCCTTCAATTTCCTTCTCAAGAAAATTTGTGACCTTTCACCTTCCTTTTCTCCTATTTTCCTTTATTTCATAAATAAATGTCGATTAATGGCTCTTTTCCTTTTCCAATTTCCTTAGCCATTAATAAATTGAAATGAACATGTAGTAGGATGTTTTTCCCACCATTTAACTTGGAATATGTGCCCATGACCTTGGTCTTATATTTTTTTACATGGAAATTCAACCAGGGGCTGTTACAAAGCCCTCCCCCTTGTGGAACATTGTCCTTGATGTTCAATGACACCTATAAACCATCAAACTTTTGAAAACAAAACATACTAATTCCCATGGAGCTTTATAGCAAAAATAGTTGTAGTATTTACAATGACCATCACTGAAAACATGACACACATACCATTATCGACAAATCTTTAATCTGCTTTGAAATTCGAAACATTAGATTCATCTTGGATTTACATCCTTGAATAAGGTATCAAAAACCTTAATGGTGAAGATAAGGACCTTACACATGTTACATAACTAGCACACCCAAACAACGTTTGAAAATCTCGGCAAATCTTTAAACTGCTTTGAAATTCGAAAAATTAGATTCATCTTGGATTTGCAGCCTTGAAGAAGGTAAAAAAAACCTTAATGTTGAAGATAAGGACCTTTCACAGGTTACAAACCAACACACCCAAACAACGTTCAACAAGCTCAACAAATCTTTAATCCTCTTTGAAATTCGAAAAATTAGATTCATCTTGAATTTGCAGCCTTGAAGAAGGTATCAAAAACCTTAATGATGAAGATAATGACCTTGCACAAGTTACATAACCGACACACCCAAAGAGCGTTTGACAAGATCAACAAATCTTTAATACACTTTGAAATTCAAAAAATTAGATTCATCTTGGATTGCCTCTCATCAATAGGTTTTAGTTTCCATTTAAAACTTGCAACAAGACTTTGATATGACCCGTGGAACCTAATTGATGCCACGACCATGCTTATTGCACACAAGGAAGGTCTCAATGCACATTTAAGACAAAAAAAGAAAAATTGATAAGCTGAAAGACATGACTGGGAATTGGCAAGACCATAGTTGGAATCAAAACAGGCTGGAATCATCAACCTTATGAAAACGATGTAGGCTTTCCTCCATTAGACCTCAAACCAAACCGAATGAAAATATACTTAGTAACAACCGGCCTCAAACTTATTCCACTCCCACTTATACATCTAATTGCATCAGAAGTAATGAGGGCTCGTCCAACAGCCTGTGCAATATTTCAACCTTCGGCACTACAACCGACATAGCTGACAACCTCGGACAGAATGTAGACTCACTACAATATAGCACCAACGCGAAGGATCCTGGAGATGAGTTCTATGGATTCACCACTTTCGCTGCATCTGACGTCCCTCAGCGTATTGTAACGGAGGTCGCTGACAACGCAGAATCAGTTCATGTTTCACCCATCTTCCATAAAGAAGACTCGTTGCATCAAAACATTAACGTGAATCCCTTAGTTGAGTTCCATGGAGTCACCTCTTTCGTTGCATACGACATCCCTTAGCTTACCGCAACAAAGCTCGTTGATAACATTCCCAAAGCAGAAACTGTCCATGACTCACCCATCTCCCAAAACGCTGTTTCTAATAGCTCATGTGAGGTGTTAGTTGTGCCATCGAATCCCAACTATGTTGTTGTGCCAAGCTAGAATCCCAACAACGTTAAAAAGTGTTGTTTCCACACGGTCTCAGGAGTTACCAACCCTTAATCCAAATAAGAAGAACTTGTATAAACCATACAACACTCATTCTCCAAATGGTAACCCTAAAAATCTTAATAGTTATAATAAAAATTTGAAAAATCCTAATCACGACCATGATAGCGTAGTTATTAATAATAATAAAAAGTGGTTAATATCTCATCTTACAAATTAAATAAAGATGAAACTGAAGTCCTTGGAAAAGGACTCAATTTTTCCTTAGCTCCCCTGCATATTACTAATGAAGAGATCATTCGCAGCCTTGAAGAAGGTATAAAAAACCTTAATGATGAAGATAAGGACCTTATCAGGGAAGAATGTGCATTCATTCTAAGAAAAGCGAAAACTCGCAAAAATAATCTAAACCATGAGAAATTAACGACCATAAAAAAACCTTAAGAACAACAATAACATCGTTATCCTAAAAGATGACAAAGGGGGAGCTACTGTGGTAATGGATAAAGAAGATTACATTTGAAAAATGAAAGACCATCTTCATAACAACGACAAATACAAGAAATTCAAAGAAAACCCTATTTCCAAAATTACTAAAATTGCCAAAAAAAATCCATTAAGAAGTCTAATTTAGATGAGAAATTAAAAAAGCGTCTGACTCCTGATAGTGGAATCACCCCTCGAATTTATGGTGCCCCCAAAATCCATAAATTTGGTGACCTATTGTTAATACTATTGGAGCCCCCACATATGAATTAGCCAAATACATTGCTTGCACCCTTGCCCCTCTGGTTAGCAAAACAAGCTCATTCATCAAAGACTCCGTCCATTATATTAAATCCATTAAGAAAGATAATCTGGATCCAGATGATAAGATTTTGATTTTTGATGTTGTCCAAATTTTCACGAAGATCCCTCTAGATGAGGCAGTGCAAGTGGTAAAAGAAGTCGCGGACCCCCAAATAGCAAAGCTAGCGGAAATATGTCTCCGTTCAACCCTCTTTTCCTTCCAAGGCTAAATATTTGAGCAAACATTTGGAGTAGCTATGGGATATCTGCTATCTCCCATAGTAGCAAACCTGTTAATGGAGAAGTTCAAAAATAAAGCTCTTGAAACTTACCCATTGAAACCCAAATTCTAGAAACTTGCCCATTGAAACCTGCCATCAAATTTGCATCAGGTCTAGTTCCAATTGTTGTCCACTTTAAAAGGTATGATTCCCATTTCTAGACCTCATCGTGATCAACAAACCTAGACAAATGGTCCTCATTTATATTTTTATGTCAAAGAAAGTTATGCCTCCCTTATCACTAAGCCTCAACACTCTGGTCCTCACAATATTTTTTAAAAGCTATGGGATAAGGATGGAATCTCGAAGCCCAATTTCTTTTGTTGGTCAATGGAAAAAAATCCTCATTACAAAAAATTTAAAAAAGAGAAACATTGCATGTCCTTAGAGATGTGTACTTTGTAAAACATTGGAGAAAAATATTCAACATATTTTCAAACAATGTCCATTCTCCCTTGAACTTTGGAAGGTTTCCGTATCCCCACTAATAAATGTAGAAATGATCCCCAAATATTGGGAAGACATATTTGAGAATTGGAAGTCAAAGATACCACAGTTTGGAAAAACTCCACCACTCCTTACTCGTTGCTAGGAATCCCTCTCGAAATATTTGTGTTGGTTCGTTTGACTAACGAGAAACAATGTTATATTTAACAACAAAGAAACAAATCCCCTATCAGTCGCGGTCAAAGCCTCCTCCCTCCTTGTTGAGGTTGTAACAACTTGTGGATATGAATATTCTAAACTAGATGAGCTTATAGAGGAAGAGAGTGATTAGATTAAAGTGGGTAAATCCATGGACCAAACATATAAGTTTAGCCTTCACCCATTTCAATTACATATTTTTTGCCTCAAATTATCTGGTGAAAAATTCAATCAATAGCGAAATGATAAAGGTGGTTGGAGCGGGAGGGGTGCTTCTGGGCTCCAATGAACATGTTAAATGATAGTATTCCTAAGATCTAGGAATTTTCTCAAATAAACATGCTGAATACCTGGATTTATGTAAAGATCTTTTGATTGAATTTGATAAAAACATAGCAATCCTCATCGTCTTTGGAGACTCTATGCTGGTCATTCGAAAACTTAATAAAATTCAAAGGACCTCGATTCCAAATCCTCCTTCAATTTTACAAAAGATAAAAAACCAGGTTCATGAGTTTGAAAAGATCGACTTCTGTCACATTTTATGCCACCTAAATTCCGTAGCATATTTGTTGGTCAAAAAGGGAGAAAATTTAAGTCAGGGAGAATTGCTATTTAATATGGAATGGGCCCCATCCTCTCCCATTCCGTGAAATAACTGTGGAAAAAATAAATTTCATTAAATTAGACCAAGGCTAGTGCAGCCGAACCATATGGTAATAACTCGCATGATGTACCTGCGTCTGAAGCACAAGAGGAGCCACAATGCAAGTGGGGCCGAAGCGGGGAAAATGGGGACTAAAGTCGAGGATTTATACTCTGGAAAGTTGGAAAATGGGTTCTTGTTGTCATAATATGGTTTATTATGTATTGTAAATAGATGTGTTTTCTAGGGATTTATTGTCAAATATACAATCGAGTTTACAATAGAATAGAAGGGGGCGGTAGTTGTAAAAGAAATCTCTGAAATTTTGAACTTCTGTGAAGCTATGAATAGTGAATGATTTGTAAGGGAGTTGGCCGAGATTCCAATTTTTTTATTAATATAAACTATAATTGTTTCATTAAAAAAAATCAAAATAATAAAGGGAGGAATTTGAAAGTGGAATATAATGAAGGACATATTGCATTTATAAATGAAAAATGAAGATTATTAATAAAAAGAGAAAAAAAATAATATTCAATATAAAGTAAATTTTCTTGAGATGGGGTGTCTAGTTACAAGAGGGAGGATGTAGAGATGGTATGTTTCAAGATCAACCATCTTTCTATGTAAGTCACTATGTGTTTACTAGTTGTATGGGAAATGAAGGGGTATGATTAATATTTTAATGATTTAGTGACGTGGAACAAGAGATCTGACACTGATTTTCACTTAAACAAGTATGTAAGTGATGGTAGAGATTTGTTAATGTGGAGGGTGGAGACAATCAAGGTAAAGGGAAGAAATATGTATATAAGTGGCTCAAATGAAAGTGTGGTACAACATTGATGCTAGACTATAATGATATATGGATTGTGAGGAGCTACCACGATGGTGGGTTGATATATTGACAATGGGAAACAGATTATAATTCAAGCTAGAGGAATTCATATTCATTGTCTCAAATCTCGACGAGGAGGTGTTGACATTGTAGTCCTCCTCGATCCTATAACCGAGAAGGGCTCAACCTTGTAGAGATATCCTCATCCCCACTCTCACTCAACTCAATCCAACACAATGGTTATTTCTCGATGGTGGGAAAAGGATTTTGATGGCCACAAGTGAGCTTCTATTCCTCTACTATATAGGGGGGAGAGGGCCTATGTTCTTTGATAGAATTTTGGTGGTAAGGACGAGGGGAATGCCAACATGGATGAGGAGAGGTAGTGTCTTCCCCATAGAGGAGGCCTCTATCTCTCAACATGTCATGTCGGGAGAGAAGGATGCAAAGAAAGTGAAGTATAAATTCATGAAACATTGCTTAGGGGCAGGTAAGAGGGAATTCTAAAGGAAATTGAGATAATGGTTAAAATGCAAATTACTAGAAATGAGTGAGGCTCAAATTTTGAGGGTAGTTGTGGATTAGGTAAAGGACACTGTCCATTCTTGTGCATGCAACACCAAATATTTTATACTACTGAAAATGCATTAGTTAGTAAAGGCCATAATTTCCCATGCCTTATAACTAGGATGGCAGGAGCAACAACACATCGATCAACTAATTTTTGTTTTTGAAAACAAGTTCAAAGCCTTTTTCAAAAGGTTCTTTAGGCTTAGCATTTTCAGTGAAGAAAGTACATGAGTAGGATTCCACAAAAAAAGGATGAGGCTACCCCATGATTCTAGAGATATTCCACCTAACACTATTGATTTCATTGAGGATTCTCAACCCTCCACGAAGTCCTCGACCACTTTGGACTCCAACACTATGCTCCTAAAATTCGCATCAGAGGAAAGTCCATCATCTTTTATTCTCTGATTTATGTTTTTATTTTCATTTATTCATAATTACGTCTAGTTGTCCCAAGCCAATATTAACAATCTTTTTTGTTTTACTCATATTTAAATAATAAGTAAACAACTTATTATAATTAGACTAATGTGATGTTAATAGAGGTGTTGGCTTTTTTGGTGGCAAGCCTCCACTAATAAACGTATTCTATTTTTGTACAAATAGAAAATAGCAAACCTAATTTAAAGAGAATAAATATATGACTCACATATATGTAAAGGTAAAACTAAATGTGCAAAAGAAAGAAAAAATATAACACAAAGAAAAACAAGTAGGGAATTTAAGATATGAGAATATTAACAAAAAATAGCAATGCAAAATATGAAAAAAATAAGATAAAGAATTTATAAGAAAATGAAATTTATTATTAAAGTCTATAAATTACAAGTTATAGGATATGCCAAATTTATAGTTATATGTTTAATTAAAAAATTTAGAAATGTTGGTTAATTTTGAGAAGTTTTCTAATACTATGTGAGGAGTAGATGTTAATTTTTGGATTGGTTGAAGCAAATTGAATGCTTAATATTATAAGAATGTTTAATGATTGTAAATTTAAATACATGATTAAGAAAGATATTGCAGTGACATGTTTTTTTGAGTCGAATTTCAAAAGAATGAAAGTTTAATGAGTATAGGATTTGCTACAAGAACATTATATTTGATAGACATTTTAAGAGAGTAATGGTCAAATATATATTTGATGTTTTTAAATAATTGCTTGAACACATTGTGAGGTTTAAAGAGAAATTTAAGGCATGGTGAGGCTTAGAGAGAAATTTAAGGATTATTTTTTTAATATTTGGGATAATTGATTAGTGATATTTTAGATGTAAGGGAGAGAAATTTAACCTCTAGAATCAATGAATGAGGTGTTCTTGAGTCAAGGTGAAGGACAATCTAATTTATTTTTGTTAATTTAGGAAAGAGAGTAGTCATTTGATTAAAGGGCTTTAATGAGAGGTGAATGTGTTTTTTGTTTAGGTGATGGGCTTTATAGATTTGAATACTCGAGAAATAAGAACCCCAAGGACAATGTCATTTTGAGTACGATGGTGGTGGGATTGGGCATGGTGGTATTTGTCGATAGGAATTCTTTTACCAAAAACACGATAGGAAAGGGAACCATTAAGCTATTGTGTAACTAATACATCTAGAAAATGAAATGACTTGTCTTATTCAATTTCCATTGTAAATTAGATGTGAGGGGATAAGTTGTTAAGATGGTTGGGAATTGAGTTTATGAAATAATAACTATCAAATTTTTGTGTTTTCGAGCTTTTTTGGATTGTTTTCACTAAAATATGGTCATGGACATTTTGTTCAAATTGAGATTTTAGATGGATGAAATTGTTAATTTAATGCATTAATGGATTTAGTGACCTTAATTACCTCAATTGGAACATAAGCGTGGGATGTTATTATGTGATATTTATAATTCTACTAATCCAAAATTATTCTAGCTAGATGTTAGGTAAAAAAATTAGATTTCACATCTTGTTATTTTCAACCACAAAAAAGAGAAATTCTAACCATGTTTAGATGAGGTAAAATGAAATTTAATTGATTTGGTATGATTTTTTTTGTTTTTGTTAATTGAAGATTCTATTGCCTCAAATTGAATTCAATCAAAACCATACATCACTGTTTAAATTGAGCCTTGTCGCAGTTTTCCAAAAGGGAAACTAGAACTACTGACAACAGGTAATAGTCTAAGTCTATCAAAATGTAAACAACTATTACTACTAAATACATAACTACTTAAATATAATTTACTACTAAAACTAAAAGACATGAGCCAAGAGCCTGAATGAGACATCAAGTATCTGATGAAGTTACTCAGGTTGAATCTTGGGTGCTTGTACCTACTGGGGCTGGAGGTTTCAGGGCACATTGGAGGTGGCCTTCTATGTGTGCTAGCTGAGCATCCAAACTAATTAGACAAGAACGATGATGTCATTGAACTCATTAAATTTCATTCAGAAAGAAGATGATGTTGTTGTGGTCCTCGTGCTTTTCCTTCAAGAAATTTCCTAAGAGTGTCTTAATTTTCCAAAGGAGGGTAATGTAGTTAATATATTGGCTCCATCTTCCCCTGGTCTGTCCAGTGTCAAGAACCCAATTTTCTACTTCAGCTTGGATTTCAGAATCAAATTAAGCATGGTGGTCATTAGTGGTCAAGGATTCTAATTGGAAAATTTCCTCTTAGATTTCAAGAGGAGTGGCCTGAGTGAAAAATGGCCGCAACATTTTGAGCCTGGAATTGAGCTCATGACTGGCCTTGAGGGCCTTTGCCACCATATCCCCATCAACAACACATCTTCTAGCATGGCATGGTATGTCGTGGCACAACATGCTATAGTGTGAAAAACCCTTGGAAAGCAAAGAAACCAATAAGACAAATAGACATGACACAAAGTAAAAGAAATGCAAAATTAAGACTTAACTGCCAGGGAAATTTGGATCAGACTCTAGCAAGTTGAAATAATAGATTAATGGAGAGGGAGGCACTCCGGGCAAGGTCTGATAGCCATAAGGAACCAAAAAGACCAATACCAGTGCAAAGACCAACTCACTCTGTAAACCATGAACTAGAGTCCAACATACAAAAGCTATCAAATTGAAAGAGTTGAAGGAGCTATAGAGGTTGGACATGGAACAAATTACTGAGAAATGGCCAACCCACAAGGCTTGGGAATGATTTAGGATGAGGAAAATCCTTCGATAGTCAACTCCAACACCTGTTCGAGCTTCCATCATAACCGCCACCAACTTATTAAGGGTCCCCTCCTCGAGTATTGTCATCCCTCCCTTCTCGCAGATGTTCGGTACTAGATGCATGCATTGAAGGCCAACATCCTAGGAGTTAGGAATGCCCTGTAATACAACTCTCACATAACCATCGCGATAGGAGAGAACTTTCCCTTGTATCAAAGACAAAGCAATAGAATTGTCGTAGGTTACATGGCCATAACAAGCGGAGTTAAACTCTGCAAAGCATGCGTCACAAGGGAAAGATCCCACCTGTGGAAAGGGAATGTCGTAGGCACTACAAAAGAACATGAAGCTAAAGTTACCTATCTAGGAGCGCGTAGAAAAAGAACATGTGACCATATGAATATGAAGGGAATGAATACTAGTTAACATATGTAATTGCATGGGGTGGGATAGCCACACCATACCCCTCTCTTAAATGCAATGGGAAGTGGCACAGTGGCAGATCCCCCACTTCTCCTCCTCTCCTCCCCCCTCCTTCGTTGATACGATTTCTAATACCTCGATCAAAGATAACTTGATACAACTTATTTTGAAGTAAAACCTAATATTTTTCTTTCCCAAAGTAAGAAAAAAGTTATAATGTTTATGATAACCAACATAAGTACAATCCTAAAACCTTAACACACAACAACATATAAAATCTTTCTACTAATAATCCATAAAAAAAAAAAAAAAAACAAAATTTCATTCCTATTAAATACCATTTAGTCATTAATATATTCCTCCATTTAAAATAAAAAAATTAAAATTTCAAATCATACTTTAATATTAAAAAAATTCAACATAATTCATATTAAATGCCACTTAGTCATTAATATATTCCTTCCATTTAAAATAAAAAATAAAAAATATCAAGTCGTACTTTAACATTAAAAAAATTCACCATAACTAATATTTACAAGAAAATTAATATCTTATATTATAATTATTAAGACTCTAACAAAATAATATTTAATAATCATTGAAACTATAGCAAAATAACATTTAATTTCAATCTCATACGTAAACTTAAATACTAATTTACATTTAAAAATATAAAATATCAAACAAAGTTGTAAAAGGAAAAATAATTAAATTCTGAAAATAACACCTATTACGTTGAGATATATTTTCAACGTAATTTTCTTGAAAGGAGCTTTATATTACAAATTTAAAGATTTGAATAAACAACGCTGAAAGAGGAAATATAATTAATTTGGTACAGATTATTCCGACATCTCTTTCAAGTATTATTTTTGGGTCAATCAAGGCTATAATTCATCCACGGTCTAAGCATTTCTCATGATATGTCTCTTTTCATTACTTTTGAGCCAATAATGGATCCATGTTATGAGGATACGTGTATATTAATTTTTATGTGTTCATGTCACTTTTCTTTTAAATATTAGATTTTGATTTTATTCTGAATAAAGTAAATGCATTTATATTTGTGTTGTTTGCGCGTAGTCTATCGAGGCTGCGTTTTGATTCAGAATCCGGTAACGATTTCCAGAAAATCTGGCAAAGATTTGTCCAGAAACTTGTTTACAGTTGTTAAACATTAGTATTTTGAATGCCCCAGGGGTTTTTGATAGTGCTGAATCCATTTCCACTATCAAAAATGGATTCCAAGCACTGAAACTACCTGATTTTTTAAAATTTAGTTGACCGGATTCCGGCAGATTTCTGCCATCCGGGCCAAAACGCAGTCTCGATAGACAACTCCGTGATATTTGTGTTTTTTCTCCCTCTTGGCCTGTAAATGAACTTGAAAGTACATTAAAGTTTTTTCCTCTTTCCTTAAGCTAAAGGAAGTGCGCCAGCTGGCATTAAAAAAAATCTTCTTAAAAAATATTTTAGATGAACGAAGCGCCACGTGGAATTACAAAATTTTAATTTAAAAACCTTTGTTTGTTTCTTTTTAAATAAAAGGAGATCAATGTTCAGCTAAAGGAAGCACCAGCTGCAAGTAAAAAAAATCTTATTAAAAATTATTTAAGATAAAGGAAGCACCAGCTACCAGTAAAAAAAAATCTTATTAAAAATTATTTAAGATAAAGGAAGCGCCACGGGGAATTACAAAATTTTAATTTAAAAACCTTTATTTGTTTTTTAAAAAAATAAAAGGAGATCAATGTTCAACTATAACATTTGTACCTTTTAAAATAAAGGGGTATCGAATTTCGACTACTTTTTTGAAATAGGGGGACGTGGTTAGATTTCTTGATTTGTCCGTACACCAATTTATTTTCTTATCCTCCTTGGTCTCAAAAATATCAAGAGGGGTTTTTCAAATTACAAAAAAAAAATGTTGGTGCATCCTTAAGTGCAAACAATGATATTTTTTTTTTGAAAAGATGATGTATAGTGATGCATTATTTAGTCATTGAGTTTAGTGTTCAAAAGATCATCGGTTCTGTTTTATTTTGAATATCAATAGAAATTATAGTTGGATATTATAATACATAAGGATGGTTGTAAGGCAGCTAGTCTTTGCCTTGAGCTAGTTGGAGTTGGAATAGTTGAAATAAAAACCCAGCGAGCACTGAAATCTTGGGATGTTGAAAAACCGCAATACTATTTTGTAAGTTTTGAAGGTTCTCCAGTATATGATACTGAAAAGGAAGCTGCATCGTCTATGATGAGAATGACCAGAAGGGTGGAAACATTGTGGCTTTCGTAAGATGATATGATATTACAATATTTACAAGATTCGTTCAGATAAGCCTTGTTGCAGAAGCTCTGTGACATTGACAACCTATGACCGTGAAGACTTTGTCTTGACAAGTAGATGACTTCGTCTTTGGAATTGTCCCAGTGCGAAGGAGATGACTTCGTATTTGGCATTATGGACAACTCTGACTCAATTTGGAAAGTATAATACTGGTTAAGAGATGGTGATTAATATTTTAATTAAAAGTAGTTATTTTTTGATATGTTTAGGAGCCAATTAAAATACTTAAGTAAATTTGAAAAGGTAACTATTTCATTGAATTGGAACGCACTAAAAGTTGGGAGTGACACATCCTAGTGACAACATTTACCCAAATAACAACATATTCAAAGATGAATAATCACTTCATGAAATTAGTGTGAAATTACAACATTGTAATAAAAAAATAACTTTAGAATGGTGGTTCACATCTTCGTTAGCATATTATCCACATGGATTGACAGGAATGTTTTTCATGCCATGATATAAAAAAGTATTGCAATTTCTTTTGTGGCAAACAGAAGGTGCGAACTTCGCATCAAAATTTTGGGTGATGGAATCCGTGACAAACCCCAAGACAAAACATCTGATTATGCTACAAATTGACCAACCTATCTCAAACAAAGGTGTGGATCATATACTATGCTAACAACCACGGAGCTCTGCGATTCGATTTCCAAAGAACATTGACCAAAGATATCAGAAGCTCTCCCAACTCTGACGCAAAACACAATGAAACAGTTAGTTAATTAAATTCCTTGTGGTGGTTAGCTAAGAATAGCTGGAAAATTTTAAGAGATGAAATCTATTTCATTACTAATTTCAATTGTCAAACCAAATCACAATTCACTAAGGATTAAAGTAAAAAAAAATCCCCAACTGTTAACGACTTTCGTCCAGCCTTTGTCAAGGTCTCCGTGCTGGGTTCCCTCCTCTACTGGTGATAACAAGAACGATAGTAGTGGGCTGAAACCTCATCGTATTTAAAAATTTTAATTAACGTTTTTTCAAGTTATGATTAACACCAAACATGCATCGTTGTGCACGTATATAATCAGCATGTGATACACTTGTAGCCTAATATTAGTAAAAAAAATTTATAAGCATATATGTGAATCCATTAAAACCAAATATTTCGTTGTGCGCATATATAATCAACATGTGTCACACTTGTAGCCTAATATTAGTAAAATGTTTTTTATAAACATATATGTGAATCCATCAAAACCGAATATTTTAACATGTGTTTTCGACTGTTACCATTTTACCCAGCGATTCGACGATTATAGGCCCCAGACCTACGCAGCATCTCTAGGGTCATTCGTTTTCTCTTTGTTTCTAGGGTGGGTTGTGCATATTTCTCAAATGTCTCAAATGTTTTCTCCAACCTACCTAACCGTACCGTTATCTGCCCTGCCTAACTCTCTATCCTTCCTGCCTCTACACCTTCTGACCCGAGATAAGTTCCTGTTCTAGTGCAACTATAGTTCAACGATTATTAATCTGGTTTGTGCCCACTTGTCTTTATGCTGTGAGTAATTTACTAAGATTGGGAAAGTGACTAAGCTCAGGATGAAGGATGTTGCTAATGGAATAGGACTAAGATGATAAAAATATGCTAATTAATGGCTCGACGATTCAGCACTTTCTTTCGCCTGAAGTTTCCTCTGCCAATTGAAACTTTTGGGCGGTGCTACTTGAACGTTGCATGCTACTACTCCATGAGTAAATGATGTATGTTTTGTATGGGTAGAAATGGTGTCGTATGATGGTCTGTTGTTTTTTCTGGCTGTGTGAATAGAATATATTAATGTGTTTTTGGTGTATTTTCTCTTGTTCTTACATAATGTATAAAACACATAAAAACATAACAAACAACAATCGATTTTAGTTGTGATATTGAAGAGTTGATGTGTATTGTGATGGTATTTATTGCATGAAACTGTGTCAATACCCACAGAAGACCATAAATTTCCATGTGAACCAAGGCTCCACGCCCTAATGGTTCTCCATACTTGTCAAATACTAAGCCGAATATAGGGATGTTGGAGCCGTGCATTTAAAATAAGTGTATGCAGTAACCCGGTAGGATCATGAAAATGCCTTAGCATTAAGTGATTTCTAAGTTGGAGTTCTAGGAGGGTTGCGGTTCCGTTGAATTATATAGCTGAGCAAGACTAGGAATTCTATTTCATTCAAAAGAGTAAGTTCCATACCTCTTAGACCATTACCTTGTTAATAATAGTTACTGGAAACTTTCCAATAGATGTTCTATCTTGAAGCTATGAAACCCTCCCATTGGCCCTGTAACTGTAGGTAATTGAGTTTGGCCCTACAAATGTTCCACAACATGAAATATTATGGGTACCATAGCTGATGTATAAGGAGACATCACGGGGTTCTCCAATGGTAGTTCGGCTGGTGAGGATTCTCATCCTATTGCTGATCATGCAGTAGTTTGGGCTGGGCCCGAAAGGGTAGGGAGTATACGATTAGATAGCAGTGCTAATGGGGGTATTTTGTTCTTAATCTTTAGCACTACAGCCTGAGCCTTTGCCGAGTTGCACCACCCATAATAGTATTATATCGATATCGATATATAGTCTGAGAGACAATTTCTCTAGCAAAATCTATATTCGCTACTATACTCCCATTTGTTCAATTGGTGTGGGCTTTGAATCTATTTACTCTTAAACTAGTTATCCAGCCCATTTGAAGATCCAATTCCAGTCCCATATTCATAGCTAGCAGTTGCATTTAAAATAATATCAGAAGAACTTATAGAAAGGTATATAACTTATAGAAAGGTATATAAGTGAATTCTAGTCCCATATTTATAGCTAGCAGTTGCATTTACAATAATACCAAAAGAACTTACAAAAATGTTTATAACTTATAGAAAGGTATATAAGTGGATTCTAATAACTTACAAAATGTTGTATCCATATCTACCATTATAAGCAACAGAGGTTTCGATGCTCGCTACTTTACATTTGCATGGCTATACAGGTGACAAATTCATCTCGAGCAGAATCAAAATAAGAACTAGCATCTTTAGGGGGCAGCAGAATCAACAGTAAAAGTGACAGAAGCATGGCAGCAGCATAGCAGCAGAACAATTAGAATCCAACAGCAGTAGTCCTTCCTTCCAACAAAATCCATCCCATCAGTAGTAGAACCTTAATCAGTAACATAGATGTAAAGAAACACCACACCAACCAAGGGCATGTAAAGAAACACCACACCAAGGCATGCACACAACCATCTGGTAGGCATGCATACAACCATCATGGAAGGCACGTGCCCTTTGTAGGCATGCACACAACCATCATGGAAGGCATGTGCCCTTTGTGGGTTGCCCTTTGTATACTATTACATAACTTTTGAAACAAACAAACATCAAACATTTAATGCTTACCGATTAATGCTAGCATTACTTCCAGGACCAAATATAAATCAAATCAATAAGTGCAATGAAGTTATAAGATAACCTACCTCCCTCGACTGCAATGGGAAAAGGCCAAATAAGATGATGAAACATCTATTGGCCATCAAAACCCTCAGATCAATTGGATAAGCTATTTAAAACATAAAATAAGAATGAAAGTTAAAAAAATTAGCTTAAACTTAAAAGCGACTAATACTAGGACTAAAAACGATTACAATCGCCCTTGCCATGCCGCAAGCGGCAGGGACTAAAAAAGAGTCTTAGCTAGAGGTTGATGTGTACTTTGTAATCATCTCTAGTGAATAGTGAATGAATATCATGTAAATTAGTGGAAATAACATAAATGTTACTTCCAATTTACATAGTGATTGTGTATGAAATAGATAATTGCGTTGTGATATGAATATTTTTTTGTTTTAGTATTATATATCAATGTATAATATACATCATATTGATTATTATATTCAGAAAATGTACACTATACATCATATTTATCATGTTTAGTTTTGTATTTTTACAATTTTCATAAAAATATTTAGACATTCAATGCACATTTCAAAAAAATGAGGTTCATGTCACATTGCACACTATGCAATTATATACATCATATTTATCACGTTTAATTTTGTATTTTTACAATTTTCATAAAAATATTTAGACATTCAATGTACATTTCAAAAAAATGAGGTTCATGTCACATTGCAAACTATGCAATTATAAACATGTTGTAGTACACATGGGATGTTGGCATCCCATACCTTTATATGTTAGTGACTAAAAACATCTAATAAAAAGTTTACTTTACTAACATTTTTTTGTCCATTTTTCTAAGGATAGAATAGTTGATATTATTATTATTATTGGGTACTCATTAATCTGAATAATGGTTATTAAAATTCATTGTTATTTGTTGTTATGATGATTATTTGATAATAATCCAAAATAATATGAGCATGTAAACTTCTGTGATTCATAGTGCTTTTTCAAGATATTTTCTAGAAAATTACATTAGACATTTGAGAATCAACGCATTTCGAACTACTAAGTGTAGTTCATCATCAGGATAATTGATGAATGTGCTTATCACATTCATCAATTATCCCGATGATGAGCTACACTTAGTAGTTCGAAACGTGTCGATTCACAAATGTCTAATATGATTTTCCAGAAAATATCTTGAAAAATCCAAAATGATCTATACTCAATCAAAGAATATTTGTTTCTTTCTATATAGACATTTCCAATCATAACAATCATTATTGGAACAATCCACACCTATCATAAGATAGTTTTACTCCTTATTAACATTGATTTCTATGACTTTTTGAGATTGGATGCGGAAGATACTTGTACAACTTAAAAATTATTGAATTTGATTGACTATTTAATGATAATTTGTGCAATAGGATTTTTTTTTTTTAATACAAAATTTATGAAATATAAGTTTTAATCAAACTATTTATACTCATTATCATATTTGTTTTTAAAATAAATAAGAAAATAATATTTATATATATTATATTTTATAATATAAAATTATTAATTTAAATATGTATATATATTATATTTATATATAGTTATATATTTAACCATTTAACCAACTTTGATATTAAATATATTGCCATTCTAATTGTATTAAAAAAAAAACATATTATATAAGAAAGAAAGCATTCGCATGTGAATGATTATGTAAGAGTAGTTTTCCTCCTATGATAAGAATTGATGGCATTTTTTTTTGAGTTAATACATTAGATGACAAGAGAAACTATCTAACTATTTGAATTTCCTTTTCTATCAACAAAAAAATATTTTCTTCTCTCAATACAACACCAAAATAGGTTCAAAATGATGTCACATAATCCGATCCAAAGAACATGTTCCTTGCAAAAACTAATACTAATTAATTGAATGTTGAAAATTCATGTAATATCCCCTAGTATACCACGTATAAAATACACTTTGTTAGAAACATTTTACCAGTTTTACTAGCATAAAATATTTCCAATGACTTATCCCATAATCAATTGATATAATTATGATCATTAAGTGAAGTGACCTTAGAAAAATAATAACAAATCTCATGAAGAAATAACAATAAATGAAACTCATTATCCTAATTCCCTCTGCTGCAACTTTGCATCATTAACGTTATTCATTTCTTCAGGCTTGCTAATAACATATTGAATCATGTAATTTTCAACGTCATTGTAACCACCCACCTCCCACACTTACCCAAGTTTACTGGTCCACCGGGGTAAATATGTGACTAAGGGTTACTATGATATGACTCAACCTCCTAAGTAAAGTTAAGAAAGTGGAATCTACAAACCAAGACCTTACTGACCTTCCTCGGGAGCTACAAGACCCACAAGAGCTAAACCACCCCTCCAGGTACCCAAACCATAAGTCATATTGCTTTTTCACTAGCCTGAACTCCCAGCTGCATGCACAAGCCCACACCCATGCGACTATAGTCCCATTCTCCCAGTTTTGTGCCCGCGACTGCGAAATATAAGCCACCCTTTTAGGGCTAGTCTCCAGTCCACTAGCCATAACTTGATGAGACTTTCTAGAACAATAAATGACACAAGGACAAATCCTCTAACAAAAAAATTGATAAAGGACTTGATCTAATTGGGCCTAACCATGATAGTCATTTCGTCAAACATATGGCACACATGTAATCTACAAGTCATGAATGCATATCTAAACATAGGGGTCTAAAACTTATATGAGATTCACCAAGAAGGTATAATACCCTCTCATAATAGTTGTAATAACATTTTTTAGTCCATGCATTCATCAACCATTCATATATTCATCAAACATGTCAAGAGTCATAAACAATACACCTCATATAACCGACATATAAACCAATAAATAACCAACATATAAACCATGAAAACTCAACCATAATATCACCATCATAATCAATACATGCTCATAGATCAAAATAGAGAATACCTCTTATTAACATATGAAAATGCTAACCAAGTCAAGGACTTCCACGTACCACCTGACAATAGATTGGGCTGAACCAAATATTTCTTTCATCCAATCACCCCCAGACCATATTCTGAGCATGAATGTGGGATATCATGGAATAAACCAAGAAAAAATAAACCAGGGCTTCCAAAGGCCAAACCACCTCAACCCTCAACCAGTTATTCCACCTCATAGTTGAACATCACTAACACCAACTAGATCGGTCTATACCCAAGTTGTCCAGGGCTCTAGAGCATTAGTTATAACCCAGATACAAGACTAGTAACTTAACCCACAACTATTGCAGGTCTCTAGAGCGTTTATCCAACCCGGCTCCAGGAACTAGTAACTCAACCCACCAAGGGCTCCAAATAAATTTTCCCAACCAATGCTCCAGGGCTAGTAGCTCAACCCAAGCTGTTCCAGGGCCTCCAAAGTGTTTGTCCAACAAAGGCTCTAGGTACTAGTAAGTCAACCCACATTCATAAGGAACATGAGAACCAATCCGAAAAAATGGGAAAATCCATGACACCATGGCTATTCAAGAAATGGAAAGGCTAGGAAAAACCACTGTCAATCTAGGTAGTCCTCCATGCCAAGGAAAACTCATAACCAAGAAACCACATGCATGTACCATGCATACAAAAAATAGCAAGTAAATCATACATGCAAATCGATACCTGCAAAGCAATCCCGCTGTAGCTGTTGATCCACCTGTTCCCTTGTAATTTCCTGCTTTCCTTTTCCTTCTTTCTCCAAATCTAAGGAAAACTGGAATGCTCTAACCATGATCCAAAAATTCTCCAATATTTCTCTATGTGTACAAGAGTGTGAGATAGATAATAGAATAGAGAGAGAGCTCCACTATAGAGCTTTCAAAAGCCATGAAATGATCCTCATAAGCATTTTTATCATTGAGACCCCTAGTATCTTCATTTTCCTTCATTTTTCCTTCAATTTCCTTCTCAAGAAAATTTGTGACCTTTCACCTTCCTTTCCTCCTATTTCCTTTATTTCATAAATAAATGTCGATTAATGGCTCTTTTCCTTTTCCAATTTCCTTAGCCATTAATAAACTGAAATGAACACCTACTAGGATGTTTTTCCCACCATTTAACTTGGAATATGTGCCCATGACCTTGTTCTTATATTTTTTTACATGGAAATTCAACCAGGGGCTGTTACAAAGCCCTCCCCCTTGGGGAACATTGTCCTTGATGTTCAATGACACCTATAAACCATCAAAATTCTAAAAACAAAACGTACTTCCCATGGAGCTTTATAACAAAAATAGTTGTAGTATTTACAATGACCATCACTAAAAACATGACACACATACCATTATTGACAAATCTTTAATCTGCTTTGAAATTCGAAACATTAGATTCATCTTGCATTTACATCCTTGAATAAGGTATCAAAAACCTTAATGGTGAAGATAAGGACCTTGCACATGTTACATAACTAGCACACCCAAACAACGTTTGAAAATCTCGGCAAATCTTTAAACTGCTTTGAAATTCGACAAATTAGATTCATCTTGGATTTAGATCCTTGAATAAGGTATCAAAAACCTTAATGGTGAAGATAAGGACCTTGCACACGGTTCATAACTAGCACACCCAAACAATGTTTGAAAATCTCGGCAAATCTTTAAACTGCTTTGAAATTCAAAAAATTAGATTCATCTTGGATTTGCAGCCTTGAAGAAGGTATTAAAAACCTTAATGATGAAGATAATGACCTTGCACAAGTTACATAACCAACACACCCAAAGAGCGTTCGAAAAGATCAACAAATCTTTAATACACTTTGAAATTCAAAAAATTAGATTCATCTTGGATCGCCTATCATCAATAGGTTTTAGTTTCCATTTAAAACTTGCAACAAGACTTTGATATGACCCGTGGAACCTAATTGATGCCATGACCATGCTTATGGCACACAAGGAAGGTCTCATTGCACATTTAAGACAAAAAATAAAAATTGATAAGCTGAAAGACATGACTGGGAATTGGCAGAACCATAGTTGGAATCAAAACACGCTGGAATCATCAACCTCATGAAAACGATGCAGGATTTCCTTCGTTAGACCTCAAACCAAACTGAATGAAAATATACTTAGTAACAACCGGCCTCAAACTTATTCCACTCCCACTTATACATCTAACTGCATAAAAAATAACGAGGGCTCGTCCAACAACCTGTGCATGAAGAATTTGTAAATCATCTTTTCTTCTCTTGCCCAATCGCATTACAGATTTGGAGTTTATTCTCTCGACATATCATTGATCCATCTTGGTCCCCATCTGATTTCATGGAGGTTGTGAACAGATGGGATAAACTAAAGGGTAAGTTCCAATCTTTGCCTTTTTACATCATCTGGGAGATTTGGATGGCCCGTAACAGGGTACTTTTTGAAGCAAACATCTTCTCTGTTCATATTATTCACTCAGCCATCTTGAAGTGGATTGGACATCTTGAATCACCATCTGTCCCTCCTATTGATCACTCCATAAGGCTAAGGCCCCATGCCTTATCCATTCCCGCTCTATTCTTTGATGGGGCCTACCAAAATGGGATCATGGGATGTGGCGCATGGATTAAAAAGCCCTCTTCTGAACATTTCCATCTCTGTTGGAATGCTGGACTTGGCACAAACTCTTTGGCTGAACTCCTAGCCCTTTGGAGCAGACTCTTTGCTGGATACAATCTTGGGATCCAGATCAGTAGTATTTTTGGAGATTCGGAGACTATTATTAGAGCTGTAAAGGATGTATCTTCTCTCTCGACACCTTCTGCTCAGGGTTGGTTGCAAAGGACCAAATTGTTGTGGGCTAAGCTGGGTCATCCATCGATTTCCCACATCTTTCGGGAGCTCAATTCCAGAGCAGATCGTCTTTCAAAAATTGGGCTTGGTTTGGACTTCGGTTTCTTAAGGTTTTCTCATTTTTTGAATGGTGTCTGTGTCTGGACCTCAGACATTCCCATCCCTTGAGCCTCTTACCTCTGTTATACTTTTTTTTTCACTTGTTTCATCTCATCTATTCTGTTATCTCTCTCCCTCGCTCTTATTTTTTGCATCTTTTTATTCCTTTAAGCCACCTGCTGCTCTAAATTATTCCATCTATTTTCATTCTCCTACTTTCCCTTACTCGCTTATCCGATATCCACAAATTCAATCCATTTCCGTCCATCACATATCATCAATTTTTTTTGTTAAATCGTACAGGGTAATGTGTCATTTTTTAGACTCTCGATGCTCTAATTTTGCCTGTCAACATTGTCTTTGATATCCATTCTAGTCTCAAGAGGGTTAATATGACAAAGCCATTGTTTTTGTCGTAATATCTCAACCGACTAGTCACCCTATGCTTTTTTATCTTTTGAAGTTTCATCTCCAAGTATCGCTCATATTCACATAAAAATCTGTGAAATCTCTGTAACTCTATTTAATGGCAAGAGAGCGATGCATTTTCCATAGTGTTTCTATTCAGGCGAGTGCGACACAAATCTAGGTCGACTGCAAGTGAGCGATGCTACAGGAGGACTCTTAATCGGTTTCTTGATCCACCAGCTTTTTATTGACTCCTTTCATGAAAAATACATAGCTTTAATCTACAGATTACTTTTCAATATATGCAGGTTTTGCCTGGCATCAAAAAGCCAATTTTCTGGAATTTTATGCCTCTCCCTATTGGGAAAGATTTGGCAGACATAATTCACTTGCTCATATATTGTTTATGATCCATTCCTAATTGATCCATATTGAACAAAGGAGACATGAAATCTTATAATGCTGGAATTTCATATATGTAATCAATAGTTCATGATGACTTTGTTTCGATTTGTATACGCATGAGGTATCCTTCCAGTACCTCATTATTCATACAAATCCCAATGAATGACTATGTACTGTTTACTATCATTAATAAACAATGGTTTTTTTTCATCTGAAAAAAAAATAAAAAAATATTTCAACCTTTGGCACTACAACCCACATAGCTGACAACCTTGGCCAGAATGTAGACTCACTGCAATATAGCATCAACGCGAAGGATCCTGGAGCTGAGTTCTATGGATTCACCACTTTCGCTGCACCTGACGTCCCTCATCTTATTGTAACGAAGGTCACTGACAATGCAGAATCAGTTAATGTTTCACCCATCTTCCATAAAGAAGACTTGTTGCATCAAAACATTAACGTGAATCCCTTAGTTGAGTTCTATGGAATCACCTCTTTCGTTGCATACGACATCCCTTAGCTTACCGCAACAGAGCTCGTTGATAACATTCCCAAATCAGAAACTGTCCATGACTCACCCATCTCCCAAAACGCTGTTTCTTACAGCTCATGTGAGGTGTTAGTTGTGCCATCGAATCCCAAATATGTTGTTGTGCCAAGCTAGAATCCCAACAACGTTAAAAATTTTGTTTCCACACGGTCTTGGGAGTTACCAACCCTTAATCCAAATGAGAAGAACTTGTATAAACCATACAACACTCATTCTCCAAATGGTAACCCTAAAAATCTTAATAGTTATAATAAAAAGCTGAAAAATGCTAATCACGATCATGATAGCGTAGCTATTAATAATAAAAAAAGTGGTTAATATCTCATCCTACGAATTAAATAAAGATGAAACTGAAGTCCTTGGAAAAGGACTCAATTTTTCCTTAGCTCCCCTGCATATTACTAATGAAGAGATCATTCGCAGCCTTAAAGAAGGTATCAAAAACCTTAATGATGAATATAAGGACCTTATTAGGCAAGAATGTGCATTCATTCTAAGAAAAGCGAAAACTCCCAAAAATAATCTAAACCATGAGAAATTAAAAACCATAAAAAACCTTAAGAACAAAAATAACATCGTTATCCTAAAAGATAACAAAGGGGGAGCTATTGTGGTAATGGATAAAGAAGATTACATTTGAAAAATGAAAGACCATCTTCATAACAACGACAAATACAAGAAACTCAAAGAAAACCCTATTTCCAAAATTACTAAAATTGCCAAAAAAATCCATTAAGGAGTCTAATTTAGATGACAAATTAAAAAAGTGTCTGACTCCTGATAGTGAAATCACCCCTCGAATTTATGGTGCCCCCAAAATCCATAAATTTGGTGACCAATTGTTAATACTATTGGAGCCCCCACATATGAATTAGCCAAATAAGTTGCTCAAACCCTTGCACCTCTGGTTAGCAAAACAAGCTCATTCATCAAAGACTCTGTCCATTATATTGAATCCATTAAGAAAGATAATCTGGATCCAGGTGATAAGATTGTGATTTTTTATGTTGTCCAATTTTTCACGAAGATCCCTCTAGATGAGGTAGTCCAAGTGGTAAAAGAAGTCGCGGACCCCCAAATAGCAAAGCTAGTAGAAATATGTCTCCATTCAACCCTATTTTCCTTCCAAGGCTAAATATTTGAGCAAACATCTGGAGTAGCTATGGGATATCTGCTATCTCCCATAGTAGCAAACCTCTTAATGGAGAAGTTCAAAAAGAAAGCTCTTGACACTTACCCATTGAAACCAAAATTCTAGAGTAGGTTCGTTGATGACACTAGTGTCAATTGGCCTCATTGGGGCTCAGAGCTACACAATTTCCTTAACCATCTTGATAACATATCCGAATATTTCAAGTTTACAATGGAGGTTGAAGAAAATGACAACTTTCTGTTCTCAGACATTTTCCTCATAAGAAATAAATATGGATCTCTTGGGCATAAACTATTCAGAAAAAAGGTACATACTGATAATTACTTACATGCAGATTCTCACCACCACCCAACACAAAATATGGGGGTCCTGAGAACTTTTTTCACAAGAGATTTTAGAATATCAGATGACAACCATGCTAAAGAAGAAATCAAATATTTAAGAATTTTTTTTACAAACTTGGGCTATAATAATAAAGACATCATCAAAGCCATGCAGAAGGTTAGATCGAGAAATAACCATGTATTTGAAGATCCCCCAACTGCTAAAGCATACCTACCATACATACAAGGAGTCACAGACAAGCTTGCTAAAGTCATTAATAAAAAATACATTGGAACCTCTTTCAATCCCATGACAATCATCAGACATAGGATGAAATATGTCAAAGTCAACCCTGAGCACCTCCAACAAAAGGGTGTGTACAAGATCAATTTTCCTTGTGGATATTGCTATATTGGAGAAACAGGTAGATCCTTTAAAATTAGGCTTAAAGAACATGGCACTAACATTAGAAATAGAAGAAATCGATCCTCAGCCCTGATAGAGCATGAAGATAATACTTGTCACCATATCTGCCTAGAAGATACTAAAGTGATCGCTAATGAAAATCATCATTTTAAGTGTAAAATTCGCGAGGCCCTTGAGATCATCAAACACCCCTACAACCTCAATTGGGATGGAGGTCTCGAAGTGAGCAGAAATTGGATTCCTTTACTCCCTCACTCTACAAAGGAATAAGTATACATTCCTCCCCTTCCCTCTTTTGTCGCTCCCCCCCTCTTCCTAGCCCCCCTAATATCGACTTCCTTTAGTTGCCCCCTATATCAAAGGCATCTTCTTTTCTCTCATTCCCTTTCCTTATATTTTCTTCCCCCTCCCTTAACCTTAATATTTTTGTGGTCCCTTACTTCCCTCATTAATAATAATTATTATTATAACCTAACACAATATAATATATACTCCTCACCCCCATCGCATCATCCTCGGTTTCATATATTTTTTCCTTCAAACTTAAACCTTTCCCCTCATTTATTTCCTTTCATTAATCTACTCATTACTTTCCCCGTCTCTTTTACCTTAATTTTGTTTTTTATAATTATTTTAACATTTTTAATCCTCCTTAATGATCAATCTCTTAAACATTCATTTTAATTAATCTAATGTTAATTCATTGAAATTTCATTAATATTTATCAAAATTAAAATATAATGATATCGTAATTAATATCAACAAATTTTTCTTACATTTATAAGTCCATAATAGATTTTTTTAAAGTAATAACACATTATAGAAAAATTATTTTAAAATATAATTAAATCTAAATAAAATATTAAAATGAAATCTTAATAATCTATTATTATAATTAACTTGTTGATTTTTAATCATTGTGCTAGTCGGTTCCTCTCATTCTCTCATTCCCCCATCCCCTATTATTACCTTTTATTACTTATCTTATTTGTAGGTTCGCCCTGAAGACGAGTCTTGTTTTATACTTTAAACTTAGACAAGAAAAATGAAGACTGTGGATAATCCGAATTCTCAAACTCTAAACTTCTACCACAGAAATCTACAAACATACCATTATTGGAGCTTTATAACACAAGTCATTACAGTATTTACAATAACAACCACATATACACTCATGCACATTTTATTCAGCTATAAAATAACCATATTGTCTATGGAGCTTTATAAAGAAACTCGATACAATATTTACACCAATATACACATATACCCATATGCATATTTTCTCTAACCAAAAAATAAAAGGATACGGTGCCCATATCAACAACAAGGGAATCCAAAGGCTTATGCATCCACCCTCAAAAGTAGTACCAGGATTCACCTCCTTCTTAGGAAGTCCAAAATCCACTGCCAAAGTCAAAACCTACATCAATTGTCCAGTGTTACAATTCTGTGCCACTTCTCCTCTCACTAAGAAGTTATTGGCTCAATGTTCTAGGGAACACTCCAAATGTGCTTCTGATTCCATTTGGAAATGCTAATGACCAAAATCAGTGTATTCCTTGGACTTCCCTTCTCTGCTACACTGTATCTTGGGCAATCCAATCACCCCATTTTGTACAGTCACACACCTTCCAAGTTTTGTGGGAATTCCCTTCTCTGCTACACAATACCTCGAATGACCCCTCCCTTGGAAAGGATTCCTCACATCGGAAGGTCCAAAAACCAAGGCATATCCTTGCCTCAAAACCATCATACCGTTCATATCATTCTCATGGCATTCAATGGACACTATTGGGTAACCGTGTTCCATAATGGTCCTGCTCCTAAAGTGATTTACCAACATACTACTGCGTGTTCCAATTCCTTTCACTGTTGATGCTAACATTCTTGCAATCAGCTCCAACTACCCAACCAAACATATTCATGCTTTCTTGTACCAAGCACATGATTTCCATTAGATTCAAAATAAATTTAAATAAATTCACATCATACCTCATCGGTTGCCCATCAATAAAGTACACTTGAAATTCTATTTACTTCCTGCCGCAACAAGTCAAACTAGCTATTTGATCAAATCATCATGTATAAGCATATCACATATGATTGGATCACAACCCAAGCACCATAAATTAGAATCATAGATCACATGTAGCCATCATAAATCAGAGCCATAGATCACATGTAACCATCATAAATCAAAGTCATAGATCACATGTAACCATCATAAATTAGAGTCATGGATCACATGCATAGTTAAAAACCGAAATAAAATACCAATACTTATCCTTTAGTCAGATCTTTACTTCTTCCTTTGTCCTTTACATACCCTCACGGTTCAGTTACTAAAACTGACAAGCACCCAATTCCTTTTTTCTCTTCAATCACATACACATACACACAGTGTACAACCCCACACAACACATACACCTATACTCGGTGCACAACACAACACAATACATACACCTACACCCTGCATACAACACAACACATACATATGTGTACATAGATAACAACACAACTAATACACATGTCACAATACAACGACTAAACACTACATGTAACACAATGGCACATATAAAAAACACAACATGTATGACATGTACACAATACCAAACGTACAACAGTACCACTTGTAAAACAATGTACACAACACCACTTGTACAAAACACCACTTGCATAATGTGTACATAGCACCACCTACATAATGTGTACACAACACCACCTGCACGACGTGTACACAACACTACATGAACACAACACCACCTGCACAATGTGTACACAACACCACATGCACAATATGTACACAACAACACATGCACGCAACACTACATGTAGCACATGTACATAGCACCACATGCACACAACACCACATGTACAACATGGCCACCACACCATATGTATACAACACCACATATACAACATGCACACAACATCATATGTACACAACACCACACATACAACACACACACAACACTATATGTACACACCACCACATATATAACATGCGCATATCACTATATGTACATAGTACCACATATGTGACATGCACACAACACTATATGTATACAGTATCACACATACCACACGCACACAACACCATATGTAGACATTGTTGCTTATGCAACATGTACACAAAACTATAGGTACCACATGTACAACATATACACAACGGTAGTACTGCACATCCAGAGACCCCACATTGACTCTACTAAGTAACCTTTCTTCTAGTGTCTTTCCACTATCCATGCTTGTATCAGGATTCCTCAAATCACATTGCTTTCAGTCCATTGATGTATCCATCAAGACTACCTATCCATAACATAAACATAGACATAGTATAATCACATAATATCAATTCATATCCACATGATACTAACCTCATAGATCTGTCAGGGCTACTGTTCCCACTTGATTCCTCATCAGACCAGGAACCTCTTCATGCCATTCACCTGCATAAGCAATCATTTCTCCACAAGAATGATTCCTAATGACCCTGCCAGAAAATGACATACATGCATACATATATACATATCAACATTATCATAAAACCATCATGATCCCTAACGACCTTGTCAGACAATGACATACATACATACATGTATACATATAATCCTTAGCATAAAACAATCATGATATTTGATGACCATGTCAGACAATGACATACATACATACATGTATACATATATAGACATCAACATAATTACGATCAAAACAAAATTACCAAATATCATAAGGTTAAGGTTAAGAGAACTCCCTTTATCCGTGCACAACATGCACAACAATGAGAACAACAGTTCCTAACATAGCCAAGGAATTTTACACCTCAAATCCACTTTACCTTTCTTGTTATCTTTTTCATGATTGTATTTCCATTGTCCATTTATCCCAATTAACCCAATCTATCCAACTAAATATCATACTCTTGCCTTCAACTGCCCTTATACACGCATCCAGATTCATCCGGGTCATACATTACATGTTGGGTTTCATTCAGCTCTCCTTGATCTCCATTAACTTTCCTATTTATGAAATCAATTCCCAAGACCCTCAAAACATAAAAGGGGAGAACAAGAATGAAATAATAATATAAAAATGAGAACCGATAACAATACAACACCACAAAAAAAGTGCCACGGACATGCACTAGACATAACCAAAAACCACAAGTCAAGGACAAACAAATCACAAAACATTGAAAGCACAAGACTTCCAACAAACACCAAGACTCAATCCCAATGGATTCCCAATGCTTCCAAAGGAAATCTCAACCGAATCCTTATTCAATATTCACGACGATCTCTTTTTCCATGCAATTCCATCCATCATACTACCATAAATGCTTAATTGTCAATATATAAATAAATATAACAATATACGAGATACCTTACATTGTTGTGCCAAGCATGCTGCCTTGTAACTGAACACATCCATGCCATCTCTCAAGGGACTCCAATTCTTGACGAATCTAGAAAGAACTAGAAAATAACTATTATACATGTCCAATACATGTTCATGAATATAGCACATATCCATATAATGTCAAACAAAATCAAGGTTAGGAAGACTTCCTGTATTCATGCAAAGCAATCATTCATTTGGAATTGTAGTTTCCAAACATAGACAAAGGAATTCTCACCCAATTCCTCTCTTTTCACTTTTTCCTTACTGCAATTGAGTCTTATTACATGTTATCACATCACCAAACTCTTAGTTATATATAAGCAAATAAACTGTTACCTTGTCATGCTAATACCAAGCATGTTTCCCTGCAATTGTTCACACATGTCAGTAACATGTTCTAAATATCACGACATCATATCTATTAATTGAAATCAACCTTTACCAAGACTAACAACCATGTCATAACCAACAGTCAACTCATCGTCATTAGTCATAATACTACAACTAGCACCTACTCACATTCGAGTGCATATGAACTATCTCAACACATATTGTGACACTACAACCATCTTAAAGCAAGATCATTCCTTCATGCAATATTAGAGACACATACTCATATCATGCACTTAATCAAACATGTAAAAAACTTGTAAACATACCATATTAGATAAACCAAATAGATGACATAATAAAACTCATACCTCAATATATCTCAGGGGAGGCTGTCACATCTGCACAAGTCAATCCAGATTAGCATGCCAAAATATCATAAGTATATTGACTCATACTTGAATATAATAACCATAACCATATGCATAGGAAAATCCATATTATCGCGATACATATAACATCAAGATATTAAGTGCAATGACCATAATTATCATGCATATGACCTCAATGCATATAAAAACAAGTTAACTACTAGGCATGACTAACCGACACATGTGCAAATGCCTGCACTAATCAACTAGCATCTATCATCCATGTAACCACAAAAAAAATAGAATTAAAAACATGTATATAACCAAAATGCTTATAACAACCATTAACCAACATACCTACATGCCCAACATACAAACCTATATGACGATCTGATCTAACTTTGAGGTCCAGTGTTGTAACCTCACTCTAATGATCTACATCTCCTACTTCATCTCAACCAACATATGAACATCATAACATACCAATAGCATCATGATGACATAAAATACATATAATGACCTCATGTATGACAACCTTAACCATGAAAATGCATGCATAACAACTTGCATCTAGCCCATCCAGTTAAAGTGTTTGAACATGGAAGCTCTGAAACCAACCTGTGGTATCATATATCACCCAAATAGAATAGAACCCACTCCAATACAACTTTGTGGTCTCAGATATCACCCAAAGAGAACATAACTCGCTTTGATACCACCCTGTTGTATAAGATATCATCCAAAGAGAACATAACCTGCTCTGATACCACCCTGTGGTATCAAATATCACCCAAAGAGAATGGAACCCACTCTAATACCACCCTGTAACTACCCTCCTCCACACTTACCCATGTTCACCGGTACACCAGGGTAAATATGTGACGAAGAGTTACTATGATATGAATCAACCTCCTAAGTACAGTTAAGGAAGTGTAATAGACAAACTGAGACCTTACTAACCTTTCTTGGGAGCTAAAGGACCCACAAGAGCTAAAACACCCCTCCAGGTACACAAACCCTGACGCATATTGATTTTTCACTAGCTTGAACTCCTAATCACATGCACAAGCCTGTATCCATGCGATTGTAGTCCCATTCTCCCAATTCTGTGCTTGCGACCACAAAATCTGAGCCACTTTTTCATGACTAGTCTCCAGTCCACTACCTAGAACTTGATGAGACTTTCTAGAATAATAAATGGCACAAAGAAAAAGCCTCTAATACAAAAATTAATCAATGACTTCAACTAACAAGGCCTAACCATGATAGTCATTTCTTCAAACATATGGCATACATGTAATATACAGGTCATGAATGCATATCTAAACACACGGGTCTGAAACTTATCTGAGATTCACCAGGAAGGTCTAACACCCTCTCATAATAGCTACAATAACATTTGTTAGTCCATGCATTCGTCAACCATTTATATATTCATCAAACATGTCAAGAGCCATAAACAATATACCTTATATAGCCAACATATAAAATAGCAAATAACCAACATATAAACCATGTAAAATCAACCATAATAATCAATACATGTGCTCATACATCACGATAGAAAATACCTCTTATTAACTTATGAAAATGCCAACCAAGTCAAGGAATTCCACGTACCACTTGACCATAGATTGGGATAAACCAAATATTTTTTTCAACCAATCACCCTCACACCATATTACAAGCATGAAAGTGGGATCTCATGGAATAAACCAAGCAAAAGAAAACTAGGGCTTCCAAAGGACAAATCTCCTGAAACCTAAACCAGTGATTCCACCTCACGGTTAGACATCACTAACACCAACCATATCGGTATCTACCCAAGATTTCTTGGGCTCTAGAGCATTTTTTCATCCCGACTACAAAACTAGTAACTCAACCCACGATTTTCATGGGGCTCAAAAGTGTCTGTCCACCCAACTCCAAGGAATAGTAAATCAACCCACCAAGGGCTCCAGAGAATTTGTCCCAACCTAGGCTCCAGGACTAGTAACTCAACCCAAGTTGTTGCAGGGCTTCCAGAGTGTTTGTCTAACCAAGGCTTCATGAACTAGTAACTCAACCCACAACCATAAGGAACATGAGAACCAATCAGAAAACAAATGGTAAAATCCAAAACATGATGGATATCTAGGAAATGGAAAGACTAGGAAAAACCATTGTCAATCTAGGAAATCCTCCATGCCAATGACAACTCATAACCAAGAAACCACATGCATGTACCATGCATGAAAAAACTAGAAAGTAAATCATACATGCAACTCAATACCTGCAAAGAAATCATGCTATAGCTGATGATCCACATTTTCCCTTGTGCTTTCCTACTTTCCTTTTCCTTCTTTCTCCAAATCCAAGGAAATCTAGATTGCTTCAATCATTCTCCAACAATGCTCCGAGATTTCTCTAAGTGTGCAAGAGTGTGAGATAAAGAATAGAATAGAAATATAGACCCACCATAGAATCGCTGAAAGCCATCAACTAATCCTCAGAAGCCTTTTTATCACCGAGGCCTTTAATTTCTTCATTTTCCTTCATTTTTCCTTCAATTTCCTTCTCATATGAAAATATGTGACCTTTAACCTTCATTTTCTCCTATTTTCCTTTATTTCATAAATAAATGTTAATTAATGCCACTATTCCTTTGTCAATTCCTTTGCCAATTTCCTTAGCAATTAATAAAAAGAAATGAACACCCACTAGAATGTTTTTCGCACCATTCATCTTGGAATACGTGTCTTGTGACCTTGATCTTATATGTTTTTACATACAAATTAAACCAGGGGATGTTACAGTCATGCAGGGTAGAAATGTCATCTAGATAACAGAATAGAAAACACATAAGAGAACACTAATATAACCTAGAAACCTCGAAGGGAAAACCCAACAAACATTTATTTTATTAAATTTTCTGTGAGGGAGTTCACCCCTCACTCAATTGCAGCGAGGGAGTCCATCCCTTATCCATTGAAAAAACTTTACAAAAGAACATAATATTTAATTCAAACATAATTAACTGTAGGTCAATACATTCCACATGATGTCATGTTTCTCGAACACTTTACCCCACATTCCTCGAGCATATTATCTTCGTGGCATGGTGGTTTCCTATAGTGAGTTATCCCCTGTAAACTGCACTTGATGACCCCTCACTCTACGTGAATCATTAGTCAAATCACAATGACCTCATTGTGTGACATAGTGTTAGTTATCATCCATATTTCAGTTGTTGTGAAAGGAATATATTACAAGATATCAATCCATTATTCATATAGGTAACAACTGTTTTCTACAATTACTATCGCCAATTACTATATCATCATTTATCAAAACCCAAATAATAAATATCTACTGATTATTAATAATAATCTCCTATAAATTATACATATTTTCATGTTTCACTTTCTTGTACATGCATAATAACATTAAAAATCATCCTTAATCTTTTACTTTACATGCATCTCCAAGTGCAAGAACACTTCCTTACACATGCATAAATTACATTAAAATTTATCTTAAATATTTCACTTTTACGTGCACCATTAGTACAAAGCCATTCGTGTTTGTACCAATGTAGTAACATTGGTTAATAACAAAAAATAAAACTAAGAACTTTTTGTTTTTATTCTGATGCATTCTACAAATGCACATACTTATAAATGCACGTCTATTTTTTATTTTATTTTTATATATTTCCAAGACATTATTAAATGCATACAAAAACAACACCTACTTATCTTTCATTAAACAAATGCACAAACTTATAAGGCATGCATTCTTATTCATTTTTTTTCACATGCTTAAATACATGCATATAATTATAAAAAATGTTTTCTTATCCACATCACACGTGCATTAAACAAAATTCATAAAGAATACCAAGCATGCTTATTCATATGCATTAACTAAATGCATAAAACCTCCCTTAGTCATCCTTATTCCATCTACAATACCACCTTTAACTATGTAATACTCACTTGCAATCTACAGGTGACTGAAGAGTGTGCATGGAATTATAAAACCATGACTTTTTATCTCAAATTTACATTTATATTAGCTTGCATGTTGATGCAGGGGCATTAGACACTAGCCAGCAATGTAGGAGGTTTTGTCCACATGTTGTGGCTAGGAGGGTCGAAATCATTTAAATTGTAACAACTAGGTGTCAATACCTCAGCTGACTGTTTCGTTCAGAGTAGTTAGAGTCGTAGAAGTCGAATAGCTCATATTTCAGTTAGTTGAATTATTGTAATTAGACTGTTGATTTCCTAAACTGGTCCTCACAAAGGAACAGAAGAGTCACCTTTTAATGTATATAAATTGAATCCTCGGATGTATTAGGGGGCAGAGAGGAAGAGTAGAGGAGATTTCTGCAAAAAATCTGTGTGTTGACGATTGCTTCCAGTTAAATGAATTCAGTTATGTTGATTATCTAACTGTCTTGAGTCGTTATTTGTGAGAAAATTCATTTGATTGTGAAGTGATTGGACACTGTCTTGTATATAACTGTTGAATTGAGTTATCGTGCAGTTTTTGTATCTCAGTGTTCGTTGTTCCTGTGAATTGTTTGAATAATTGAAATCTCAACCGTAGCAGAAGCGTGGTCGTTGAACTCTGGTTAACGATAGCAGAATTCCCGTTTAATAAAGAGAATTACGTTTGTTTGTGTTTGATTGGAATTTCCAACCTGAGTTGCAACCCTGAGTTAAGGCAAACAAAGGATAACACAACCCCGATGTAACTCGGGTTAATCACTGTTCAAAACCACAAGCGGATTCAAGAGGCTGGATTGCCCATATTGCACTGCCTTTCGCGAATAAGCGGTATTTCCTGGTTTGGGAGCGATTCCATAGAGTGTTCAACGCGTGGCAAAGTGGACCTCCGGAAAACCACCATTTAAACTGCGCCATTGCATGTTATAGTTCGTACCCGGACGCCGAGCGATATTGTCGTGTGTCGTTGATTTGGGAGAGAGCCATCGGACGGTGGTCGCTTGCTGTAGATGCGTGAATGATAACCGAGGTGCGCGAACGATAAACGTGGTACAGTGCATGCGTTTGATTGGTCTATTGATCGTAGAGGTGGGACCGGAGCCACGGGTTTACTATAAGGTCAATTGTTTAAAAGTGTCGGCATTAATATAAGGTTTCGAAGATTTAAACATTGGTTACAAGGTTGGCGGTATAATATAAAGCCGAGAGATTTAATTAACTTTTCAAAGGTAGTCGATGATATTTATTTATCAAATGATATTTATTCATCAAATTCCTTGAATTCGATAAATAATATTCCAAGAAGAGAAATAAGACCACGTGGAGGAAAAATAAGTTAACTGGGGGAATGCCGACAGGGACACGACTATCGTGGACCAACTCTCCTTGGGGCTGACTTTCAGTTTTGTTGCGTCATTTGTGGTATCAGAGCGTTGTTTCCAAGTTGTTCTTGCAGGAAGATGACATGGCAATCCGAGTTGGTAGAGGTGCTGGTAGAAGGAGACTTGTTGCCAACGCAGAAGTGTTGGGGATGTTACAGAGGGTCGAGGCCAGAATGGATGCCATGGAGCGAAGATAGCCCAGAGATCCTGAAGACATCAGTGAACCCGAAACAGAAGAAGTTGAAGAAAATGTTGAAATTCCTCTTGACATGAGTCTCCTTAGAACTATTCTGGGGTCTGCAGTTAAGCCTAGAATTGAAGTGTCGAGTTATGCAGGGGGACTGAATCCAGAGGAGATGGTGGACTAGATAAATGAATTGAACAAGTGCTTCGATTATGAAGAAATAAGTGAAGATAAAAAGGTCAAGTTTGCGGTGACAAAGCTGAAGGGACATGCTGCACTTTGGTGGGATGGAGTGCAGGCAGAAAGGAGGAGAGTTGGCAAGCAACCTATCAAGAGCTAGACCAGAATGATGGCTAAATTAAAAGGTAAATTCTTGCCTAGTGATTATTAGCTGACATTGAATAAGCAAATGCAGAACCTGAGACAGAGGTTGCTGACAGTAAAAGAATACACAGAGGAATTCTACAGAGTAAGCATAAGGGCTGGGAAATTCCAAGACACACCAGAGAAGACTGCCAGATATGTGAATTGTCTCAAGCTGGAGATCCAAGATGAGATTGGTCTCCTGTCTCCCAAGACAGTGGAAGAGGCCTACCAGATGGCCTTGAAAGAAGAGGAGAAACTCCTGAGGAAACAGTCTTCCAAGAAGAGAGGTACTTTCCATGGAAAGGGAAGTCAGGGTGGTAGAGGAAAGCCTACTACACCCAGGGATGGAGCTAACAGTAGCTCACCTCAGAATGCATCTACAGAGGATGATGTAACAGGTAGAAGGGGTTCTTACAGAGGAAAAGGAAGAGGAGGCAGAGGTAGAGAGTTGAGGTGCTATAGATGTCAGCAAGTGGGACATAAGCACTATGAATGTCCAGAGAATGTGGGTGCTGTTCCAAGGAATGCTGTTGTTGCCCAGGCTGGAGAAGAGGCAGAAATTGAAGAAGAAATTCTTCCAGAGAGGGGAGAATCCTTGGTGGTAAATAAGGTCCTATTGAAGCAAGCCAAAGAGGTCACTGAGCCTGCACAAAGGAAGACTTTGTTTAGGAGCATATTGAAAGTCCAAGGGAAATGCTGCCAGCTAGTCATTGATAGTGGCAGCACAGACAACCTGGTTTCCACTGAGGTGATAGAGAAGTTGAATTTGAAGACAAGGGAGCATCCAACTCCCTACGAGGTTCACCAAATTTGCATGAAGACTTTTGACCGGATTTGTAAAAGAACAATCCCGAGATAGGCTGCAAATGGGCAAATACACGGGGATAAGGTCATGTGATGTAATACCCATGGATGTGTGTCATATACTGTTACAGGTAGACCTTGGCGGTTGACGGAAATAGCGGTGCATGATGGCGAAAAGAACACTTTGGAGTTCTTCGAGGATGGGGTACATCACACATTGATACCCATGGAAGAAGGAGAGCCATCCAGCAGAGTGATTGATCCAAAGACATTGTTGCTGAGCGGGAAGGAATATCTACGACGGACAGGGCACAAACTTGCACACTATTTTAGTATACCAAACCTAGTTAGTTATTACTTCAGGTATTACGGTTGCCGGTGGTAAGAGATGTTAGACAACTACCATGACATTGTTGTGGATGATTTACCTGATGAGCTACCACCTGTGAGAAAGATCAACCATCAAATAGATTTTATCCCTAGTTCAAATATGCCAAATAAGGAAGCCTACAGAATGACTGCCAAGGAAAATGAGGAAATCAGGAGACAAGTACAGGAGTTGGTGGAAAAGGGGTTGATCAGAGAGAGCTTGAGTTCGTGTGCAGTACCTGCAGTGTTGAGTCCAAAGAAAGACGGAGGTTGGAGAATGTGCACCGATTCAAGAGCAATCAACAAGATAACAATCAAGTATAGATTTCCTTTGCCTAGGATTGAAGATTTAATGGACTGTTTGAGTGGAGAAAAATATTTTTCAAAATTAGATTTGAAAAGTGGATATCATCAGATTAGGATAAAGGAAGGTGATGAATGTAAAACAGCCTTTAAAACAAATGAAGGATTGTATGAGTGGTTGGTAATGCCTTTTGGGTTATCAAATGCACCTAGGGTAAATTTGTGATAGTGAATCTGGATGATATATTAGTTTTCAACAGAACTAAAGAAGAACATTTAAGGAATCTTAATCATGTCTTGAAGAAGCTGCACCAAGAGAAACTGCTGATAAATTTGAAGAAATTCTCATTCATGAAGGAAGAGTTGGTGTATTTGTGGTTTTTTGTTTCTGCAAAAGGATTGAAGATGGACCCAGAAAAGATTAAGGCAATTGTGGAGTGGCCTTCACCCAGGAATGTTTTTGAGGTAAGAATTTTCCATGGAATTGCTATTTTTTACAGAAATTTTATAAGAAACTTCAGTAAAATCAATGCACCCATAATTGAGACAATAAAGAAGAGCAAACAACCATTTAAGTGGACTGCTGAAGCAGAAAGAAATTTTAAAGTTTTGAAGCAAAAGATAACAGAGAAGCATGTTTTGATTCTGCTTGATTTTACTAAACCATTTCAAGTCAAATGCGATGCCAGCAGAGAGGCCATTGGAGCTGTCTTGAGTCAGGATGATAGGCCTGTGGAATATTTCAATGAAAAGCTGAATGATAGTAGAAGAAATTACTCCTCTTATGAGAAGGAATTCTATGAAATTGTTCAGGCACTAAAGAAATGGAGACATTAGTTGATGTCCAGGGAATTTGTATTGTATTCTAACAATCATGCTTTGCAGTATATTGTACAGCAGCCCAAGTTGAAACATAAGCATGCTAAATGGGTTGAGTATCTCCAAATTTTTAATTTTTTTTTGAAACATATAAGTGGTACAACGAAATAAAGTAGGCGATGCTTTGAGTAGGGGCATGCTTGTTCACTGCAATTTTTGAAGTTGGCCAGGATTTGATTTTCTATAAAGAATTGTATAAAACGGATCAGTTTTGAGGAAGCATTCGAGGCATGTAGTAACCATGTTTTAACGGATAAGAAACCGGTCGTGGATTATTTCTGCGGAGAGACTTGCTATTCGAAGAAGCCAATTTGTGTGTACAAAATGTTCCATGAGGAAAATTTGATCAAAGAGAAGCATAGTGGTGGACTTCTTTGGATGCCCCAGTACTAATAAGACTTAGCGAGCGGTGAGTCACTCAATATTCACGGCCCAGATGAGAATGCAGTGGAAAAATTTTGTGAGTGCAAAATACGTGGAAGTGTTGTGTGCTAAAGGAAGGAGCCAGAATGTAGGATTGTACACTCCCTTGCCTATTCCAGATAGGCCTTGGGACATGGTGAGTATGGATTTTGTTCTAGGATTTCCCAAGACTCGGAGAGGGAATGATGCAGTCTTTGTTGTGGTGGATAGATTCTCCAAAATGGCACATTTTATTCCATGCTATAAAACTAGTGATGCCACCCATGTTGCTAACTTATTTTTCAAAGAAGTTGTTAGATTGCATGGGTTGCCCAAGAGTATTGTTTCAGACAGAGACACCATATTTGTGGGTCACTTTTGGAGGACATTGTGGAAGAAACTTGGTACCAAACTGAGTTTCAGCTCAGCTTATCATCCTCAGACTGATGGACAAACTGAGGTAGTGAATAGGAGTCTGGGAAATTTGTTGAGAAGTCTTGCAGGAGAGCATCCCAAGCAGTGGGATCATATTTTGCCCCAGGCGGAATATGCATATAATGACTCACCAAACAGGAGCACAGGGCAGAGTCCATTTCATATTGTTTATGGAATGCACCGCAGAGGAATATCAGAATTAAGAAATCTGGGAAAGGCAGAACTAAGAAGCACAGATGGTGAAGAATTTGCTTCAGAGATCCAGGCCATACATGAACAAGTGAAACAAAAACTACAAGGCAGCAGCATCAAATAAAAAAGCAGAGCAGATTTGAGCATAAAAGAAGTTCATTTTGAAGTAGGAGATATGATTTTGGCACACTTGAGAAAGGAGAGATTCCCAAAGAAGCAGTATAACAAATTGAAGTTCAAAAATATTGGGCCATGCAAGATACTTAGGAAGTTTTTTGCAAATGCTTATGAGATTGAATTACCTCCTGATGTTGGAATATCTCCCATTTTTAATGTTGCAGATTTGTACAAGTATGAAGATGATGGTGCAGAAGAAAGATTAGCAAACAAGGAACAGATTGAGTGGAAGGAACAACTACCTCCAGCACAACCATTGCAACCAGAGAAGATATTGGACAAAAGGGTGTTCAGGAAGACCAGAGGACAAGAGTAATTTCAGTACTTGATCAAATGGAAGGACAAGCTAGAGGAAGATGCCACTTGGATGACTGAAGGGATGTTGTAGAAGATAGGCAGATCAGTGGAAGAGCTCATGGACAGGAGCCCATGAAGAAAATTGCCCTCGAGAGTCTGATGCAGGGGCATTAGACACTAGCCAGCAATGTAGGAGGTTTTGTCCACATGTTGTGGCTAGGAGGGTCAAAATCATTTAAATTGTAACAACTAGGTGTCAATACCTCAGCTGACTGTTTCATTTAGAGTAGTTAGAGTCGTAGAAGTCGAATAGCTCATATTTCAGTTAGTTGAATTATTGTAATTATATTGTTGATTTCCTAAACTAGTCCTCACAGAGGAACCGAAGAGTCACCTTGTAATGTATATAAATTGAATCCTCGGATGTATTAGGGGGAAGAGAGGAAGAGTAGAGGAGATTTCTGCAAAAACTCTGTGTGTTGACGATTGCTTCCAGTTAAATGAATTCAGTTCTGTTGATTATCTAACTGTCTTGAGTCGTTATTTGTGAGAAAATTCGTTTGATTGTGAAGTGATTGGACATTGTCTTGTATATAACTGTTGAATTGAGTTATCGTGCAGTTGTTGTATCTCAGTGTTCGTTGTTCCCGTGAATTTTTTGAATAATTTAAATCTCAACCACAGCGGAAGTGTGGTCGTTGAACTCTAGTTAATGATAGCAGAATTCCCGTTTAATAAAGAGAATTACGTTTGTTTGTGTTTGATTGGAATTTCCAACCCGAGTTGCAATTGCAACCCTGAGTTAAGGCAGATGAAGGATAACACAACCCTGACGTAACTTGGGTTAATCACTGTTCAAAACCACGAGCGGATTCACGAGACCAGATTGCCCATATTGCACCGCCTTTCGTGGATAAGCGGTATTTCCTGGTTTGGGAGCGATTCCATAGAGTGTTCGATGCGTGGCAAAGTGGACCCCCGGAAAACCACCATTTAAACTACGCCATCGCACGTTATAGTTTGTACCCGGACGCCGAGCAATATTGCCGTGTGCCGTTGATTTGGGAGAGAGCCATCAGACGGTGGTTGCTTGCTGTAGATGCGCGAATGATAATCGAGGTGCGCGAACGATAAACGAGGTATAGTGCATGCGTTTGATTGGTCTATTGATCGTAGAGGTGGGCACGGAGCCACGGGTTTACTATAAGGTCAATTGTTTAAAAGTGTCGGCATTAATATAAGGTTTCAAAGATTTAAACATTGGTTACAAGGTTGGCGGTATAATATAAAGCTGAGAGATTTAATTAACTTTTCAAAGGTAGTTGATGATATTTATTTATCAAATGATATTTATTCATCAAATTCCTTGAATTCGATAAATAATATTCCAAGAAGAGAAATAAGACCACGTGGAGGCGAAATAAGTTAACTTGGGGAATGCTGACAGAGCCACGACTATCGTGGACCAGCTCTCCTTGGGGCTGAATTTTAGCTTTGTTGCGTCACATGTGAATAAAGAATGTGCATGCAATTACAAAACCTTATATTTTCAATAAGTCACCATAGTGAAATTCTCTAATTGCATGCAAGACCCATGTAGCCTTTCCACAAAAATCAACAATGTTATCTTATATTTATGTACACAAGAAACATTCTATATTTTCAAAAAAGTTACCTTATGCAATATTTTCAAAGAAATCAAGAAATTTAACTTATATTTTTGTGCATAAGAACCATGCACTCTTTTCAAAGAGATTATTATACGAGAACCATGCAAATTAACACAATTATTATATCTTTCCACACACAAAATCATGCAATATTTTTCAAGAATTAAATGGCATGGATTTTTATCTTTTTATGCACAAGATTCATATGCAATATTTTCAAGAAAACAACATGGATTTGTATGTTTTATTCACAAGATTCATATGCAATATTTTCAAGAAAACAACATGGATTCCTATATTTTATGCACAAGATTCATATGCAATCTTGTTCAAGATAATGACATGGGTAACCTATGTCTTTGTGCACAAGGATTCATGAAATATTCTTAAGAAATTAATCTAATTAACTTATCTTTGTTTACAACCCATGAAAATATTTTCGAGAATTGACCTCATTAACTTATCTTAGTTTTCAAGAACCCATGAAAATATTTTCACGAATTAATATCATTCACTTATCTTTGTTCTCAAGAACCCTGAAAATATTTTCAAGAATTAATATCATTAACTTATCTTTGTTCTCAAGAACCCTGAAAATATTTTCAAGAATTAATCTTATTAACTTATCTTTTTTCTCAAAAACCCCCAGAAATATTTTCAAGAATTAATCTCATTAACTTATCTTAGTTCTCAAGAACCCCCAATTTTTTTTCAAGAATTAATCTCATTAACTTATCCTTTTATGCAAAAGAATCATGCAACGTTTTTGCACAAGATATTTTATCAACAAAATAAACATAAACCTACCTCTTTGTGCACAAGAAACATGAAGGTCTTTCCGAGAAATTAACAAAACAACTTATTTTCTTGACCACAAGAATACATGATTTCTTTCACACGTAAATATCTTAGTTAAATTTTTACCTCTAGGAAAAAGAATAAAGGAATTCCTTCATAGGAATTTATCATAGTTAAATTTTTACCTCTACGCACAAGAATAATAGAGGATTTTTTTCATGAGAATTTATAATAATTAAATTTTACCTCTATGCACTAGAATAGAGGATTTTTTCATGATATTTTTCATAATTAATTTTACCTCTCTGTACAAGAAGAGACAAATTATTTCATAGGAAGTATCATACTTAATTTTTATATTTGTGCAGAAGAATAAGGTAACAACTTTACAACAACAAAAAATGTTAGCTTCTGTGTGAGAGTCATACCTCCAACCCCTCCATGAATTATTTTTAACACTACTTTTATTACTGTGAATCTGCCAAGACACCCACGATTTCATTTGGTGATCAAAATCACATAGAGGGAGGATAGATATGTGGAATTTTCTTCATATGTCCTTTGACGTTCTGTGTCTCTTATTGAAAACATTATATTAGAATACTCTCGAAAAATCTGCAGCAAGTGTAGTAAAAATTTGAATGTTAGGGAGCTTGAATGCTCAAAATATCTCTGATTCATGGATGATAGAGCCTGGATATCCAACGTAAGGTAGATGAGTCTATTTTTTCTCAAAGAGCAGTTTAGTTACCATATTTCTATAATCAATTCTTGCAAGTAACCTAATTGTTTCATTTTTGGAGTATGTCAAAGTATTTTAAATATTACACATCCAGGTGTAGGGATATTAAATTACCACCCTCCCCTTAAAGATAACATCATCCTAAATCTTCATCTCTTATTTCTTTCATCATCATCATAATTTGTCTAGTTTTTATTTCCCACTAGAACTTTGTATTTTCATTTAGATTTCTTTTATCTCTCACAAATTTTATTTTTGGATCAACTTTCACTCATGACATCTATCTCTAATCATTAAAGCTCGGTAACCATAACTACCATAAGGGGATCCTTCCCCTTAAAAATGAAGGATTTAATTTTCAGAAATACCAATAAGTAAAAGAATTAGTGTTTTATTAATAATCATAAACATTTTTAGTTACAAAAATATTCAATTTTCATTTTTTTAGCCATTGTTCAATTTCAAAAAAATAAAATAAAGTTTTTATGAAACTTATTTTTACTTTCCGATACTCTTGGAAACCATGTCCACTTCACACAATAATTTAATTACAGGTGGTTTATTAGCGGTGGAAAGTACGCTAAGAGTGGTTTATCAGCATGACAATAAGCACCTTTGATGATTCATCCGCCTCCATGGAAATTACCCCATGGTGTATGAACAACAAATTCTGTTACTATTTCTCAATCACAATCACATTTTTTTTATCACAATATTTTCAAGTACCAATCATTTACCATAGTACCTCTACGAGTACTCAGAGAACACATAGCTCTCTAATCACTGAAATATTCAAAGTAGTCATAACCACACATGTGCATACTATCTTATCCCCTTTCTAAATACATCCACATGATTTGAAATACAATAGATATTTCTCTCGAACTACAATTCTATTATTTCCTCCCTAAGTGCTAGGTCCCTTTTCTGTCAGGTAATTAATAAGAAATTATTGGGTCCTTGATTTTGGGGACATATTTTTGTCATGTTTTGATGTTTTGACCATATTTTGACAAAATGTGACTAATGGAGAGTCGTGGAGAAGGTATCCAAGGAAGGATAAGGAATCCTCTAAATCCTGGAAGTTGCGGAAGGTTAGGGAAATTAGGGCACATGTAGCCATAGACGAGCTGAAAAAATGTTAACAAGAAGAAGAAGAAGAAGTTACAGTCGGAAAAAAAAGAAATCAAGATAGAAAGGGTGAGGCATATGAGGATGAAAGCAACATTCCATGCGAGCATAGTATATAAAATCTAAAGGAAAATAAAAAAAAAAGAGGGAGAAAGTGTGTATACTGAAATGTTGTCGTGGAGCCTATTTGTTATGCGGATTTTTCATAATTACGTACAAAGGTGAATTCCCTATATCTAGTGGTATGATCTAGAAAAATAGAAGATAAAAATAATGAAGTTTTCCTTAGAGAAATTAGAGTATGGGAAAGAAGCCTACCTGGAATCTATAACGAGCCTTTCTTTCCTCCTTGCTTGTAAGATCCAATTCTAGCTCTAAGTGTTATAACTAGAACCCGCACACACGACTAAAATAAGTAAAGAATCCACAACTTCTACATAGCATAATATAAAATATCTATTCATGAATCAACATGGCATTGAAATACATGAGTGCAAACATGACACAAAAATATAGGAAAGCAATGTTAGGTCCCTATATTACTAGTGTAGTCCCTTATTGTTGTTAGTGTAGCCCCCTTATTATTATTGTTGTACCCCTGTAACCCCAATTTTGTTATTATTGTGCCCTTACATTATTATTGTTAGGTCGGCTAGGATTATAATGTGACCCTATGGACTCCTATATATAGAAGGAGGTTTTGTCATTTGTATCATCCATGAATTGTTCATTTATGTAATGTAAAGAAGGTTTCCCCCTTGAAGTGGCTTATTTCCAAGGTGTTGATCTCTCTTTTCTTCTATTTTTGGATTTGGTTTCATAACATTTGGTATCAGAACTTTGGATTCTAGGGTTTTGCTACTCCAAACAGGTCATCTCAGAATTTTATCTATGAATGGTTTTCTACGATGTTTCAGAAGCTTAAATTTTTATCATGTGAAAAAGAAATCCTGAGGAACTTTATGTAAAAATTTCAGATCTTGGTTTGCAATATTTTCGGGGATATGATCTGTGGAAGTTAGGGTTTTTTAAGGCTCCCAAATTTCATCTCAAGGAGGTGACCGTGGGAAAATCATCATAAATCTCTCTGTGAACATCGGATTGGAATTCTGTAAAATGTGGCTGAAATTACACAAATAGTAGTTTCCTGTGTATCAATTTTAGAGCCAAAGGAGGAAACAGTGGCATGTGGCACGCCGTACAATTTTTCTCTACTGAATCATTCCATAATTAGGTCATTGTGGGATATTGGAAATAACTTTACCTTAATGAATCCAAATCATGTCAGACCTGTGGCATTCGAAAGAAGATTCAGAGGGCTACTACAACACCCAATTTCAGTTATTGAAGATTTGAAATAAAAAAAAGAATTAATTTTCAATATCAAGCTCCTCAAAAGCAAGAAAAAGGTGTGCATTTTTTTCCGAATTGTATAAGTCTTGTTTGAAAAATTAGTTTGAATTGATTCCAAGGGTATATTGTAGAATAGATATTAGTATTGGGTTCTAAAATGCCCCCTAAAAAGAATTCAACAGCCATCAAGCCTTCATAAGTCTCTACTATGAATCATGAAGATGAAGAAGTGCAACATGACATATAAAAAATACAAGAGAAAGTGCACCAAATTTCGCTCTTGCAAAGAGAAATAAAAAATGAAATGGAAGTTTTGAAGAAAGGCATGGAAAGTAAGATGGATGGTTTGAAGAAAGGCGAGGAAGCTAATATGGATGGTTTGAAGAATGGCATGGAAGCTAAGATGGATGGCATGGAAACATGCATGGAAGTTAAGATGGATGACATGGAAGCTAAGATCGAAAACATGAAGAATGATCTAAAAGCAGACATGAAAGGTTTGACAAATTTGATGGAAGAAATTTTTCCTAATAGCGAAAAGATAGTAGAGGAAACTCATGATGAAAAAAAAAAAATATTAATCGTGATTTCATAAACTCTAATGTTGGATGGAAGACCCACCATATTCCAAAGATCGATATGAGGAATTTTGATGGCAAGGATACAATAAAACGGATACTACAGATGGAGCAATATTTTGATCTCAATAATGTGCAAAACACACAAAAGGTATGCAATGAAACTTTATATTTAGAAAAAAATACATTTGTATGGTATCGATGGATTTTCTCTTGTAAAAAAATTGTCACTTGGTCAATTTTTACAGAGGAAATGATAGCACATTATGAGGATACAAATAGCAACACCTTGTTTAGCCAAATGATAAATCTCAAACAAAATGGTTCAGTGGGGGAGCACATTAAGGAATTCCAAAAATTGAATTTAAGGGTAACTGATATTCCAGAGGAATACATGATTAATGCCTTCATAGGCACATTAAAGGATAACATCCAACACAAGGTTCATGTTTGGGAACCTGATTCATTTTAGAAGGCATTTAGGTTGGAAATAAAAATTGAATGTAAAATTATGGAGACAAGGAAGCCTACCACTCACATCTATAAAAATGGAAGTGTTGATACTCCTATACTTCCACAACCTACAAGGTTTACACCACAAAAACTGGAAGAAAAAAGAGAAAAAGGGCTTTGCTACAGTTGTGATAACAAATACACTAAAGGTCATAAGTGTGTTGAGAAGAAATTATTTTACATAGATTGTGAAAAGGAGGAAGAAAATGAACAAGAAACTTCAAAAGAAGAGGACATACACCAGGAACCAACCCTAAAAGAAGAAGAAATGAGTCTGACCATATCATGTAATGCATTGGCAAGAATTACCACTCCTCAAACTCTCAAGATAGAAGGACATATCAAGAAGAAAAAGGTAATAGTGTTGATTGATTCGGGTAGTACCCATAATTTTATTCATTGTAAGGTAGCCAAGGAATTGAATTGTTTCCTATACCCAACACCAGAATGTCAAGTGATGGTTGCAAACAGAGGAAATATAAATTTCTCTAGAAAATTTCATAATAGCAAGCTAACCATGGGAGAATATGTATTGAATAGTCCAATGCTTGCCATTCCAATGGGAGGTGTTGATGTTGTACTAGGAGTACAATGGTTACAATATTTGGGGACGGTAGCTTTTAATTTTAAAAAACTTTTCTTGAAATTTTTTTTGGAAGAAAAGGAAGTCGAATTATGGGGTATCGCCAGGAAGCCAAGAAAGATAAGAAGCTCTAATGTCATGATGAAGCTTTCTAAGAAATAACAACGAGGCGTAATTGCAAAATTATACTCACTAGAAGTTCCAACATCAAAATCATATAATTCTCCAGATCTCCAAAAAGTCTTGGACAATCATTCCAAGGTGTTTGAAACTCCCAAAGTACTCCCACCTATTCATGATCATGATCATGCTATTCATTTGATTCCAGGAAGTGTTCCTCCAGACATCAGGCCTTATATATATTCTAATGTCCAAAAGAGAGAAATTGAACGTATGATTGTAGAAATGTTAGAGGTTGGTATAATTCAACCTAGTCAAAGTTCTTTCTCTGCTCCACCAGTATTGGTTCACAAGAAGGAAGGATCATGGTGCATGTGTTCGGATTATAGGGAGCTCAATAAGTTCACTATTAAAGATAAATTTCCCATTCCTGTGATTGATGAATTATTGGATGAATTACATGGAGCAATTTATTTTACCAAGTTGGATCTTCATTCAAGATATCATAAAATTAGAATGAATATTGAAGATATTCCAAAACAACATTTCGAACTCATGAGGGTCATTATGAATTTTTGGTCATGACTTTCAGCCTTACCAATGCACCTTCTAGATTTCAAGGGTTGATGAATTACATTTTCAAAACATTCCTTAGAAAATTTGTGCTGGTATTTTTTGATGATATACTAATCTACAATAGGTCTTGGAAGGATCATGTTCAACATGTTGAGAGGGTCCTCAAACTATTAGAGGAGAAACAATTATATGCAAAAACATCCAAATGTTTCTTAGGAGTACAGGAGGTGGAATATTTGGGTCATATTGTATCTCATGAGGGTGTTAAGGTAGACCCTAAAAAAATTAAATCCACTAAGGAATGGAAAGTCCCCACAACCATAAAGCAGTTTTGAGGATTTACTGGGTTAACAGGGTATTATCGCATGTTTGTAGAGAATTATGGGAGAATAGCGGCACCTCTAACAACATTATTAAAGAAAGATGCATTTTCATGGATTCCTGAAGCACCTGAGGCCTTTGAACATCTTAAAGAGGCAATGTACCTAGCACAATTCTTAGCTATGCTAGACTTCACAAAAAACTTTATTGTGGAATGTGATGCCTTAGGAAATGGAATTGGTGCTGGTTTAATGCACGAAGGAAGATCCATTGCTTTTGAAAGTCTTCTAGTCAAAGGAAAGTATTTACAGAAAGCTATTTATGAAAATGAAATGTTAGCAATACTATATGCACTAAATAAATGGCGACCTTACCTAATGGGAAGACACTTCAAGGTAAAAACTGATCATGATAGTCTTAAAAACTTTTTGGAACAAATACTATCTTCAAAAGAGCAGAAAAAATGGGTCACAAAGATGTTGGGTTATGATTTTGAAATCATCTACAAAAAGAGGGAAGCTAAATGTTGTTGCAGATGCGCTTTCAAGAAAGAATGAAGAGGTGGAAGCATTGTTTTGTGCCATTTCTATTATCCAACCAGACTGGATAACTAAAGCAAGGGATGAATGGAAGAAGGACGAATAAGTGTGGACACTCATTCAAAAGTTGCAGCAAGATCCTAGTACATCTAATACATTTAGTTGGAAAAATGATTCCTTATTATACAAAGATCGCTTATATCTTTATAAGAATTCCCAACTAAAACAAAATATTCTTTTGAAATTGCACACTTATCCTTTAGGAGGAAACTCAAGATTTTTAAAAACTTACCATAGGGTAAATAAATAAATTTTTTGGGACGCCTTAAATATGATATTCAAAATTTTGTGGCAGAATGTTTGGTTTGCCAGAAAAATAAAGTTGAGACAATTAAGAACCCATGTATTCTACAATTTTATCCATTCCAAGTCAAAGTTGGGAGGAGATTTCAATGGATTTTATCAAAGGTTTACCTAAGTCTGAAGGAAAGAGTGTCATCATTGTGGTAGTTGATAGACTTACCAAGTATGCATACTTTTTTGCATTACCTCATCAATTTAAAGCAAGTACAATTGCTACTGCATTTATGGAAAAAATTCAAAAACTACATGGAAACCCAAAGATTATTGTAAGCGAAAAAGATCCCATTTTTACTGGAAATTTTTGGACGGAATTATTTTCTTATTTGGGTACTCAACTAGCTCATAGCTCATCTTATCATCCTCAATCTGATGATCAAACTGAGATAGTGAATACATTTTTGGAGGGAAATATTCATTGTTTTGTATCTGATAAAAAAACACAATGGGTCAAGTGGTTACCTCTCACTGAATGGTGGTATAACACTTCCTTCCATGTTGCAGCAAAAATGACCCCATTTATGGCACTTTATGGATATCATCCTCCGTCCATCACATCATCTTTTAGAAAAAATTCTAAGGTTTAAGCAGTGGAAGATCACATCGAGCATCAACAAGAAGTTCTACAACTCTGAAAGGATAACCTAAATTTGGCACAAAATCGAATGAAACAACAGACATATCAACATCACAGTGAGAGAAGTTTTGATATAGGAGATTGGGTATTTTTATAGCTACAAACATATAAATAAATGTCCCTCAAGCAAGCTAAGAATGATAATAAATTATCGCCAAAGTACTATGGTCCTTACAAGGTGTTGCAAAATATTGGTACAATGGCATACAAATTGGAGCTTCTTGCTTCTTCGCGAGTGCATCCAATTTTCCATCTTTCATGCTTAAAGAATGTTATGGTGAAAAAATTTCAGTTCAAAAATATTGCCAAAACTTGATGAGGAAGGAAAAATCATATTGGAATCTGAAGTAGTCACGGAAACAAGAACTCGACAGCTACAAAATCGATCAATTTCAGAGTATCTCATCAAGTGGAAGAACTTACCCACTGAAGATTCTACATGGGAGGATGAGAATTATTTATACAGAAGCACCCAGAGCTACTCAAGCATTGAGGAAAACACTTTTTTGAAGGATAGGGGAATGTTAGGTCCCTATATTACTAGTGTAGTCCCTTATTGTTGTTAGTGTATCCCCCTTATTGTTATTGTTGTACCACTGTTGTTAGTGTAGCCCCCTTATTGTTATTGTTGTACCCCTGTTGTTAGTGTGAATTATAATCGCAAGCGTACGAAAAAAAGCTCACTTTAGCTGTGCATAACAAAAAACCCTAACATCAAATATGGCTGTCAATATCCTTAGATATGTAGTTAGTGATCAAAATAAATGCTACAGAAATCCAGATCTATGCAGCTAAAGAAATTAAACAACAAATAATAAGCAAGAGTTGCTCCATGCATCCAATGAACAAGACAATAATTTTTAAAGAATTTTTTGTATTATGACACCTGGGAAGGGAACATAGAAAGATATTACCAGTCCCCCTCAATAGGATGGGTTATTTTATGTCCTCAGCGCTTTAGATCTAAGATTTCTCTCTCTCTCGATGGTGCAGAAAACCAAGACAAAATGGAACTAAAAGGGAGCTCACAAGAAAAAAGTAGAAAAATATGACAATGATGGGAGGATCAAAGTCAAACCAAAAGTATAGATCTAGAGTGATCTTTAGGCAACAAAAGGTAGTGAATGAATGGAAAAACCCTTTTATTTATAACAAAATATTGAGTTAGTCTAGATATTGGTGCATACTTAAAATATTATTAACCAAATCTAGATCTAAATTTTATGGAATATTTCATTATTTTTGTTGGAGGGAAAATGAATTTGAATTTGGTCAAATCCTTTATTTAGAAATAATAAATAAATAAATCATTTATTTATTATTTTAAGAATGTGGTTAAGTAATAATTAAATAAAAGTGAATTATTCAATTATTTATAAATGATTTAGTTAAATTTAACAAGGAATATTATTTAAATAATGTTTTAAATAATTATTCATAGAAAATAATAAGATAAATAATGATTTATCTAATTAATTTTCCTGTTTTGGGTTAAATATGACCAGGAATATTGATTAAACATTTATTTAATTAATTATCCCTTGAGGAAAATAAAAAAATAAGGATCTATTCAATTATTCCTCATGGGCTTTCCTGTTTAGACCAGAAACAACTTAATAAATTATGGGTTATTAAGTTATTTTTCATAGTGAAAGCAATTTTACTATGGTAAAATTGGTCTTACATGGTGTACTTTAGTTCATCTAATAGTAATAGATTAGATGACCAAAAATTGGTGTAACATATTTCCCCCCAACATGTGAGCGTTAGGAGCTAATCGTATGATCGAAATACGTTGTAAGCACTCAATCACTAGATACCAAAGGGGAGTTAGAGAGAGAGAAATATGAGGTAGACTAAAGTGTGAGAGGACAAGACCCTCAGGAGGCGAGACTTACAGGTGTGACAAGTCTCTTTTATGAGTGAGTACCTGTTCTACATGAGGTGGGGGAGGCATACCTATTCCTGCCGAGATTACAAAGTATAAAGAATAATGATGCATCCAACAAACAAGGATTGAACTATATAGTACATGCTGGAATAAATAAGGGCTAGATAAAAACATGATAATGGATCCCACATACATACTGTTCTTGGGACAACAGCTAGGAATTATACAATAATATCTGAGTACATGAGATATAAGTACAACCAAAGAGGCCCTGTAAAACAGGAAAGGGATCTGAAAATCTGAATGATACAAGAAAACAAAAAAGGCACTACAATTGGTTGAGGCTGGATAAAATCTATGGAGCTACATCCAAGGCTATAGTAGAAAGGTCATCTGGGTATGTGGGGGGTTACCTGAAGGGTCACCCCCTCATGAGGTCTGAATCATCTCACACACACCCGAGAATCATTGGTACAATCTGCTGCATCACTGAACCATCAAGTATATAGATCTCGATCATGCTGTGAGGAGTTGGAACTAAGAAATATTCAAGTCAAAGGGGAATGAAGTGTCCCTTTGATTGATCTGAGGCACTGAACAAGATTGGAAGCTGGAACCAAGGTACATTGCTCCCTAGACCTATCTTCTGGAATGAATAAGTTGATGTCGACAAAAGGAGGTCCGCCATAGATGAGGCAATAAGGAATCTGAAACTAAGCCACGAGGGATAATAGTAGAGCGACTGATAGACTGACACCAGGGATTATAGTGGAATGGGGGGTACTGAGTAGCGAGCTGACCACTTCCCTTGTTAGAGCATAAAGGGCATGAATGACCTAGTAGCTACTGACTCGACTCCGTAGGGGATAGGGGAAAATATGATTGGAGGCCAAAATGTGCGACATGAGAGAGGGACAAAGCATTGAAGGATGGAGGACTGTGGCGAGAAACAAAGGGACTTGGGACAGACTCCATGGATGCGATGATGATTCAACTTGGATGCTCTAAACAAGGGTGACTCGATGATGCTGCCACATAGAATAGGCCTAGTGGGGGCCATAAAAACATGAATACAAGATGGTTACTCACGAAAAAAATCAACACAAGCGTGGACAAGTATGAAGGCAAGGTGGTGCCCCAAGTACAAGTGTTGCAAGTGAAGAATTCGATTTTGAGAAGTGGTGAAACAACCCTTCTTGGAAAAAATGTGTCTAGGTAAAGTATCAAATCACAAAAAAAAAAGGATACCCATTTGAGAGCTCAGTGAGAGATTTCCAACGGTACTAATGGTTTGTCAAATTGACCTACGATTTGGTCACAATTGGTGAAAGAAAAATCTGGGGTTTCTCTTTCATTAAGGCATTTTCCCTCCAATTTGATTCATTTGCAAGTGTAACTGTGGTGAATGTAGAGAGGAGAAAAGGCTCTAAATCTTGCAGCGATCATAGTAGACAAAATGACCATTGGAATGGAGATCCGTAAGTTGCAGGTAAGATGCCTAACCATACTCTTTCAATTCAGTGGATTAAAGTTTCAAATTAGGCACTCAGAGCCTATGAATAGGCCAGGTCGCACTTTTTGGGGTCTGTTTTACGTCTTGGGTAGAAGATACTAGGCAAAAAACTGTGACCTATCCTAGGAAATGACCTGAAAAGTGTGACCTGTCAGAGAAAGGGGGTTTCAGTGCTGTTTTTGGCTGAGAGCATGGATTTTTATGGTTGAGGGGAATAGGTGCCCCCAAGCATGTTATTGTCATGCCAAATGTATTTAGAAAAGTGGAATATAAATACAATTTTATGATGTGGTTTTCCATTTGTTTACGTTATGGTTATATTCTAATGGAAGAATGGATAGATGTAGTTCGAGAAAGGGAATGAAGGATTATCAATGTCTTTTGGTACTGCATATATGAAGCAAATGGACTAAATTTCTGGGTCTGCATACATGGTGTCACTATCCCATAGAGTGGATTTGGATATAATGAACTGGTGCTCACCTAGAAAACACACAGGTTGGTCAAAAAAAATGTCCAAGGGATTGGGTTGTTGATGTAAGATGAAGGAATGATGAAGTGGATCATCCATAGAGTGATCTGAAGTGATATGGAACTCTAGAGGTTCCTCTAAATGGGGAAGAATAATGGTACTAGAGTCGACACGACCAGATGTAGGAGGGTTGTGGAGAATTACTTCTCCTGTAATCTCAAATATGGGTGCCCCCTTACCTAAACATTGGGTGTTAATGTAATGGCCACAAGGTGTATGTGGTTGGAATAAATGGGTTCGATGTAAGTGGGGATAGATAAAGTCAGGGGTGGTAAATGTTTCCATAATTTCGTCATCGTAATAGAAGATGGGGTGACTGGTGGAATAAAGACCACTTGACGTGGCAAAGCTACCTGACTCATCATCATGAGAAGAGAGGTTCACATGCGCATCGTCACGGAGGGTGACCAAAAAACAAGTAGATGAAGCATCCACTGATGTTGAGCCCAGGGTGATCTCTGAAGGGAGGTCAGGTGAAACAGAAGGGGAAATCCTAGAGGGGTCTTCCACCGTGGATCTCATAGATGATGATAGGTAAAAAATGGTGGCCGAAGCTCTGTCATCTTGACATTAGGAGGGGGAATTTCAATGGGAGCAGATGTGTCCTCTAGTTCTGCCGAAGCAAAAGCAAATAAGGGAGAGGTGGACTTGTTGGGCTTGGCCTCGAATTGGCAGATCGCTTCCAAAGAGGTGTGGTAGTCTTCGAGGTGGGGACAAAGGTGAATATAGTGGCCATGGAAATCACACAAAGCACAAGGATGATTTGTGTGCAAAGAATTGAGTTTCGGTGCTTAATTAGGTAAAGTGACATGGACCTCAAGGATATCAGACTCAAGAAACGCCATGAGCTTGAGACGAGGCAATTCAGGACATGTATGGGTGACATGACTGACAACATCAAACGAAGCACATAAAGGGGTACGCTTTGGAGGCTAAGAAGGAGCAGGGGTTGTCTGGGAAGCCTTGTCCTTAGGTGCCTTCTTGCGGGCTTTCCCCTCCTCACCTAAGGCTTTCGCAACAGGAGTAGGTTCCTGTTGAGGTGGCTGAGGCACAAAAGCAAAGGGAGGGGTCATGGCGACTAGTTGGACCGGGGTCAAAGCTGTATAAGGTTTGGGATGACCACGCGAGATAGTGGCTGGGGGATCAATGTACCAGACTGGGATCCCTGGGGTCATGTTAGGAAGAGACAACGTAGCCATAACAGGTATCGAAAATACTCCAGGAGGGGGAGCAAGAAACGATATCTAACCAGAGGGGTAATGGCTAGGCAGGACAACTCCGAATGGTTAAGTCCAGGGGGAACCATTCCAGGTGGGTATATAGGATCATAGACGCCAACTACAGATGAGGAGCCTTTAGGAGAGGGTCCTAAAGGCTGAGTCGAAGCACTAGGAGCAGGTTGTAGAGGGCGGGGCTACTGGCTAGTCGAACCGGTCCATTTGAGGTCGAACCAAGATCATTACATCATGAAAACACTCGAAGAGCTAGGGTTAGAGATGAGAGGAGGGAGACTAGGGAAAGAACCAAGAAAAGAGGAATATTTATAGACTATGGGTGAGACACTGGTCGAAGGTTTGATTATTTTTTTATTTTCCATCGAAGAGATAATGGACTCAGGAGAGGTCTGAGACTTCAATTCGTAATATTTCAACTGATTGATGGTGACGATATTTCTGTTGTGGAGAAAACACATCTTATGGTGAACCGTAGATGGGACAACAGACATCCAATAAGTGTAGCTACGACCCAATATAATGTTGTAGTCTAAGGGGGCATCAAAGACTTCAATGTCAACACAAACAATCTTGCCCACAAGAGTAATAGGACAATTGAGGAACATGCTAAGGGGCTTGGAAGACTGGCCATCCGACACACAGAGAGTGATAGTGGAAAGGGATAACTCAGGAGATCTGAGTTGCTTCCAAACAGAAGCCTACATCACACAAGTGGATGGCCCCTCATCAATGATACAACGAGATACATTGGCATTCTGGATCTTGATAGGGATTTGGAAGGCGACAAATGCAGGAAGTAGGGGATGCTATGATTTGTTAATGTTGAAGAAAATAAAACAATCATTTGAAGGATCCACAACGCTCATAGTAGTTAGTATAGAGTTTCGTTGTGAAGGGCACGACTGGAGGACTTCCAACATTGACATGGCGGCAGGGGATTGTGCCAAGTCATCTACTATACTGTAGGAGTGGGAGGCTTTACTGGAAGAAGCGTTTCAGCGTAATGGTCCCTTGGGGATCTTGGTATGAACCTTTTCCTTAGGCTGAGGGATTAGTAAAGGACCATTGCGTGTCGAAAGAGGCTCTATGGGACCTAGAGATGGGGGATCGGTAGCAGATGTAGCGGGGGGCTTGTTGTACTGACGGGACCGAGTCTAAATGTTGAGGTAAACGGTATTCTGTTGGTCAGAGTTCATCATGAGGATTTGGTAATCAGAGGTACGAGATGGAGGAGGTTGAGTGGCTGCCTGAATTTCAAGTGGTTGGGCAACCACATATCCTTGCTGGGGGAAAGGATTAATAAGCAAAATTGGTTGGATAGGGGTAGCATTCAGAGGAACCGAAGGGGAGGCTTTTTGTCCTTAGGATGCTTCTTGAGCTTCCCACATCTGACACATCTGAGGTAAAAGAGGACAATCATGGGTATAGTGACCATAGACATTGCAACAAGAACAAGGTTTATTCATGTGAATAGGCATGTATTTCTTGGGTTGAGTGCCTTGTTGCTGGGTTGTAATATTAGATGTATTCCCTGATAGTTTCCTAGATTACCTGGGTCATATTGGTTTTGGGTGCCTTTCCTCTTCTTTTTGGAAGTAGGAGGATTAGTCGCACTCTTCTGTGCATACACCTGATGCTAAGGGGGGGGGGTGGCTACTGGTGCGGAGCTTGAGAAGGCAAGGGAGGCTGAGGTGCTAGTGATGGAGGAGCTGGAGCACCAGGCTGCAGATATGGATAATAAGGAGGTTGGGCAACATTGGGGTAAATAGTTTGGACAAAAGGAGGAGGCATGATGTATCCTCGATACATGCTGCCAGGAGGGGGAAAGGTGCTAGAGGAGCTGGCCCCTCCCTGAGGGAATCTGTAACCCATGGGAGGATGAGTGTACGGATGTGAAAGGGATCCAATGATATTGTTGGTAGCATGGAATGCCCCCAGTGCGTTGGCACCACCGGGTCTAGGGAGATCAGGTAAGATGATATAAACATAACTAGATTGTGCGTAGATCAGGTCATATTTCAACGCAATCTAGAGGGCATATTCCTTGGTCTGAGGGAAGTGGGATGCAACATCTTTTCCAATAGCAGGAAAAATGGATCTTAGAAACTAGTCCATGTAGACACGGTCTTTGAAAGCAGGGGCTTGACATAGTCTCTTCCTTCTGGGCCATTATTGAATATGGTCAGATAAGTGGGTAGCAGAAGTTTGACGGAAAGAGGTCAAGAGTTCAGTACTGGTGTCATAGCGAAGGGGGAGTTGGAATTAAGACAGAAAAGCCTTGGCAAGGGTCGCAAAAGTAGTATGAGAGGAGCAGGTATGGTCTACATACCACTTGGAAGCTTCTCCAGTAAACATACACTGGAATAACCAAAGATGGATAGAGTCATTGGTGATGGAGTTAGATGAACAACACATGTGGAAAGAACGGACATGGTTGGTAGGATCCTCTCCAAAATTTCATTCTATATTGGGGATGTCTGAAGGAAGCTTGGTTGGCATAGTAGGCCGACCATGATCATGGTGTATGGGATCATTAATCAACTGGCTAAAATCGGGAAGGCTTAGGCTTTCCATATAAGGAAAAAGGGGAGCAGCCGGAATAGTTCCTGTTGCAGCACCACTAGTAGCATTCCCAACATTAGGGCTAGGGCTGCCACCAACATTAGGTCCTGAACTAAACATGGTGAAGGTTAAAGGTGAAGGAGGTACAGGGATAGAACCATAAGGGGAACCTGATGAACCAGAAGCAGAGTCAGAATGGGGACTCGGTGGAGGACGAATATGAACCCTATGCAGTGGGGTAAGTCTTCCTAACGGAAACTGAGGATGAAGGCCTTGGAGTCTCCAGGATAAATGCCTTGGGGGCGTAATGATGGTAAAGAGACACAAAACACAAAAAGGAAGAGAGGTAAACAAGCAGGGAGGTGCAGGATCAATTGATTACAATGTTTAGGAAGAGAGGTAAACATAGGCAGGGAGGTGAAAGAACAATTGATTACAATGTTTAAGTCTTGGCCTGGTGGTGTAAACCATGCGCTCTTCACTTAGGGTGTGCTTTTATGTGGTAAATGTGTTAATTTTAATTAAGCCCAAACGTGTGTAGAGTAAAAATAAAAAAATATGTTGTATAACTGTAAATAAATATGAAAATGACAGTAAAGGAAACTGAATGCGACAGTAAAATAAACAGCTAAAGGTGCATCAATTAAAACCCAAGGAGGAGGGTTTCCCAACAACTAGTCTATGGGTGGGTGAAATCTAGTCAAAACACAAAAAATGGCCAATGGATCTAAATTTAGGAGGGAAAAGGATTTAAAGGTCAGATCCGCTGGAAAGAGGGGTAGAAAACATCAAAAAATCAAAGGGAAAAATGCTGCAAAAAAGGTGGCGAAAGGCTACAACCTGAATGGAAACAGAGGGGACCCTAAAGGAGGACCAAACAAAACTTGAAAAGAGGTGTTTTGGATGGATGAATAACTGATATGAAATGGATTTGAAAGTGCAGGTTCAAATCTGAAAACAAGTTCAGGACCTAATAAATTATGGGTTATTAAGTTATTTTTCATAGTGAAAGAAATTTTATTATGGTAAAATTGGTCTTACATGGTGTACTTTAGTCCATCTAATAGTAACAGGTTAGATGACCAAAAATTGGTGTAACACCTGTAACCCCAATTTTGTTATTATTATGCCCTTAAATTATCATTATTAGGATCGCTAGGATTATATTGTGACCCCATGGAATCCTATATATAGAAGGAGGTTTTGTCATTTGTATCATCCAAGAATTTTTCATTTATGTAATTTAAAGGAGGTTGCCTCCTCGAAGTGGCTTATTTCTAAGGTGTTGATCTATCTTTTCTTCTATTTTTGGAGCTGGTTTCTTCCTTGTCACAAATAACATCTAAACATCAACCCTAATGCATGAATATGATGTCTATTTTAGGTTCAAGGAAGCAACATGAGGGCATTATCAATCTCCAAAAGCCAACCCTGATCCTATGGAAGGTAGTAAATATATAGGGTGAGAGTGGTAGTTTAGGATTTACCATCTTAGGCTTGAGATCCACATATAATGGGAGGATGAGCTGAAGGCATAATAAATAAGGTATCCAAGATAGGATCGGATAGGATTTCGATCTCTCTATCCATGGTAAATAGTTAAAACTACCTTGGAAGCTTCTGGAAGAGGAAGCTACAGAGATATTTTTTATTTTCCCAAATTTCTAGAATCAGTGCACCTGTAGAAGGGAGTAATTTGTGCTAACCAACACTGGTGAACAAGCATGAAACATGCAATGAACACAGGTTACCAAGAAGGAAATGTGTGTTTAGGATAATAACAATGTTTTTGAGAATTTTTTCCCTGAAACTAAGACTTTTTTGAGAAGTGATACTGAGGTATTTGTGAAGGGATTATGACAAAATGTTCAAGGATGTTGATTGATCCAATTCGTCAGCCTTTTGGGATGATGAAAAAAAAATGGCCTGTAATATATTTCCCCCTAAAGTTAAAATTCAGAAGCAGTGGACGATGACTTAAGTGATTTGCCTTGTGACAAGTTCAGATCAAGAGAAACTAGTTGAGATCATTATCTATTATAATAAATTTCATCGTGATATCATTACCGAGGGAGGCATACCCATGCTCCACATATAAGCCAATATTACATGTACAATGATTTATTAGTATCATCCACTGACGATAGAGTTTGGACACATGCTTGGATGACTGTCTGAATGATCATAACCATCATGCTTTGTAATTTGCTATTAATCTTGAAATCAAAGCCCAAATGGATAAAACTAGATTTGGGGTATTCTATCTCATTCACTCGATTGCTTAATGTACCAATATAATCAATAAATGAGTTGAAGTCGAACATGGTAGACACCATCTGATTACCAGCCAATGATGTAAGTCATTAATATACACGAGAGAAACCATCGATTGTGTTAATGGCTCTCAAGGTACCATAGTAAAATCCATATGGTGTGAATAGATGAGCTAAAGTCAAACACCACACATAATTTTTTGGTCAGAGGCCAGTGATGTAAACCTCTTGCTGAAATTGAGGAAAATTTCCATTTATGTACGCAAGCTCCAAGGTATCGAATGGATTTTATAAGTCAACTACCTAGATAATTAGTTGATGTCGACAGGAAGTGACTCATAATAGGAGGTCCTTGATGTATCCCTCATCAACGACATGAAATGAGTATCAAAATTTGAGACTGAATGATGCTGATGTAGAACTAGTTTAGGAACGACAGACATGAATGAGGGCTTAAGAGTATTGTAGCATATATCAACTGAAGGAATTCTCTTGAACATATTGATGACACTTTATGGAGTTGGCAACATTGACCCAAAATTGACTATGGAGATTTTCGATATGGTGTGATTAACCAAAGAAGAAGAAAATTTTCTAACCCAAGTGTCATAGAGATGAAGTGAAAGAGTGTCATGTTCAAAAGTGACTCGCTTCCATTAATAGGTTAAGTACCCTATTTTCCCAATTTCCCCAACCGTTTATGGTCAACACCTCTTTACTTTTGATAATATTGAGGAGGATAACATATGCTTGATTTATAACTTCATCCTTCAGATGAATCCATATGAGTATTTTTAACAAACCCCAAGAAGGAGTGGTTCGGTCCCGTCATGTTCAATGAGTCCAAAAAAGGTGTAACTCGACTCCTTTTTAATGTTTAGATAGTTTTAAAAAGAGGAAAAAAATAAAACTCCAAAGGTTCCTTTTCGTAAAATTGTCTCTTGAGTTCAAAAAGGAAGAAAACGATACTCAGGAGAACCTCTTAGCCATGTTCAACTAAGGTATTCCTTTTTCATAAATAGTCCATCCCAGTCCAGAAAAGGGTTAAACTTATAATGAGTAGATATGTTTTCATTTACTTTAATGATTTTGAATATACAATTTCTTGACAATCTTTTCATGTTTTGGAAATACGAAAAGAGCTGAAAGAGGTTTCCAAGGGGTTCCTTTTTCATGAGTTTACAAAGCCTGAAAAAGATATAAAGGTACGCTCCTTCATTAAAATGACATGATTTAACTCAAACATGTCATTAATCCTTCAAACAACTTTCATATTTCTCAGAATATCACAAAAAGATTAAAAAATACATGATATGTGTAAAAAATAGGTCAAAATAATAAAATAATAATAAATTGACCATAAATAGGGAAAAAGTAAATTCATTTTTACCATTTTCATTTTTACAAGGAAAAATTTCTAGACCAAAGCAAATCAAAGAGTAAGGCAAAGGAAATAATTTTTTTTCATCTTACTAGAATCAACATATGTGCATAACAAACACTAGTGCACTGTAGTGAAGGTACAAAGAAGGTCCAGGTGCACTGAAGTATTATGTCTCCAGATGAGGGGATGCGCTTGGGTTATTTTGACTAAAGTTCGACAAAAGAAACCCAACTAAGCTCAAAAATGTGTTTTCCTAAGGTCAATCAATGTTTGAATGAGTAGATTAAGGTCACTTTAAGAGGCAATAATATTCTAAGGTCAAGGAAACCACTAAGGGAGGAATCGTTCCCTAGTGGAGTCACCAATTTGTTATGTTGAATTTTCATGATTGCAGACAAAGGTGAATTCCCAAGATCTAGTGGTCTAATCTAGAACAACAAAAGACAAAAAGCATGAAGTTTTCCTTATAAAAATTAGAGTATTTGAAAGAATCCTACTTGAAATCTGTAGCAAGCCTTTATTTCCTCCTCGCTTGTAAGCTCAAATTCTAGCTCCAAGTGTTATAATTAGAACCTTCACACACTACTAAAACAAGAAAAGGATCCACACCATCTACATAGCATAATATAAAATCTATATTCAATTAATCATCATGGAATTGAAATACATGACTATGAACATAACACAAAAAATATAGGAAAACAAGATAGTCTTTGTATTAACAAATATAGGTGAGAGTTTACAATGATAAATAGTAGATAACTTTGTAGATGTATCCCCAAGTTGAATTGTCCTTCCTTGTCACAAAGCACACCTCAACATCAACTCCAATTCATGAATATGATGACTCCTTTATGTTGAAGGTAGAATAATGAGGGCACTATCAATCTCCAAAAGCCAACCCTAATGCTATGGAACAGAATAATATATATGGTAAGAGTGGTAGTTTAGGATTTACCATCTTAGGATTAAGATCCACATATAATGGGAGGATGAGCTAAAGGGATAAGAGATAAGGTATACAATATACGATCAGATAGCAATTTGAGCTTTCTATCCATGGTAAATAATTAAAACTACCTTGCAAGCTTATGGGAGAGGATGTTTCAGATATTTTTTTTTATTTTCCAAAATTTATAGAATCAACGCACCTGTAGAAGGGAGAAATATGTTCTGACAAACATTGGTGAAAAAACATGCAACATGCACTGAATGCAGGTGGCCAAGAAGGAAATGTGCACTGGGGCTAAAACCAATGTTTTTGAGCAATTTGTCCCAGAAACGCTAAATTTTTGGAGAATTGTTTATTACAGATTTGTGAAGGGATTAGGACAAATTGTTCAAGGGTTTTGATTGATCCAATTTGAAGGCCTTTTGGGATGATGTGACAAAATGGCCTGTAACACTATTGAGCTCGCATGATTTTGTAATCACCTAACCATATATTAGGTTACGTTCCTACTTCCTTTTTTGCTAAGAAGGCATCAAAGCATGGATGTAATGATGTATTGATGTTTGGAACTAATGAAAGGGATAGTTGTGGGAATGTTTGTGGATCTATCTGTGTTAGTTTGTTACGAAACCAACTCCAAAAATATAAGAAAAGAGAGATCAACGCCTTAGAAATCAACCACTTTGAAGGGGAAACCTCATTTACATTATATAAATGAACAATTCTTGGATGATACAAATGAAAAAACCTCCTTTCTATATATTGGAGTCAATGGGGTCACAATATAATCCTAGCCAACTTAACAATAATAATGTAAGGGCATAATAATAACAATATGGGGGTTACAGGGGTACAACAATAACAATAAAGGGGGTTACACTAACAACAATAAGGGACTACACTAGTAATATAGGGACCTAACATGCCCCTCTCCTTCAAAAAAGTGTTGTCCTCAACACTTGAGTAGCTCTGGATGGTTCTATATAAAATTCTCATCCTCCCATGTAGAATCTTCAGTGGGTAAGTTCTTCCACTTGATGAGATACTCTGAAATTGAACGATTTCATAGTAGTGGAATTCTTGTTTCTGTGACTACTTCAAGTTCCAATATGATTTTTCCTTCCTCATCAAGTTTTGGAAATATTGTTTGAACTAGAAATTTGTCACCTATAACCTTCTTTAAGCATGAAACATGGTAAACTAGATGCACTCGAGAAGAATCAGGAAGCTCCAATTTGTATGCCATAGTACTAATATTTTGCAACACCTTGTTTGGACCATAGTAATTTCATGATAATTTATTATCCTTCTTAGCTTACTTGAGGGACATTTATTTGTATGGCTGTAGTTGTAAAAATACCCAGTCTCCTACATGAAAAATTCTCTCGCTGCGATGTTGATCTGCCTGTTGTCTCATTCGATTTTGTGCCAAATTTAGGTTATCCTTTAAGAGTTAGAGAAATTTTTCTTTATGCTCGATGTGATCTTCCACTGCTTGAACCTTATAATTTTATCTTAAAGATGATGTGATGGACGGTGGATGATATCCACAATGTGCCATAAATGGGGTCATTTTTGCTGTAGTATGGAAGGAAGTGTTATACCACCATTCAGCAAGAGGTAACCACTTGACTCATTGTGTTTGTTTATCCGATACAAAACAACAAAGATATCCTTCCAGACATTTTTTCACTATCTCACTTTTCCCATCGGATTGAGGATGATAAGATGAGCTATGAGCTAGTTGAGTACCCAAACAAGAAAATAATTCCATCTAGAAATTTCCAGTAAAAATTGGATCTCTGTCTCTTACAATAATCTTTGGGTTTCCATGTAGCTTTTGAATTGTTTCCATAAATGCAGTAGAAACTGTACTTTCTTTAAATGGATCCTATTGGGGAAGAAGAAGAATAAATTGTTTCAACTGAGGGACCTGCTTCACCTATCTTAACCATGGCTGGGATCCAAAGAGCCTTTCCCATATGAGAGGCGGATGGGGAAACTAAGATGAAAAACATTAGCCCCTCAGTTCTCCGACACTTTCATGGACTTACCTCAAAGGACCCTGACACATTCATGTTTGAATTTTATATTGTTTGTAGGACTTATGACTACACCTCTAAGGATCAGAAGTTTAAGCTATTCCCATCCACTGTTAATGATGCAACCTTACACTGTTTCATGGGTCTACCTGGGGATAACATCACTACTTGGGCACATATGGAAGAAATCTTCAACAACAAATACAAAGACTACTGTAGGTCCAAGGAAACTAAGGATGAGATCTTTTGGATGGCTCTAGGGCTAGATGAATTCTTAGAGGACTATGAAGAGAGGTTTCAATTGAACTATAAGAGAGCCAATGGTACTCTTGATCGTGACTCACTTAAACTTGTACTTCTTCGAGGGATCAGAGAAGAGATGATAGAAGCCATGAATATGATATCGGGAGGAGATATCTACCAAAAACCCTATGCAACAATCAAAACTGTCTTCTAGAACCATTCTAGGGTGTTTAGGAAGAAGGGTAGAGCTAGAAAAAGTACATCTAATACCTCCCCCTCTTCCACCTTCATAAAAAATGAGACTGGAAACATGCTAGGGGACTTCAAGAGTGACATGCTACACACCTTTTATTTTCAAATGGACACAATTCATGTCAAAAGGAAGCAAGAGGAAGCAGAGAGAGCCCCAACAATATTTTGTCCTAGATGTACTAGGAAGCACCCAAGAAATGAATGTCCACTGAATGCCATAGAGGTTTGCTTAGTATGTGAGGAGAATCATGCCACAGAAAAGTGTCCCTCCTTACCTGGACTTAAGGCTATATAGCAAGGTGGGGATGCAATGCCAGAGAAACTTTGTTTCATCAACCAGAGAAGGCCTCAAGGCCCCAGGCCCTATCAACAAGGTATGCAAGGTGCACCTTACTCTTACTATCACAACAATTAGAGTGCACCCATGCAACCTTGGTACACCCCCACTCCTCCATCTTGGTCTACCCCTCCTACTTGGCCTTACAACCCTTCATATCATCCTCAGCCAGTAAACCAACCATTTCAACAATATGTTCCACAACAACCTCAGTGGAACAATCCATCCCAAGGGTGGAGGCCTCAAAAAAATCAACCACCTACTATAATGCCTCCACCCCAACCTCAACCTCAGTTTACTCATGCTGCTCCACCTAGGCTACCTATACCAGAAGAGCCGAATTTGAACCTGAACAACAGAGAGGCGCAGGAGGCTCCCATTGGAGAAACATCCTATCCAGTTTATGCTGTGGAGATACATGAGGTCAATCTTAGGTCGGGAAGAGTACTCCTAGACAACCATCCTCAACCTCCACCTGTAGAGTTTGAGGAGGAAAAGGAAGAAGGTAACTCTTAGATTCAACAACCTCCTTTTCTTGAGTGCTTGATCCACCCTAGTTAACACACCACAGAGGAGACTGAACTCTTGGGAGATTTGGAAAATTTGTGTGTAAAGATACCACTTCTCTAGGCCGTTAAGGATATCCCTATCTACAATAGGCTCATAAAAAAAAAGTACTTCAAGAAACCTGGGAGAAGGAAGAGAGATACCCCCACCATAAATGTGGTAGGAAAATTGTTTGACCTAATGTTGGGGAAGGTGATATTTCCAAAGTAGTTGGACCCTATTAGTGTAGTTGTTGATGTGCATATAAATGGTGTCATAGTCCCCAACACTCTGATTGATCTAGGGGCTGCCATCAATGCCATGACCAAGGAAACTATGTTTAAAGTAAATCTCCAAGGGACTTTGAGGAAAATCACAATAGTTCTGCAACTTGTAGATCGGTCCACAGTAACTATGGAAGAAATTGTTGAGAATGTTATGGTTACCATTGACTCTTAGGTGTATCCTATAGTTTTCCTGGTCCCGCAACAAAAAACCAAGTTTAATGGTTATCCTCTCATCTTAGGGAGACCTTGGTTAGCCACTGCAGATGCTTATATTAGTTGTCGAGCCGGAAACATGAATATCAAAAATGGGCCTTTGTCTAAACATCTAGTGTTATATCCTCTAGCCCAACCTTCCATTGATCATAATATCCCTATATGGTTGGAGGATGAAGAAGATGAGTTATATAACACTACCCCCATGTGTACCATAGATGCTATTCTTAAAGCGAGGTAGCTTGATGAAGATGAAATCATCGACCATGCCATTCAAAACCATTCCTCCACTAACATTCCTCTTGAAACCTTAGTCAAAGAGTATGAAATCCAACCTTGGATGGAAGTGCACTCAGTTGATTCAACCTCTAAATCCACCAAGGCTATTGAGTTTGGCCCATCCAGATCTCTGAAAATCAACCCAAACCTCTCGAATGAAGAAGAGAAGCAGCTATGTGAGCTTTTGAAAGAGAATATAGATGCATTTGATTGGGATTACAAAGACATGAAAGGGGTGCATCCTTTAGTGTGAAAACATCATATTTACATCAAAGAAGGATACAAGCATGTGAGACAACCCCAAAGAAGGATGAACTCGTCTATGAAGGACATACTCAAAGAAGAGATGCAGAAACTATTAGATGCAGGGTTCATATATCCTATATCCGATAGTGAGTGGGTATCTCCTCTTGTCCTAGTCCCAAAGAAGAATGGGAAGTAGTGAATTTGTGTTTATTATTGGGAACTTAACAAAGCCACCAAGAAAGACCATTTCATTTTTCCCTTTATAGACCAAGTCCTAGATGGCCTTGCGGGGAAGAAGTTATTTTCCTTCTTAGACAGGTTCAATGGGTACAATCAGTTTCAAATCAGCCCTGAAGATCAGGATAAGACTACTTTCACCTACCCTTGGGGTACCTTCGCTTATAGAGTCTTACCCTTTGGGTTGTGCAATACCCAAACTACCTTCCAAAGAGATGTCCTGAGCATCTTTTCTGAGTTAGTCCATGACTCTGTCGAAATCTACATGGATGATTTCACACCATACGAGGATGAATTCCAGGAAGCTCTCTCCAATTTGGGTAAAGTACTAAGAAGGTGCATTGAGATTCATCTCTCCTTGAGCCCATAAAAGTGTGAGTTCCTGAAGGAAGCAGGGGTTGTATTAGGACACTCCATATCCTAAGAAGGAATACAAGTAGACTCGAACAAAATCACTATCATCAAAAGGGTACCTTCTCCTCAAAAGCAGAAAGATGTTAGGAGTTTCTTAGGCTTAGCCGGTTACTATAGAAGATTGATCAAAGATTTCAGCAAGATGGATTCGCCATTATTTGGGTTATTAGCCAAAGATTCTGAGTTCAATTGGTCCGGTCCTTGTCAAGAAGCTTTCGAGCTCATTAAAGAAAAGTTGACTATTGCCCCCATCCTCCGAGGTCCAAAGTGGAATCTGCCTTTCCACACCCACACTAATGCATTCGAAAAAGCTGTAGGGGAAGCCTTAGGACAATTAGAGGAAAAATTCCCTTATTCCATTTATTTCATCAGCAATTACTTATCCAAGGACGAACTGAATTATACTGTTACTGAGAAGGAGATGTTAGCCATTGTCTATGCTTTGAACAAATTCAGGCATTATGTAACTGGATATCAGACCTTTTTTCACACTGACCATCCAACCATCAAGTATTTAATGGAAAAACGGGATGTTAATGCTAGGATAATTAGGTGGTTGTTACTTTTATAGCAATTTGATTTGACTATTGTTGATAAGCCTGGAAAGGAGAATGTTGTTGTATATTTTTTGCCCAGGTTAGCTCTCCCTGCAAGTGAAGAAGGAATGGTGGCTCACCAACTGCCAAATGAGCACCTCTTTTCTATAGCAACACTCTCACCATGGTTTGCTGATATAGCCAACTACTTGGTTGCTGGGAGACTCCCTCCTAATATTTCATTCAGGGAAAGGAGCAGAATCATCATAAAAAGAGCCCCTTTCACATGGATTGGGGAAAACCTTTTCAAGCTAGGACCTAATCAAATCCTAAGGATATGTGTAAGGGAGGAAGAAGATTTTGATATCCTCTCTACATGTCATGACAGCTCATGTGGAGGCCACTTTGCTGCAAAGAGAACTTCTTACAAAGCTTTGCAGGTAGGATACTATTGGCCTAGCCTTCACGAAGATTCCAGAAGATACATCAGCAGCTGTGACTAGTGCCAAAGGATGGGGAAACCCACGCAAAGGTATGAGATGTCTTTGCACCCTCAGGTGGCTCTTGAGCCATTTGACAAATGGGGCGTGGACTTTGTTGGGCCTATAGATCCAACATCCGGAAAAAATAAGTATATCATAGTCTGCAGTGATTACCTGACAAAGTGGGCTAAAACAAAATCAGTGAAGGTAGAAACCATGGAGAAAGTATCAGAATTTATGAGGGAGAACGTGTTTTACAAGTTTTGGTACCCCAGAGAAATAGTCATTGATTGGGGAGCACAATTCACTTCCCACCTTATTGAAAATATTTTAAGGAAGCACAAGATTAAACATATAACTTCTACTGCCTATCACCCTAAGGTGAATTGCCAAGTAGAAGTAACTAACAAAGCTTTAGAGAGAATCCTCACCAAGGTTGTGAGCAGCAGCAGAAAATATTCGACAGACAAATTGGTAGAAGCTACTTTTGCCTACAACACTAATTGGAAGACAAGAACATGATTCACTCCTTATGAACTAGTCTATGGTAAGAAGGCTCTACTTTTAGTTGAGTTTGAATTCAATACTTTAAAAATGGCAGTTGAATAAAATCTAGATCAATAAAATTCCCAAGAAGAGAGGTTGCTGCAACTAAATAGATTGGATGAGTTCAGAATGCAAGAAATTGTTCACACGGAGGTAGTTCAGGTGCAAAGGAAGGTCTGGCATGACAAGAAAATCAAAGAAAATGTTAGCTCCCCGTAATTTTCTAGATTTATTGAGATACAAAGGTACAGGGTAACATCAAACCAAGGTTTGGAATCCTAGGACCTAGCCTTCCTGGATTCAGAGAGGGATCTCTCTAGTAGGTGCCAAGATATGAACTTGCTTACTGATTAGGGTTGATTTTAGGCTAGATGTTAAGTGCAGGGTATTTTGATTGTTTTTGGTTGGGTATGATGCTCAGATGGGTTTAGATAGAAAACAAGGAAGATTGTGAAGTCATTTGGAAATGGAGTCAAACAAGGTCATGAATGAGTTCATAAATGGTTTCAAGAGAATTTGCAGGGCAATTTAACTTGGTTGGTGGACCTTTAAGGTTGTGAAGGATCATGAGATGAACATTAAACTTGAGAATAACAAGCTAATAAAGGGCAGAAACAGAATCCTTTATATACTTGTAAACTGAGGGAGTTAGAAGATTTATAAGCATAGCAAGAGAGTCAAAGGGTCAAGAAAAACCTAATCCATTTGATTTCAGACTGGAGAAAGATAATCAACCAAGACAACAATCAGATAAAACATATAAAGGAAAAAACTTATTTAATCTTTCATGGATTTTATCATCAAGAGCAGGAAAAAAATTTAAGTTGCACAAGTAACTATAACCATAGAAGAAGAGAAAAACCCTAGCATCCATAGTGACAACTATGAAAGTTCCTTGAGACAATTTTAGCTAAGTAAAGGCAAAGAGCATGGTTAAGACATACTTCTTTGATAAACTATAGGCAAAGCTACTTCAAAAGATGATTTCAAGAACATAGTACTTTATAAGTAATAATATGCAGGGCTAGCCATAAATCATAATTGATACTAACTGATCTAAATCATTCAAGAAAATAGACAAGCCAAAAACTTATTAGAGAGCAAGAGATGAGTTCCCTAACATATCTTAATCAGACGAAAACATTTAGGCAGTGAAGGAAACAAATAGATCTAAGGTGCCATCAACAAGCATATCTTAGTCTAAATTTTTTGTCCTACTGCAACATAGATGGATGGAAAACATATGAGAAAGTTAGAAAACATTAACAAGAGAAAAATTCACCATCAACCAGGCTTATGGATCCTGCAAACAGTCCTTCTCTATCAACAAGTGAATCAGATCATGCATAAGCTCCAAGACATCAATTTCTCATCAAAGGCTTCAAGGGACCATGTATTACTTCAACATAAGTCATCAACATCCAAAAAAATATACAAGAGCCTCATGCTCTATTTATGGAGCAAATGAGGAGGTGGAAACCCTAAGAGGCTTCCAGAAACCCTAATTCAGCCATAAATGTCATAAATGTGCTTAATGACCATGCAAGGCCCAAGACACATAAGAGATAAGAAAATAAATGAAACACACCAAAACATAACTCCCCAATCAAATTTGGAGTGATTTTCCCAAGAAAATATTAAAAAATCATCTTGCCATAAATCTGTGTGTTTTGTTGACTTTTTGGCAAAAGACAGTCTAGGGGCACAACGCCACTTTTGCAGAAAGTAGGCTGTTTTGCAACCAAGTTATGGACCACTTCCCGACATCGGATTTAGCCCTGGGATGGCTCGTTGGAAAGCTTGAAGAGTCTTATTTATATAAATACTTGATTTGTTCTGAAATGATTCCATTTACCTTCTCAAAAATCCAATCTCCCATGAATGCTCAACGCGCAGTGCCAGGCCTGAAAAGGAGGCAGAAAGGTCATTTTTGAGGCGTTTTGTGACCTTTTGAGGGGGAAAAAATGCTCCAATTGACCTGAAATGTTTTGGGTAGAATTATGGTGACATGAAAAACCAAAAAATGTAAACTTTAGTAGTTGAGGATGCTCCAAAAAAGAGCTTAGAACCTAGGGTGCTGCGCTCCTAGGGCCTCAAAATTTCAAAAACATAAAAACTTCTCTTGTGCGCAACGCCATTTTGCAGAGGGCATTTGGAGGCATTCCCGGTGTCATAATGAGCTTTGTGCTAGCTCGTTGGAAATATTGACTTGTATAATTTCCAAATATACAATTTTTTTCTTGATTGAAGTTGATTTTCTTTGTCAAAAGTTTATTTTCCCATAACTTGGAAAAAAGTGCTGAGTGCTGGTGCAGAAATGCAGAGTGCTGGTGCAGACAACTTTTGGAGGCCTTCCACAACTCCAAATTGAGCTCATGATAGCTCATTGGAAATATGGTTGAGTATAATTTCCAAAAATTCTTTGTGTTTTCTATTTGGTTTTCATTTACCTATCCAAAAACTAATTCTCCCAACACTGGTCAAAAAGTGCTGAATGCTGGTGCAGAAATGCAGAGTGCTGGTGCAGACCACTTTTCGATGAATTAATAAATTCCAAAGTGATCTTATGATAGCTCATTGGAAATATCTTTAAGTCTAGTTGTCATTTGACTTATTAAGCAAGTCATTTTGACACTCCAACTGTGAGAAAAAATGATTTTCCCAAGGTCACTCCAGAAGTGCAAAATTTCTCCCGTGACATCTGTATTTTTTACATTGATCTCAAACCATGATACCTGTGTAAAAAATGAAGGAGTTTTTTCTTATTGGCCCTATTATGGACAAAAACCTCTCCCAATTTTTCCAAATTCATCTCTGTTTGGTTCGAAACACAATTTGAAGCAAAACTAGCCCTAGGTGTGACACATGGCTTGTCTCTTGGAATGAATTCTTGGAAAATGATGGAGGCATGATTTTTATGATTTTTATGAGGCATGATTCAAATGAATCCTTTTCTCTTTTTCCTCCCTTTAATTTCAATCCTTAGCTTATTTGGAAGATGAAATTAGGGTTTGGTGTGAGGATTTAGGACTGCCCTACAGAGGGAGGGGAATGAAGGGGTTAAGGGTTGTCTAAATTCTTGGGGAAATTTTGGGGGATAAGGATAGATGTTAGGGAGTAGGGGAAAGTGGAATTTTAGGAATTTAGTGAGGGGAAGGGGTCCAAAAGGTCAAAACACAGGCCTAGCCTTAAAAAGTGTCAATTTGTGGCAATAAACTAGGTATTGTAGAAAAATGATGATTCTGAGGGATAGGAGTGATGGGAAGTGTTTATGGAGGTATTTTAAGGATAGGAGGAGGTGTAAGAGCATAAAGATATAAGCCTTGTTGACGATTTAATCATGGAGGTCATGAAACCAAGAAAAATGCCCTTAAAAACCCTAGATAGGCAATGTAGGAGTTTTAGGCAAAACAAAAATAGAGGGCTGAGGCCAAAGGTGGCGAAACATAGTGATAATGAGTGGAATGAGCCCATGATGGGTCTTCTGGGATGGGTGAGCTGAGCTTGGCATGACGGAATGATGAAATAGTGAAAAAATTATCCTAAGGATAATGAAGGCTGTGAGATTTCTAGAACTCACAATGTTCATGAAATTTGTTTCTAGAAATCTAGAATTGATACTTAGTCATCTTTAGATAGTGAAAATTATAGATGACTAACAGAAAATACCTTCCAAGAAGGATATTGGGCACTGTTGTATGATTCAAGGTTTAAATATTTCAAAGGCAAGATGATGACAAGATGGTTGGGACCTTACATAGTGGAAAAATGTTTTGATAATGGCGCAGTTAAAATCAGAACCATAGATGAGGAAGGAATCCACTTGCTTGTCAATGTTCACAGAAATAAAATGTACAAGAAGCCTTTATCAAGGGTGGAGTTTATAAATTTTGGGTGTGGAGCCTGATTATATTCTTTATTTTGTATCATAGTTTTGGGCCCCTGTTCTTAACGGGGCGATAATGCCGCTGGTAGTTGTACGCTGCCTGGGGGGTCCAGGAGGAGGGGGTAGCTGTGACTTTATGGATCCCCCCCTGGCGGGGGGTTTCAGGGGTAGCGCCCCCGAAGCTAAAAATAGATGTAAAATTGCCTTGTAAAAGTATAGCAATTTCTAGTCAATCTAGGCCGTTCATTAGGCGGATGATCTGACAGTAGAAGTTATGTTTGATGTAGGGTTTTTTTCCCTAGAAGGAAACCCCTCATTTTGTATGAGGGTATTGTATTGTGGCTGTGTATGGTATGTGTATTCTCAGAGCAAGAAACAGATAGGGAGACTGTGATAGAGAATAGAGGATATTACAACGGATTTGTTGAAGGCTGTAGGTTGTGTCTCTTCATTTTGCTGGATAATAGAAAGGAAGGAATGGATGTTCGGGGTGGACGTAGCCCAAACTAGGTGAACCACGTATATCTATGCCTCTCTTATTTTATGTGTTTTGTGTGTTTGATTTTTCCGCATATTTTATGTGTTTCATTGCTATGTAATATGTAAATTTCTAACAACTGGTATTAGAACCGAAGGTATGTTTGGCTGATAAAATCGTAGGAAAGAAGGGCTCCTGGTTTGAGTGGGAGCAATGGCAGAAGATGGTAAGTTTAGGGTCGAGAAATTGAACGGCCAAAACTTCCCATCGTGGAAGATGCAGATGGAAGATTATCTGTATCAGAAAGATATGTACCTACCATTGAGAGGAAAAACAAAGAAGCTGACAACTATGACAGACGTAGAATGGGAGATTCTCGATAGAAAGGCACTTGGAACAGTACGGGTGTGCCTCACGGCGTCGGTAGCCTTCAATATTTTGAAGGAAACAACAATAGAGGGTTTGATTAAGGCATTGGTGAAACTATATGAAAAAACCTTGGCCTCAAACAAGGTATTTCTTATGAAACATTTATTTAATATGAATACGTTGGAAGGTGGATCTGTTGCAGACCATTTAAATGATTTTAATACAGTTAATAGTCAATTAAGTTCTATAGGGGTAAACTTTGATGATGAAGTTAGGGCTCTTTTATTTCTGTGCTCATTTCCAGAAAGCTGGAATAGTTTAGTTATGGCCATTAGTAACTCTGTCTCTGGATCTAGTACTTTAAAGTTTGATGATGTTGTCGGTGCTATCCTTAGCAAGGAAATACATTAAAAAAGCTCCAGTGAGACATCGGGTAATGCTTTGAGTGCAGAGTCTAGGGGAAGAAAAATGGAAAGAGAAAAGAGCTTAGGATATCATAGTAAATCAAGGAAAGGCATATCCAAATCCAAATCGGGGATAGTGTGCTAGAAATGCGGAAAGAAAGGACACCTGAAGAAAGACTGTAGATCTCGAAAGGGAAAAGAAGAGACGCACAACAAGAAAAAAATCATGAAGCAAATGTGACAAGTGATGTGTTACAATATGCTTTGATTCTTTCTTTCGAAAATGTTACTGATTCCTAGATGGTAGATTTAGGGGCCTCATTCCATGCTACACCTGATAAGAAATATTTTCATGACTATGTTCAAGGATATTTTGGACAAGTTAGTTTGGGTGATGATAAACCCTATAAAATTGTTGGAATGGGAAAAGTTCTTGTAAAACAACAAAATGGAAACCAATGGCTATTAAATGAGGTAAGACATGTTCCAGATCTGAAGAAAAATATGATTTCAACAGGGCAGTTAGGCGGTAAAGGTTGTGTGACAACTTTCATAGATAATACTTGGAAGGTCACCAAAGGAGCCCTGGTAATAGAAAAAGGCAAAAATGTTGGTACATTGTATTTATGCAATGGTATTTCTAACTTTGTTAATGTTTTAACCTCCAAAGGAGCAGATGCAACATTAGGGCATCATAGGCTCATACACATGAGTGAGAAGGGGATGAAGATTCTTCACTCAAGAAATTTGTTTCCAGGTTTGAAGAATATTGATTTGGATTTATGTGAGAATTGAATTTATGGAAAACATAAGAGAGTTAGTTTTCTCAAAGTTGGAAAAGAAAAGAAGAGCAAAAAATTAGAGCTTGTGTATACACATGTATGGGGACCTGGTCAGGTATCATCTCCCGGTGGCTCTCGTTATTATGTTACTTTTATTGATGATGCAACTAGAAAAACTTGGATTTATTGTTTTCAGAATAAATCTGATGTATTTGATACTTTTAAGAAATGGAAAGCTTTGGTTGAGATTGAGACGAGAAAGAATTTGAGGTGTCTCAGATCAGACAATGGAGGTGAATATTGCAGCAAAGAGTTTGATAGGTACTGTTCAGAGCATGGAATTCACAGAGAGAAGACATTTCCAAGAACACCACAAGAAAAGGGTGTGTCAGAAAGGATGAATAGAACAATCATGGAGCATGCAAGATTTCCTTTACAATTTTGGGAAGATGCTATAGATACTGCTATTTATCTAATAAACAGAGGGCCTTCAAGTTCCTTGGATGGTGGTATTCTAGAGGAGGCATGGTGTAATGCTCCCAAAATGGGGATTGCACAGTAAGCTTAGAAAATAACACAATTCCTGAAGGATTTTTGTACAGAGATGAGTTTACAACCCTTGGATCCCTTAGATCAGCAGATCTGGAGTCTAGATCCACAAGGGGAGAAAAAACAAATCAAACTAGGTGTGGTAAACAGGTCTCCCACAACCTAGTCTAGCTGGAAAACACCCTACAAGAGGGGCTGCAGCTATGCACAACAAAATGCCTCAATAATAATGCAATATTGGTCCATATGAGTTGGAGGCTATCATATATGATTAATAAATGAAATTACAAAAACAAATCAGAAGTAAAGTGAAGCTCTTTCAATATACAGTAGATTACATGAGACAAGAGAGCAAGATATCTTCAGAAAATAGAGCTACAACATGTATATATCAGCAGAAATGACTCAACAACATTATTTTTAGGAGCGGTAGTAGCTGAATATTACAACTCAGATCTAGGATAGATCTATGGAAAAAACATCAGATCTATTTCAAATCTATAAACTAGATAGTTTTCTTTACAAGATCCCCTTGGGGTTTTGACCAAATCATGCATGAATAAGAGTAGATTTGAGAAACAAGTTACAGATCTGTAAAATGCTGCAGTAAATTTCTGAATATAAAGTTTCATTACAATGGATTAGATCTAAACAGAACATGGATCAGCAAGCTAATCCATGGATCACCAAGTGGAAGGCAAGCCCATCACTAGAGATCTCTGATCTAAACTATGAGAAAAACACCATGAAGAACCTCATACCAAAATAACGTAGTCCATCAATAGGAACAATGCTATAGCTCAAATGACATAGATAGCCACTCCAAAATTGCAGATCTGAAGTATAAAGAGAAGAGACACTCTTCCAGGAGGTTAAAAGACACAATCCATGAGAAGAGGCTCCCAAAACACACTAGATCTGTGCAGATCTAAAACTCCACTTGCTGCAGCTTGCAAAAGCATACAAACCCTCACTAGATCTGCGCTGCTAATGAAAGTAGTGCTTGGCCTCAAGCCTAATAGTGGACCAATTAAGCAAATACTTCTCCAAGAATCCTCAAAGGAAGAGGTGAAATCCCTGCATAGGAATTCCAAGCACAATCCTCCACTAAACATCAGAGAATGGTATTTGTCTAAGCAGACAAATATCCAGAAATATGATCAATCAACAACCTCCTCTTGTTTCCTTCCCTCTCCTTTTATAAGATGAGAGCCTTTGCAAACCCTAAACCACCTTGATGAGTTAACTCTTTTCACATGAGGGGCCTCCTTCTAAAACTGCACTGTCCCTTTAGGAGATGCATTGAACCTAGACAACGCTGTGGATTTGATCAAGGTTGACCCAGTCTCACAGCTCAAACCCCTTTCACACCTGGAAGTGATTATTAACATGGCCCTGATTTAACTGTGTTCAAATGGGCATTGATTTATTTAGTCTACTTAGGAGTTTTACATGTCCTCCTTTATTCATTTATTCATGCAACAGAAAATAAAACAAAAAATGAGTATTCCTCTTAGCTTAGGCTAAGTAGGAACATTACAGTCCTCCCCTCCAAAATGTTGCTTGTCCTCAAGCAACTGATAGGGTAAGAGCTGCAGTTCTTATCCTCCTTCATTGTTGGCATCATCAAGGATCAAACCTCCATCATAACCCAAATGCTCAGCAAGCCAAAGCATCATGAATTACTTCTCTAAGGCCAACATAATATGTGCATAGTCCATCCCTTCCAGAGTGAAAAAATCAACCGAAATAAACATGGGTGGAGCAATGCTACATCTAAAACATGTATCACGAAGTACAAGTTGGAGTTCCAACCCATGTGGTACATACACAATGCCCATCCTCTGTCCATACAACCCCATAAACAATACAACTATATCATCAATGTATGGAAGCAAGACTACATAGATGAAAATTGAAATCTGAACTTGAGGAGGTGGGTCAAAATCCCACATGAGATGCCAGCGCAGTGCACCTCTTGTCTTCATTAGATCCTAGTGTGGTAAGTGGAATTCCCACCACACTTTTGCTGCATAAGTCACCTTAACATGATTGAAGGTGTTACATAAGTTTGGTGCCTTTGGGAAGCACCCATCATGAAAAGGAGTCTCCCTTTGCACATTAAGGGAGTGGCCAAGTTCATAATTTTCATTGGCCTCCAACAAACTATGAGATCCATATGATCTCTCACTCCCTTTAGGAGTCCCATCCTGCAAAAACATGGAAAAGGAATGTAATAGATCAGAAAATACAACTTTTTTACCATGATCAAACCCTTTACCATCATAGTCCTTCACACACATGGAGTTGTGCATGAACATTCCCTTCCTCTCAAGAAGAGGAAGAGCTGGCTGAAATGACTCTTGAAAAGAGTCCATTGGCTGCCCCAATCCTCCAAAGCTATTGCACCCTTGAAAGTGCTGATGTAAGTCCTCTCTCATGCCTTCCCAATCAAAACTCTTCATGATCAGATTATAGATCTTCATTGAACACATATGGCTGAGGAAGAATTCTTCATATGCTCCTTATAGGATCTATTTCTTGAGCTTGGAAGCTCTAGCCAAAAATACTTTACCATGATAATAGATGACCCCTCCTTGGACCAAGTAGCCCTCTTCTTGATGCATGCCATCTAGTATCACACCTGTGTGGATATCTTTGGAATACTCTACAAGCAGTTGAGATTTCCAATAAAGATCCACACTGCTCAACAGTGACATCACTGTTGATTCATCCATGGGAGTGATTTTCTTGTTGTTGATTGTATTTTTGACATTACACATGCCAAAGTGGTTTTTTGGAAGGTTGATCCTCCCATTCTTCTCCTCCCACAACACTGTAGCTTGGTCTTCTATTGCTCCAATCCTTCATGGATCTAGATTTGGAGCAACACTTTGTGAGGCTTCCCCCACAATATCTGAATCTGATGGCATTCCAGGTGGCCTTCCATAAGATAAGAATGTCCCTTGTAGCAACCTCATGAACATGAGATAAGGAACTATGAGATCCCTGCTTCCACAACACAAAACCATCTCTGTTTTTTGTGTGGAAAAATTAGGTGAAGGATAAGTGTGCATGCCTTGAATCATTTGTGGTTTCCCACTCTTCAAGTCCACCCATTCCATTTTCAAAGCTTTCCAATTAGTGGTAACCTTCCCCAAGGTAATCAACCATTGGACACCCAAGATGATGTTGGTGTCTGGTATGTCAACTACAAAGAAGTGATCCACCAAGGTGTAGGATCCCATAGTGATAGAGAGTGATGGAACATATTGCATGCACTGCATGGTCCTATCTCCTGGAACCAAGACATAAAATCCCTCAAAAGTATTAGTGGGGATCCCTCTATTTTGCACAGGATGAGCATTAATAAAGTTGTGGGTTGCCCCACTGTCAATTAGTATAGATACTCTCTAATTCATAACTTAACCTTGTACTCTTAAGGTCAAGTACTTAGGCACTCCTCTCAAAGAAGCAAGATTCCCACTGGTTGGAGCAATGACTCCCTTCCCATGTCTAGAGGGTGTTTGATATTCCTCATCATCATCAGCACTGTGACCCCTCCTAGGTTCCTCATCACCATCTTCCTCCTCAAAATCAGAGAAGACTTCTATGCAGTGTGCTCTTCTAGCAGCACACCTATGTCCTGGCACCCATGACTCTTGGCAAGTGAAGCACAGCTTCTTCTTCCTCAATTCCCTCTTGATATCAATATCAAGAGGTTTCTTCAAAGTGATCTCCTTGGGAGGAGCAACTTTTACTTCTTTCCCCTTAGAAAAGTGAGGGGCCTTGCTTTGGAAAGTTGCCTTTGCTTTTGGCAAGGCATCTTGGAGATCTCTAGCTCTCTCGATGGCATCATGCAAAGTGATGGGCTTGGTAGATTTAACCAATCCATACAAGGGTTCCTCGAGGCCATCAATGAAGATGTATACTCTCCTTGCTACAGATAGATAAGGGACCATGACTAATAATCTTAAAAACTCAGAGATATAAGTCTCTGCATCTCTTGACTGCTTCAGCTTTGCAAGGCTTATGAAGGGTGCTTCAGGATCCTTCCTGTCAAACCTCTCCACCTGTCTCCTAGTGAATTCAGCATAGGTAGTCACATTGATGTGTCCCAATATAGACAATCCATGGAACCACCAATTGTGTGCTTCACCTTCAAAGTGCAGCGCTGCAATCTTGAGGGCCTCAACTTCAGGGACTTCGTTCAACTGAAAATAGATATATAGCTTTTATACCCATGCCTTGGTAGAACTGGAGGATGGTCCATCAAATTTGGGAAAAAATAATCTGCCCATAGTATGGTGTCTACCATGAAAGAATCCACCATCTCTATACTGCTGCACTGGTCTCCTTCGGTCCTTGAGATGGAAAAAGTCTTGGAAACTAAAGTTATCCTTGAATCTCTGACTCTAAGAGTCATACTCCACAAAGTAACCTTCAAGGGAGGCTTGCTATTGTAGTCCTTCATTCTCCATAGCCAAGAAGGCAGGCATAGTGGAGCGTTGTGAGGCTTGTGGAGCTTGTGGCAGGTTCACAGGTTGACCAGTCCCATGATGAGACATGTCAGAGCTTTCTCCTTGATGAAATCTCCGAAGAGACTCCCTCATTCTGTCCACCCTCATCTCGTTGATCTCCTTGGCCAGGTCTTGCATGGCCACTAACAGAGTTCTTGAAAACTCTTCTCCTTCTTTATCACTGGTAGTTTTAGGGGCTTTCCCCTTGTCTTGACCCTTGTCAGGAACATCAGTAGTGTAGTCATACTTTTTATGAATTCTATTTTGGTATCTCTTCTCCCTCTCAGTAAGAGGATCATATTATTTCGAGTTTAGCATGACTGGTGCTCCAAGGCAAGCATAGGCTGTGCCAAGAAAGGAGCTCTAATACCACTGTAATGTTCTCAAAATGGGGATTGCATAGCAAGCTTTGAAAATAACGCACTTCCTAAAGGATTGCTGTACAGAGATGAGTTTACAACCCTTGGATCCCTTATATCAGTAGATCTGGAGTCTAGATCCACAAGGGTAGAAAAACAAAATCAAAATAGGTGTGGTAAACAGGTCTCCCACAACCTAGTCTAGCTGGAAAACACCCTACAAGAGGGGCTGCAGCTATGCACAACAAACTGCCTCAAGAATAACGCAGTATTGGTCCATATGAGTAGGAGGCCATCATATATGATTAATAAATGAAATTACATCAGCAAATCATAAGTAAAGTGAAGCTCTTTCAATATACAGTAGATTACATGAGACAAGAGAGCAATATATCTTCAGAAAAGAGAGCTACAACATGTATATATCAGCAGAAATGGCTCAAAAATGTTATTTTTAGGAGCTATAGTAGCTTCATATTACAACTCAGATCTAGGATAGATCTATGGACAAAACATCAGATCTATTTTAGATCTAGAAACTAGATAGTTTTCTTTACAAGATCCCCTTGGGGTTTTGACCAAATCATGCATGAATAAGAGTAGATCTGAGAAACAAGTTACAGATCTGTAAAATGCTGTAGTAAATTTCTGAATATAAAATTTCATTACAATGGATCAGATCTAAACAGAACATGGATCAGCAAGCTAATCCATGGATCACCAAGTGGAAGGCAAGCCCAACACTAGAGATCTTTGATCTAAACTATGAGCAAAACACCATTAAGAACCTCATACCAAAATAACATAGTCCATCAATAGGAACAACACTGTAGCTCAAATGACATAGATAGCCACTGTAAAATTGCAGATCTGAAGTATAAATAGAAGAGACACTCTTCGAGGAGGCTAAAAGACACACTCCATGAGAAGAGGCTCCCAAAACACACTAGATCTGTGCAGATCTAAAACTCCACTTGCTGCAGCTTGCAAAAGTAGACAAACCCTCACTGGATTTGTGCTGCTAATGAAAGTAGAGCTTGGCCTCAAGCCTGATAGTGGATCAATTAAGCAAATACTCCTCCAAGAATCCTTAAAGGAAGAGGTTAAATACCTGCATAGGAATTCCAAGCACAATCCTCCACTAAACAATAGAGAATGGTATTTGTCTAAGCAAACAAATATCCAGAAATATGATCAATCAACAAACTCCTCTTGCTACCTTCCCTCTCCTTTTATAAGATGAGATCCTCTGCAAACCATAAACCACATTGATGAGTTAGATCTTTTCACATGAGGGGCCTCCTTCTAAAACCGCGTTGTCCCTTTAGGAGATGCATTGAACCTAGATAACACTGTGGATTTGGTCAAGGTTGACCCAGTCTCACAGCTCAAACACCTTTCACACCTGCAAGTGATTATTTACATGGCCTTGATTTCATTTTTTTCACATGTGCATTGATTTATTTAGTCTACGTAGGAGTTTTACATGTCCTCCTTTATTCATTTATTCATGCAACAGAAAATAAAACAAAAAATGAGTATTCCTCTTAGCTTAGGCTAAGTAGGAACATTACACATGGACAGGTAAAAAGGTAAACTACTCCTTTTTAAAGACTTTTGGTTGTGAGGCCTTTGTCTATATTAATAAATAAAATAGAACAAAGCTTGAGGAAAAATCAAAGAAATGTACCTTTATTGGATATGGTGTTAATGATTTTGGTTATCGCTTATATGATTATGAAAATCACAAAATCATTAGGAGCAGAGATGTAATATTCAATGAAAAGGTCTTGTATAAGAATCAGTTACAGGAAAAGAAACAGGAAAAAGAAAACAAAGAATAAACAGTTCTTGATGAGATCACAGAAAAAGTAAAGGTGCTTGAAAATAATAATAATCAACAACCACAACAACAACAACCACCATAACAACAACAGGCACCTAAAACACCTGATAGTGGTGTCAGAAGATCTACCAAGATAAGTAGACCCCCTGAACGATACTCTCCTTCATTATATTATTTATTTTTTGCTGATTCTGGTGAACCGAAATGTTATGAAGAAGAAATGCAGTTGAAACCAGGAAGAATTGGGAGCTAGCTATGGAAGAAGAGATGGACTTCTTAATACATAACTAGACTTGAACTTAGTCAGGTTGCCTGTAGGTACAAAAAAATTGCAGAATAAATGGGTTTACAAACTGAAGGAAGAAGATGGAGGAAAATAGAGGTACAAAGCTAGACTTGTGGTGAAGGGGTTTGCACAGAATAAAGGTGTTGATTTTGATGAAATATTTTCTCCTGTTGTTAATATGAATTCAATCGGAACTATTTTAAGTCTTGTAGCAGTGGAAGATTTTCATCTTGAACAGTTAGATGTAAAGACAACATTTCTCCATGGATATTTGGAGGAAGAGATCTATATGCAGCAACGAGAAAGATATGAGGTCAAAGGGAAAGAAAAATTAGTGTGCAGTTTAAAGAAGAGCTTGTATGGCTTAAAACAGGCTCCAAGGCAGTGGTATCTAAAATTTGACAAGTTTATGTCTGAACAAGGTTATACTAGATATCACTATGATCATTCTGTTTATCTGAAAAAGAAAAATGATGGAAACTATATTATATTGTTATTGTATGTAGATGAAATTCTTGTTTCAGGGTCTAACATGCAAGAAATAAATCTACTCAAAATAAAATTGGAAAATTCATTTGCAATGAAGGATTTGGGAGCTGCAAAACAAATCCTTGGTATGAGAATAACTAGAGACAGGAAAAATCACAAATTAACATTGTCCCAGAATGAGTACATACAAAAGGTATTGAAAAGATTTAATATGCAGAATGAAAAACCAGTTCATACACCTTTTGCTAGCCATTTCAAACTTTGTAAGGAGATGTGCCCCAAGACCCAAGATGAAATGGATTATATGTATAAATTTCCATATGCATCTACAGTTGGAAGCTTAATGTATGCAATGGTCTGCACAAGGCCTGATATTGCACATGCAGTGGGAGTTGTAAGTAGGTACATGAAAAATCTAGGAAAAGAACATTAGATGGCAGTGAAATGGATTCTCAGATATTTGAGAGGTACCACAAATCAAGCATTATGATTTGGTGGTTCAAACATTGCTCTATACGGATATGTTGATGCAGATATGGTAGGTGATAGAGATAACAGGAGGAGCAATACATGGTATATATTTAATGTAGGTGGAACAAATTTCAGTTTGGTTTCAAAAATCCAAAGTGTTGTTGCACTTTCAACAATAGAAACAGAATATGTTGTTGCTATAGAGGCTACTAAAGAAATGATTTGGTTACAAAGGTTTATGGATGAATTGGGTAAGAATTATGATATCTCCACGTTATATATTGATAGCCAAAGTGGCATTCATATTGAAAAGAACTCAACATTTCATTCCAGGACTAAACACATACAGTTCAAGTACCATTTCATGCGGTCAATGTTGTAAGATGGACAATTGAAGCTTGAAAAGAAACACACTAGCGAGAATCCTGCAAATATGCTAACAAAAGTTGTAACCAGGGAGAAACTAAGATTATGCTCAGTTTCAATTGGTCTTAAAGTATGATGATGAACATGAGAAACAACCAGGTCCAAATTGGAGTAATTGTCCAGCAAATGAAGCAGCGGTGGAGTTGCTACAATCAGTCTCCAAGTGGGAGATTGTTGGGTGTGGAGCCTGATTATCTTCTTTATTTTGTATCACAACACTAGACCCTTGTTCTTAACGAGGCAGAAATTCCACCCATAATTTTATGCTACCTGGGGGGTCCAGCGGGGGGTGTCTGCGACTTTATGGAGCCCCCCCTCCCTGGTGGGGGGTTTCAGGGGCAGTGCCCCCGAACCTAAAAACATATGTAAAATTGCCTTGTAAAAGTATAGTAATTTCTAGTCAATCTAGGCCGTTCATTAGGCGGATGATCTGATGGTAGAAGTTATGTTTTATGTAGGGGTTTTTTCCCTAGAAGGCAACCCCTCGTTTTATATGAGGGTATTGTATTGTGACTGTGTATGGTATGTGTATTCTCAAAGTGAGAAACAGATAGGGAGAGTGTGAGAGAGAACAAAGGATATTATAGCGGATCTGCTATAGGTTGTGTCCCTTCATTTTGCTGGATAATATAAAGGAAGGACTCACTGTTTGGGGTGGACGTAGCCCAAATTGGGTGAACCATGTATATATGTGTCTCTCTAGTTTTATGTGTTTTGTGTGTTTGTGTTTTCTGCATATTTTGTGTGTTGCATTTCTCTGTAATATATAGTTTTCTAATAATAAATTCAATAAGAAGAGAGGTGTATGTGATGGGAAACTCCATAGTTTCCCACATCTCCTAAAAAAATGAAAGAAAAGAAAAAGAAAAGAAAAAAAAGAAGAAAAAATAAAGATCCATGGGTGAAAACCTCTCTGAAGCACCCAAGGCAAGCTTGTGGGTTGAAAACCTCGATGGAGGCAACTCACTTGCTCTCACAAAAAAAAAGAGAAAAAGAGAATAAAGATCCATGGGTGAAAACCTCTCTGAGGCAGCCAAGGCATGTTTGTGGGTTGAAAACCTCCATGGAGGAAGCCCAATTTCTTCCCAAAAAAAAAAAACCAAAAACAAAAAAATACATTTGCATCTCTGTGTTTTTTGTGTCTTCTGTTTTGCAGGTTATTAATGGTTTCTAGAAACACAAGGGAGCATTTATATTCTTTTCCCCTAGTCTAGTTTACCATCTATCCCATCATTCACTCCATTCATTTCATAACTTCTTCCATCACCTCCATATACCATATTCCTCCATTCCTGAGCACAATGTAGCAAAATAAATCAAGCCACAAACTTCTACAAACATCAAGAAGTTCCTTCAAAAACAAAGTTGTTCATGGAATGCAAAGAAAAACAAGAAAGAAAGCTGCATAATAGACTCCAAGAGAGCGAGAATATCACCCATGACATCTTGAGCACCCCATGCAACCTCTACAATGGAAAGAAACAACAAGAAAAGACTAGCAACTCACTCAGGAAGCTGCTCATTCAACAAGCTGCTCACTCAGGAAAATAAGGAAGAACGCTACATATAAGAGGCTTGACTCCAAATTCCAACTCCTGCAAACACCTTGACAACAATAGGTAAACTCAGGTATAGCTTCGCACCCCTCGCTATGCATCCATAATAACAAAAAATAATTAAATTTGCAGTCTTAGAGTTTAAGGGGCAGAAAGGTGGCCAGTTAACTTGGCCATCATTGTGAAGTATAACTAGGGAGAATTGCAAAGTCATGCCACCTGGGCATGCAAAATAAAATAATTTAAATCAAGTGGAGTACAGGAGAACAAGGGGAGGAAACATGCAGTCCATCATGAATTAACAGGGAGAAGGAAACAATGGTCTCTAACAAAAACTAGAGCTGAGGCCGAGTTACATAAGCACTCCAAAATTAGTTGTGCAATCTAATACAAAGATATCCCATCTCATCCAAACCAATAATTGAGAATTTTTGAGCGAAAGAGACTGAAGGGAGCCCTCAACATAGTAGTACCGAGAGTGGGCCGCGTATCTGAACAATGTGTAGAAGCAGTAGAAGAAGAACATCACCAGTAGTCGAACTAGATTCCGAAGTATACCGCAGAGAAGACATAGTAGCGAGGGACCAAGGGAAGATTTTCTCCTAGCCTTAAAGAAGAGCCAGAAGAAGAACCAGAAGAGGAACAAGAGGAAGAAATGGAAATATATGCAAAATTCATAGAGGTAGCATAAAGTGAGCAAGATACAGACTCACAACATAGCACCACATCCCCTCAAGAGAAAGAGGTAGTTGCCACCTTAGATCCTCTGAGTGCAAAGAGACAAAGGAATACCTCTATGTATTTCAAAGTTGATAAGAGTCAGAGGATAATTCAGAGAGAGACAAAAAATCCTCCCACGAGCCCTACTATCATTGAAGAATCACCAAGGGAGGAGGAAGGAATCGAAGAAACAATTCCGAAGGAGTAGCTGCAGAAGGCACAGGAAGAGAATGTAGCACTGAAGGAGAAATTGGAGCAAAAAGGGAAGCAAGTAGCCACCATGGCATACTTATGCAAAGAATCCCTTCAGCACAGATTCCCTTCTGACTCATATGCTGTGTACCTCAAGGATCAATGGCTCCTATTTCAAATCAAAACTCTAGCCTCCCATGGATCCCTACATTTCCAATATTTTAAGCAATTCATGGATTTATACAAGTAAGCTTACATGGCTGATCGGGCAAATATGGCAGAGTTTTATGTGCATAAAACTTTGCTGACAAATATGGATACTTGGGACCCCAATCCTACAATGGGGGATATGAAGTTGATGGATTGAATATCTTGGATGATGAATGAGGACACTATAGCAAAAGATATATGGTGGGTCATGAGAAGAAGAAATAGAGAACCCTAATATATCAGACCATAATTTTTCAACCCAAGAGGAGTCATCCTTAACTGTCGAGAGATTAAAATGGACCCTGCACTAATTGAAAGCTACCTTCAGACCCAAACACAGGTAATTTTCCACTTTGATGATGTTTTTAGGCAGATATAAGATGAGTGAATTATGGCCAGCCAGAGGGGATGGAACAACCTCCCACACAACCTCAAGAACAAGGAGTACCATACTCCACAAAGACTGAAGGGAGAATTGGAAAGGGCACCATTATACAAGAGGGCTATGTAGGCCAAAAAGATCCAATGGTTGGGACTAAAGCTTAGCCCACCTTTGTTGCTAGGGACGAATGATGAAAAGGACACAAATGCACGAGATAGAGAATGGGAGAATGCATAAAAGAATAATGGTTTTTGATCCCTTGGGGAAACTCCCACACCTCTTCCTGAGGAAATCAGGGGGGTTGTCAGAGCCTTGAAGGAAATGCAGGAGGAGGAATAGTTTCTCAGAGGATGAGAAACCATTCAGTAGGGGGGTGATGATGAGCTCCATCATTAGACATATTTTGAGGGGTTAATGGTCACCTTTTTTCCTTGTTAGATCTCTTTTTCTTGCATTTTTATTATTATTTGGTTTTATGATGATAGTATAGGTGGTGATTAAGGCTAACATACTCCGAGTGCCTAATATGAGGTCGAGTGAAGAAAATCATGAATTATTAAGAATTTTTATAAGGATTTTATCATAAAGACTTGGAGTCAAGTAGACTCAATCACCCCAAATATTCTCTCCAGTAATTCTAGTTCTAGAGGCAGCCAAGAAAATCCAAGAGGAGTGCACTCAATATTTGTTGACTTGGAGTCAAGTGGACTCAATCACCCCAAAGATTCTCTCCAGCAATTTGAGTTCCAGAGGTAGCCAAGCAACTCAAAGAGGAGGGCACTCAATCTATGTTTACTTGGAGTCAAGTGGGCTAAATCACCATTTTCAAGGGAGTTTTTGGTAGCTACCCTATAGAATAAATAGAGTAGAGCTAGAGCTAGGAAGGGGGGTCAATTCTAGTTGGAACTTTGTTGCAAGCTATTGAGCTTTTTATTATTTTAATTAGTGATCAAACTTTCAGAAATGTATGAGGTTATTCTTTTATGAAATGAACAGACTGATTTCATTTTACTGTTTTAAGTTTTAGAGAGTTAGACTCATGGGTTAGGGCCCAATCCATGTGCCTTAGCCTCTCTGCTGTATTTGTTCTCTACTTTTTGTCATTCAATTAGTTTTGCTTCTGATAGTTTCATTGTTATTTAGTTTTTCTTTCAGTGTGTTGCTGTAGTTTTTCATTTGTTTATGAGAGTAATAGAATAGAGGAGAAAAGCCAAAAAACTGTGGATCAAGACCCCCTTCTCATCTTTGTCGATAAAGCTTGAGGAGGGCGAACTTTCCCATAGACCTAAAAACTAATTTCTGTTCACTATTTCTAAGATTAGAAGTAGAGTTTCATTACCATTTTCCAGTCTTCCTTTGCAAGGTATTTTCACGCATTTGTCTGTTTTTCGTGCATTGATCAGTAAAGTTGTTTGTAGGAATCATTGCTGAAAACCAAGAGCAGCTCCGTTGCGTATTCCCACTTCATTTTCCATCTTTTTCTTCACAGCCTGAACACTATTTTTACGCCTCCATTTCCCTCCTTTCGCTCTTATTTGAAAATGCTGCACCCGCCCCTTTTTTTTCTCAAAACACTTAAACCTTTCATCCCTCCTCATTGCTTTGTTTTTATCATTCATGATTGCCTTACCCATTTCTAACACAAAATTATTGAAGACCATTGGAATCCGACCTTCTGCCCTTGATCCTCAGTCCCACTGCCACGTCATCTGCCACATCGCATATCACACTTTGCACCTTTTACCTTTTTCTTTAAGACTTATCGCTTCCAAATGTCGATTGTGATATTGTGATTGCGCTTCGCCACTAGTCCCACTGCCATGTCATCTTCCGCATCGTATATAGCACTTCACACCTTTTACCTTTTTCTTTAAGACTTACTGCTTCCAAGCGCTGATTGTGATATTGCAATTGCGCTCCGCCACCAGTCCCACCACCACATTATCCGCCACATCGCATATCACACTTTGCACCTTTTACCTTTTTCTTTAAGACTTACTGCTATCCCTATAACTTTGCGATATTGAGATTGCGATATCACACTTCGCACTTCGCAACTTTTACCACATCTCAAATCGCTCATCGCAACTTTTTCTATTTTATTTTAAGACTTACCGCTCCTAACTGCCGATTGTGATATTGCGATCACGATCTGCCACCGGTCCCACCACCACGTCACCCATCAAAAAATACACTTCACATCGTTTTCATTTCTCTTTAAGACCTACTGCTCTTTTTTCCGATTGTGATATTGTGATATCACATATCGCAGATCACAAACTTTTCCCTTTTTGCATTTCACAATTCGCAGTTCTTTCCCATTGTATTTCGCACATCACAACTTTTATCTCATCGCACTTCGCACTTCGTAACTTTTGCTCCATCGCATCTCTGCCATTGCAATTTTCAAATTATTTCGCTCTGAAGCATTTTTACGCTATAGTAAAGTTTTAATAAGGTTTAAACCCCTCTTTCCACTTCTAAGCCTTGTTTCATGTGTTAAGCCCTGCATTAGCCTCTTTAGCCCGTTTTTTTCCTCCAAGCTTCAAATCAACACTTTTTCAATTAGAATTAAGTCGTAGATAGCTTCGCTGCATGGATAGAAGCATGGTAGATAGACCATAGGATAAGTAGAGTGCATTTAGCCATTTGGCCAAGTTAAGCGTGGTTTATATTAGTTTTCTTTCTGTAATTTAGTTTAGTTTCCTTTCTACCATTTCTTTTCAGCAATCTAGTTTAGTTTCCTTTGTGCCACTTATTTTTGAGCAAGTTAAATTAGTTTCCTTTCTGTCATTTCCTTCCAGCATTTACTTTTTAGTATTTATCATAGTTTAATAAATAGCACCCTTTCGTAAAGCTGAAGAGGATGACATGAACAAAAATCATTTGCTGTGTATATAGCACTATCACCTCCAAGTTTTTACGAACTCCAGGTTGATAAAGTAAAGTAGGGAATCCCTTCTGAATTGCAACACTCTTCGTGTAATACTAGGGCTAACGAACACTATTACGTTTTTCTTCTTGATATGTCCTTCTATCTTGAGAGTTTGAGGAGTGGTAATTCCCGTCAATGAATTACAGGATATGTTCAGACTCATTTTGTATTTCTCTAGGGTTGGTTCCTGGTGTATATCCTCTTCTCTTGAAGTTTCTTGTTCACTTTCTTCCTCCTCTTCACAATCTATGTAAAATAATTTCTTTTGAGCACACTTATGACCTTTAGTGTATTTGCTATCACAACTGTAGCAAAGCCATTTTGTTCTTTTTTCTTCCAATTGTTGTGGTGTCAACCTTGTAGGTTGTGGAAGTCTAGGAGTAGCAACACTTCCATATTTATATATTTGAGTGGTAGGCTTCATTGTCTCCATAATTTTACATTCAATTCTTATTTCCAACCTGAATGCCTTGTCCAATGAATTAGGTTCCCAAAGGCGAACCTCATTTTGGATGTTATCCTTTAAAGTCCCTATGAAGACATCAATCTTGTGTTCCTCTGGAATATCAACTACCCTTATATTCAATTTTTTGAATTCCTCGATGTGCTCCACCATTGAACCCTTTTGTCTGAGATTTATCAATTGTCTAAATAAGTTGTTTCTCTTTGTATCCTCATAACGTGCTATCATTTCCTTCGTAAAAATTGACCAAGTGACAATTTTTTTACGGGAGTAAAGCCATCGATACCATACAAATGTATTATGTTCTAAATATAAAGTTGCAAGGCATACCTTTTGTGTGTTTTGCACATTGTTGAGATCAAAATATTTCTCCATTTGTAGTATCAATGTTACGGGATCCTTGCCATCAAACTTCCTCATATCGATCTTTGGAATATGGTGGGTCTTCAATCCAACATTAGAGTTTATGAAATCATGATTAACAGTTTTTTTTTCATCATGAGTTTCCTCTACTATCTTTTCGCCATTAGGAATAATTTATTATATCAACTTTTTCAAACCTTGCTTCAAACCTTCCATGTCGGCTTTTAGATCATTCTTCATGTCTTCTATGTAGTCTTTCATTTTTTCATTTATCTTAGCTTCCATGTCATCCATCTTAGCTTCCATACAATTCTTCAAACCATCCATCTTAGTTTCCATGCCTTTCGTCAGACCATCCATCTTAGCTTCCACACGTTTATTCAAAACTTCCATTTCATTTTTTGTTGTTCTTTGTGACAACGAAATTTGGTGCACTTGCTCTTGTAATTTTGATATATCATGCTGCATTTCTTCATCTTCATGATTCATAATAGAGGATTCTAAGGGATTAATGGGTGTTGAATTATTTTTAGGGGGAATTTTAGAACCTAATACTGATATCTATTCTTCAATATGCCCTTGGAATCACTTCAAACCTATTTTTCAAACAAGACTTATGCAATTTGAAAAAAAATACAAACCTTTTTCTTGCTTTTGAGGAGCTCGATATTGAAACCGGATTATCTTTGTGATTTCGTATCTTAAATATCTGAAATTTGGTCTTCTAGTAGCGCTTTGAATCGTATTTCCAATGCCATAGGTCAGACCTGATTTGGATTCTTCAAGATAATTTATGCCCAATCTCCTACAATGACCTAATTATGGACTAGTTTAGTTGAGTGAACTTGTACGGCATGCCACCTCTCACTGTTTCCTCATTTGAATCTGAAATTGATACACAAGAAACTGCCATTTGTTTACTTTCGGACACTCTCTACAAAATTTCAATCTGATGCTTAGAGAGAGAGAATTATCACGATTTTACCACGGTCACCTCTTTGAGATGAAATTTAGGAGCCTGAAAAAAACCCTAAATTCCATAGATTATATCTCTGAAAATTTTGTGAACCAAGATTTGAAATTCTTACACGAAGTTATTAAAGATTTAGGCTTTACATGGTAAAAATTACAGCTTTTTAACCTTTGTAGAACAAACGTTATAGTGAAAATACCATGATGTCCTATTTGGAGTAGCAAAACCTTAGAATCCAAAGATCTGATATAAAATGTTATGAAACCAACTCCAAAAATAGAAGAAAAGAGAGATAAATGCCTTAGAAATCAGCCAATTCGAGGGGGAAATCTCCTTTACATTACATAAATGAACAATTCTTGGATGATACAATTGAAAAAACCTCCTTTTTATGTATAGGAGTCCATGGGGTCACAATATAATCCTAGCTGACCTAACAATAATAATGTAAGGGCATAATAATAACAATATGGGGGTTACAAGGGTACAACATTAATAATAATGGGGCTACACTAAAAACAATAACAAACTACACTAGTAATATAGGGACCTAACATAGTTTTATGTGACCCATTAAATTTTTTATTATGAATGCATGTGTGTATTCTATTTCATTTCGAATTATTTAGTTGTTGTCTTCCACAATGAATATATGTCTGATTCAATGGTTCTATGTTTAATGAGCATTGGTAGCCTTTGCACAATTCTCTCTGATGCCTAGTTGCAATCCATTAACTAAGTAAGGCCGCGACACGTCTCAGGTGAGATTCCTTATTATTCTAGAGTAAGGTGAAAATGTTGGCGTTGTGCTAGACTACAATGAAACCTTTTTATGGCCCCTGTGCTTGAGCCTAGGGTCTCTTCTAATCCATCATTATTCGACAAAAAATAGTTTCCTTGTCGGGACCTGGAATTTTCTAAAGGGATCTGGAATATGGTGTTGAGAATATTTAAGAAGGATTTTCTAGATTGGTGGTATGAACAAGTAGAGCGATTTTCCTCCCAATAAGAACAACTCCATCACCGCAGTGTGAAGAAATTGAAGGAAGAAATTTTGCATGTGGAGCATGCAAGAGATCAGTATGATATATTCTAGTGAAATTTCTCTAAGGACCTCTACAATTGGTTGCAGAGGATTCATATAAAAGGAAATACCATCAGATAGAGCCGACCTCCTCATACTTAGACCTAGAATAATCTTGTTGAATTACGTCAGCTTGATACAAATATAACTTGAGATGTCGAATTTTTGGTGCAGACCACTCTAGAGGAGTATATTATTGAGTTTGATGTGAAGGGCCATCAATCCTTATTTAAGGCTGAGGCCATATTCAAGTTAGGGTTGCAAGGGATACTGGTGAAGGAAATCCCAATGTGGATTAAAGTATTAATGGTATAAGAGAACTTACTTGTGTTACAGAGCTAACCCATGGAATATTAAAGCTTCAGTACTGGGGGAAGGGCCTAAGGGGAGGCATGCTACCTATCTTTAAGCTATGAAAATATTGAATAAATGGATTTAGATGACTTCTAGGAGGCTAGAGATTTGAGAGCACAAAGGAGATAATAGATAGCTAAAGAATGGCAGGAGAAAGCTTTGCATAAGATCTATAAATGAAAAAAGGAGTTACACAAAGCATGAGTGGTGTTAGGAAATCCAGAGGAATGAGTAGGAAAAATAAGATAGCTAAATTTGCAGAGCAATTGGGATGACTACAGTGAAACTCGATCCAATTGGAGATGTTGGGACCACCACAGTGATAAATATTGAGAGAAGTAGTAGAGATTTCACTCTGTCATCAAGGATGGGAACGTCAGAGGGATCAGACCATACATGTTTCAAGGAAGGCATAAATGATGACATGCACTTCAATATGAGAAGATTTTTTTCCAAGAATTATGCCTCCCCCAGGAGTAGTGATTCATTACCCAAAAACTTAGGTAGTACCTTCCCCAACCTTTCCTTGGTACTTTATCACAACTCTAATCATTTTTTATGTAAGCTAGTTAAATTTATAAAGGTCCACAAATTACATAGTACCTACAAGGCTGGTACCGCTAGTGGTAGAAAAATTAATTGTAGTTTTGGTTACGAAGGATCGTCGCAACTGGGTCCCCAAGGGTTTATACTCGTTCCACCAATTCAACCGTTTATGGTTGGTAACATGGAGAGATCCTTTATTGGATATCCTGAATTATTTTGGAAAGAGAATTAATATGTCAAACAACATTGGTGCCTGTGTGAGGCCATCTAAATATCTTTCCAAACTCCATACGACATGAACCTTATTGAATATCAGTCCACTCTTCAAGACACGACAAGAGTTTGTTCAATAGTTTAAACTCCCTTAAACTAACGAGTAGGGGCTGTCAAAACTATGGGAATTTAAGAAGCGGGAAGGAGAAACCATCTGGGAGATGATGAAAATATTTAAGGATGATATTAGAAAAATAAGCTACCTTATCGACCCCAATCATCAGCGTGATTGGTTCATCAAAATTATATTGCCACTTACCCGCACACTTCTAACTCAACAAAATATTGATACTCTACAACTTACAAGATTCCCTAGAACAAGAAACTTGAATTGAAGCCATGATAGGATAATCACATGGAAATTGAGGAGAAATGGTCTCCCATGACCCCACTCTCATAGGAATTCAACATTAAATTTCTATTTTGATAGAGAATCCAAGGGACATGTAGCCATTGTGACCTTCGCGACCGCACATATGGTGTACCAACTTCCATATTAAGGAGCGTCATGCCACAAAGTTTCTAATAATGAGAGGCCCAAGCACTCCCTCCATATCGACGGGGCCCTTCACACATTTACCCATCACCAAAGTTGCGTAGGTTGGTATGCAAGGTTTATATGTAGGGGGCATGCAGTTCCACACCTTTCCTAATTAGAAGGATGCAACTCTGACTGAATATTGTGAAATATGCAAGACTTATGGGCATCTCCCTCGCCTCTGCCCAATGTTTAAAGAAGTACTAAAATGTTACAAACACTTTTTTCTATGAGTTCTGTGGTTCACCTACTCACCACACTAATCAATGTAGAGAATTAGATGCCCTAGCTAATCGATTGTATCATTCTGCCTATGGGATCAATGAAGCTCCTTGAGGACAAGGAGGCAGAGGAACAAAGGGGGGGAGTAAAGGAAGCAGAGGTCTGATCCATTGCTACAATTGTGGTCAAGAAGGGCATGTTGCAAGAGACTGTCCACTACCAAGAATACCCTAGTCCTCTTAGTATAGGGTCGACACACATGCAACATAATATTTTCCAAATCTAATTTCCAAATGGGAAGAGTGCAACCACCAATGGGGAGAAAATATAATTCATTCCTAACCAATGGAACTCGAGACAACTCCCCTTTCAAAAATTAATGAAGTCACCTGGCAGGAAAGAAGATCGAATTTGACTGTGGAGCTGCTGAACAACCAAGAATCATAAATCTTGCCTCACCAAAGTGCTCGTATGGTTCCAACTATTAGAATAAATACTATAAAGAGATCGTGGGGAATTTAAAAAAAATTAATCCAACTGTAGAGCCCCAAGGAGAAAAAAAAGAACCTTCAAAGGCTAGAATCTTAAAACTATCACAATTTAATTCCCAACCTATAGCAGAATGGTTTAGGTTGTTTCTACAAATTGTGAATGACGAGAATATGCTCGAAAAATTATGGGAAAATCTTAAATTCGTTGTCAAATATGGGGCGACCGAAGAAGGAATTATTTCTGCCAATCTGCCTGAAAAACACTCTATATGGGTGCGTAGGAACAAGAAAAGGAAAGGGATGGAATTGCAGATTGGTGCCCAGATTGCAAGGTTCCATATCAAGGATACTATGCTAGACTTGGATTCACATGTGAAAATCCTACTGAGGAAAACCTGGGAAGCCTTGGGAAGGCCTAAGTTGGCATTCTCTCCGATTCACTTACACATGGAAAATAAATATTGTATCATCCCAGTTATATCTCTAGAATATGTTGAAGTTGACATAATAAGGGTACAAAATTATGTTGAATTCGAGGTTATTGTGGTCCTCTATCTCACATTGTTGGGAATAGACTGGGCCTTTGAAAACTATGCAGTAATTGATCTAAAGAGAGAAACCATGACCTTTGAAGTGGATGGAGTTAGAGTGATCTAACCCCTAGACCCTTATAAAGGGCCAAGGTTCATTGAACCAACAGATGAAATAGAAGAACCTGATTTACTGGACGAGTTATACTAGATGATGACGAGAAAAAGGGAAGACTACATCAATCCTACGACAGGGGGTTGATCAACTAAAGAAGTGTTTAGAGCTCTGAAGTTGGATATGAGGGTGCATGGGATGAATGATAGTAGGGCGGACATGAGATCAACACCAAGTTATGTGCCTTGATCCACCATATTCACTAGGTTGGTACTGAGGCACAATAATTTCCTACTTTTAATGGTATGGGTTTTGTTACTAATTTTATCAATGAAGTTGATTCATCCATATCAGAGATTCAAAAATTACCCTTGTTGGATGTCTCCCTCCAAGCGACACTGACAAGATGGTGCTGCTCCCACCACCACTATCTTAGAGAGTGGCAGGAAGTTAAGTCCACACTATAGCTAGATTCAGGTATTTAGAATATTTCCTGTCCAATTTCACTAAGTATCGAAGGAATAGTGACCCTCTGCAACATATACAAGACTGTAAATCTAGATGGATCAAAGAAGGAATTCTGTAAATTTGTGGGTTCATAGCTTTGTCCACACTCTGGGGACACTTTCGCAGGCTTGGTATTTGAAGGTGGAAATAAGGAGGCAGATAGGTGAATGAGACCATATAATAGATCAATTAATCAATGATTTTTCCTTCACCGATAAATACGAGAGGATAATAGCTGCTCTGTAAGCCATCAAAAGGGTCGTGCTCTCGGCAGATAAGCTTACTATGGACTACTAGGATTAGGATTCCTTCGATCATATATATGAATCAGGATTCCATGAAGTTGTGGCTTGCAAGAAGGTAAATATAGAACACGATAGGGAAATTTAGAAGAGATGAGGAAATTAACATTTAAAGAGTTTGAAGGGGAGTAGAGTGTCAAAGATTGGCCTGTAACCACTGGTCTGCTACTACTACCTCTAAAATTGTGAAACAAAATATCGATACTAAGGAGAAACCAAAATTAGCTTCGATTAGGGATTATTTGGATGAGAATACTACTAAGGAAATATTTAATCTCTTAAGGGAATATGAGGATCTATTCCCTTCATTTGTTGTAGAGATTAAAGGGATTACAGGGGAGCTAGGTGAGGTGAATATTGTTCTTAAACTAGATGTGAGGCCAGTGAAACATCGAACATATAAATTGAACTTGAGGTTCAAGGAGAAGATGAAAAGGGAAATTGATAAAATGTTGGCAGTCAGGATCACCTTCCCAGTTGTCGAGGTTGAGTGGGTTAGCCCAATATTCATACTGAACAAAAAATACTCAGAAGAAATATGGGTGTGTGTGGATTACATGAGGGTAAACAATACCTGTGTTCATGACCCTTTTCCTACCCCCTTAAGTGATGAAGTTATAGACAATGTGGCAGGTAATGAAGCCTACTATTTCACAAAAAGATTTTCTGGCTACCATCAATTCTATATTACAGATGAGGATAAGAAGAAAACCACATTCATAAATGAATGGGGGTACTATGCCTACCATGTTATTCCCTTTGGACTCAAGAACGTGCCACAATGTTTTTGAGGATTTTAATCGTTCCTTTCGTGATTATATTCACAGGTTTTTGGAGGTTTACATGGACGATTGGAAAGTCTATAGTTTATTAAAAAGATACTCCAATTTTCTTCGAGTGATGTTTGACCACTATAGACAACTTCAGATCTCCTTAAACTTGAGAAAGTGAATTTTTGTTTTCCCTTTTGGAAAAATTATGGGGCATATAGTTTGGAAGGAGGGGATGTGTATTGATCCTACGAAGGTCACTGTAATATCTAACAGGTTTGCCCCGACAAGTGTTAAGCAATTGAGATCAACCCTCGGCCACATAGGATATTACCGCAGGTTCATCTGAAACTATGCTTCAGTCACCATGCCACTTGAGAAGCTATTGAAGAAGTTTTAAAGGTTTTACTGGTGGGATGAATGTGAAGCTACCTTCAATTTGCTAAAGGAAAAGTTGGAAAGTGCACCAATCCTAGTCTACCCATATTGGAGCAACCAATTTCATGTCGATATTGATGTGTCGGAGATCGCTTTGGGAGATGTTTTAGCTTAGCCTAGAGATAGTAACCTTGATCACTCGATCTACTTTTATAGTAGAAAAATTTCCATGGCCAAAAAAAACTACACCACGAATGAGTGTGAAACACTCGCAATACTGTACTCTCTACAAAATTTTTGACACTATCTTTTGGGGGGCCTGTTCAAGTTTTTTACCGATCACTCTGCCCCGAAGTACCTAGTGAACAAGCATGTGCTCAAAGGAAGGGTTTGTAGATGGATTATTTTTTTCAAGAGTTCACATTTGAAGTAATCATCAAGCCAGGAAGGTTGAATGTTGGTCATGATCATCTTTCTAGGCTAGAGTCAGGTGAAGCCAAGGGATCAGTAGATGATCAATTTCTAGATGCTGACATGTTTCGAGTTGAGTCTATAACATACTATTTGGAGGACATTACATTGTTCCTAGCTATGGTAAAATGTCTAGAGAGGTACACAACGACAAATTGAAGGCACATGGTAGTTCGAGCGGTAGATTACCAAATGATAGCAGGAAAATTATATAAGACAAGCTTTGAAAAAATATTGAGATGACGTGTCATCGATCATGAGAAACTTGATGTGCTATGGGAATTCCATTCAGGAGTTGCGGGTGGACATATGGGTGGGAAATCCACCGTGAGAAAATTACTACAAGCAGGACTCTAGTGGCCCACACTTCTTCGAGACACAAAGGAATACACCAAGAAATGCAATGTTTTCCAACACATGGGAAGAACATAACACCAGGATGAGCTTCCTTTGCATCTAGTACAGGCACTCTAGGCATTCGAGAAATGGGAAATAGACTTTGTGGGGCCCATTAATCTGCTGACATTTCACTCCCATGTTAGGTACATTATCACTGCTACCTATTATCTTAGACGATGGGCTAAAACTACTCTAGAGAAATATTGCACTATAGACACTGCTGCTAATTTCATCTTTGGGAATGTTATCACTATGTATGGGTGCTCTCGAAGTCTCACAAGTGACTAGGGGACCCACTTCATTAATGAGACAATCGCCTCATTGCTGAAGAACCTTATGATCCAACATCATAATAGCAGCCCGTACCATCCCCAAGAAAATGGCATTGTGGAAGATTTTAAATAAATCCTTGAGAGAGGGCTCACCAAGGTATGCTCTACTAATTGAGATGATTGGGATCAGTGGGTTCTGACCACACTATGGGCCTACCGTATAACTATTAAGATCTCTCAAAAGTATACATCGTTCCAACTTGTTTATGGGCGAGAAGCCGTAGTACCCACCGAGTTCATCATTCCCAACATTTTCATTGCACAAGCCACTCACATGTATGAGGATGAATCTATTGCAAAGATATTGGATGAGCTCTAGGAGTGTAGAAATTATGTAGAAACTCTATACCAATGGATTCAATCCAATCATGTAATGTACTAAAACAAGATACTGAATCCTTCTACTATATTTGCAGAATATAAAACACGATCGCTCAATCATATGCAAATAAGAGAAAAAAAATTATCAATCATACAAAACAAGATTTATCTGGGGAAATCACCTGCTTAGAACCCCTCTAACATATATTGTACATATTCCAAGAATCATGAAACAATACAATGCTTTCTCACACCGAGAAAATCTTGCACTCTACCTATCGTCTCACCCTGATCCTACTCAAAAATGACTCGCAATTCTTAGGCAAAATTGACCAACACTTGGCCAATTCTTAGCACCTGCTTAGCCCAGCCTTGATCACACAATCCTTAGGAATTCAATCCTTATTAAATATGATAATCAACTTTCCTTGACTGCGGAATCCTTAATGAGCCTTCCTCTAAGTTTATAATTTCACTCGAGCAATTTGCTAATAAGACAATGATATTTATCTTCCCTTTAACCTGTGTCTCAATTGGGTCTTCATCAGAATTGACATGCATGCAACTATTAATAGTGAATCATCAGTTATCTTATTGATCACTACTTGTGAATAAAACTAATTTAATTCATTGGACCTCTCACTAGCACATCACTCAGTTAGAACTAGTTAAACTGATTTTAACTCAATTAATTTGAGTTAAATGATTACACATGCACCCCATTAATGCATTAACTACAATTGGACCCCCAAAATTTTAGAATCAGTCTACATGCCTCACCTTTGACCCTCAACTCAAATTTATTGAGCTAACTCAATCTTTCTGACTTAGTTAACTGATACAAGTTGTTATGAGATGAAATTACAATTTAATTTCCAATTTATTTAAGGGATAAATAAATTGTCTGCCCACATTTAGAGCTAGTGTGTAATTGAATTCCTCACTCGTGTAACTGGAATCCCACACTAGTTATGTGGTCAATTTTTTGTCCTTTATGGATGTCAATTTCATTGTTTCTTATTGCAAATTTCAACACTCACTCTCAACAAGAAAGGAATTAATCTATCTTGATCTGGTACCTTTGGAATGTTATGCATGCAACAATTCTCTAGTGTTGTTTGCACATGCAACTCCTAAAACTAAATAGCCTCCGAAAAAATTGAATTAGTATGATCCATCTGTCAGTAGTGTCTCTGACTACTACTAGTTACTGCATTTTCTATTGAAATCTATGCGCTGCTGCTGACATCTACATATATGCCCTCTACATTGCTGCCAACTCTGATCTAAACTGCAGTATCCAAAATCTGTCACTCTGATTTCTTTCTTCCTGACATCTAACTGCATCAATCTAACTGTTCCTTCCTGCTACTGCTGTACCGTGGGATCCTCGTAGCCAGGTTCAGTCCATGAGACACACCATCTCAATGGACCCTGTCTAAATTTCTTCTTAGGATTATATCTGCACATCGCCCCACACATCACCTGGAAGTACAAATGCATGTACTCCCTCTGCCCATCTAGGTCGAAATTCCCCCCTCCTGGAGGTCTTTTCTTGAGTTGACGCTTCCACTCAGACTCCTCTACTTCTCCAATTGTGGCTTCTCCACAACCTTCTGAGACTACTTCTGACGCTCCAAGTTGAGAGATAATTTGTGCTCCCTCTCAACCACCAAGTCTCTAACTTCTAATTTTCTCCTCAAAGCTTTGCATGCATATTGTACCTCAAGTGCATGCAAGTTATTGGCTCACGCACATTGTAATTTTCCCACCGTCACAAAATTTTCTAAAAAAAGAGCTAATTTTAAATCGACGATATCTCCCTCATACGAGCTCCGATTCAACCGATTTTTTTTTTGAATTTGGGCAATTTTTTTCAAGGAATCCAAATATGCCATTTTTAAAAAATTTTGCATAAAAGGTTTCAGATAATCTCTGCAAACTCTCCGCCCAAAAACTTCTTGCTCTGATACCATGTAGAAATTATATAGAAACTCTATACCAATGGATTTAATCCGATCATGTAATGTACTAAAACAAGATATTGAATCCTTCTACTATATTTGTGGCATATAAAACACGATCTCTCAATCACATACAAGTAAGAGAAAGAAATTATGAATCACACAACACAATATGTATCTGGGAAAGCACTTGCTCAGAACCCCTGTATAATTTATCGTACATAGTCAAATAAACATGAAACAACACAATGCTTTCTCACACCAATAAAATCTTGCACTCTACCGATCGTATCACCCTAATCTTGCTCAAAGCTGACTAGTAATTCTCAGGAAATATTTACCAATGCTTAACCAATTCTCAGGCCCTACTTATCCTGGCCTTGCTCACACAATCCCTACCCAATTAATCCATATTAAATAGGATAATAAACCTTCCTTGACTGTGCAATCCTTCATGAGCCTTCCTCTGAATTTATAATTGCACCCAGAAAATTTGATAACAATACAACTGATAGTTATCTTCCCTTTAACCTCTGCCTCAACTTCATCAGAATTGACATGCATGGAGCTATTAATAGTGAATAATTAGTTATACGTTATACGATTGATCACTACTTGTGAATAAATCTAATTTAATTCAATGGACCTATCACTAGCTCATCATTCAGTTAGAACTAGTTAAACTGATTTTAACTCAATTAATTTGAGTTAACTAATTACACATGCACCCCACTAGTGCATGAACTAGAACTGGACCCCCAAAATATTAGAATCACTCTACATGCCTCACCTTTAACCCTCAACTTGAAATTATTGAACTAACTCAATCTTTCTGACTTATTTAAGTGATACAAGTTGTGATGAGATCAAATTACAATTTAATTTCCAATTTATTTAAGGGATAAATAAATTAGAGGCCCACATTGAGCAATAGTATGTAACTGAATTCATCACTCATGTGTGACTGGAATCCCACACCAGTTACGTGGTCAATTTTTTTCCTTTTTGGATGCCAATTTCATTTTTTCTTGTTACAAATTTTTACACGGAGTTGGACAGGGCCCAATTTTTGGTTGAATTCCATCAAGTTGTTGAGAAGGAAAAACAAAAATCATGGCACGATCGACACATAAAGTGGAAGTCCTTTGCAATGAGGAATCAAGTTCTGTTATATGAAAATAAGTTTCTAAACATCCTTAAAAGTTGAGAATGCATTGGTTAGTACCATTCATTATTTCAGAATTGAAACAATCTGGAGCTGTAAAAATCGTGCAACTAGATGGAGTCCTATTTCCTAGATGGGTGAATTGCGCACACCAGAAGCCTTTCCACGACACAACCAGTTCTACATCAAACTAATTTGATCTCTGAAAGGGGATCATAGTTAGGTATAGGTAAATTCATTAAACTATTGTAGTTGCATCAGTCCCTTCAATTGTTCCAGTTACTTTAATTCTGCCATTTATTTTAATCGTGTAAGTAACGAATAAATTTGCGTCATTTATTTTAGTTGCGTCAGTTGGGTACCTTTCTCCGCAACTGATCGGGGTCGAGGAGTCACATGTGGTAATAGTCTTATCCATAATAATTGGTAATAATCCCATGCATCATTTCGAATTTGGGCTAAATATCTTCCGTAATATCCCTGACATGATACAATCATCAACTTTTAGGGACCCACCATCATATCATCATAATTAACCATCATTTCTACCCTCCTTTTCAGTTTTGGTGTCAGTTAGGCCAGGTCTAGGGCAAAATCACCATTATTTCCATGATTTGAATTGAGTACAAGAACTTTTCGTATTAATTAGTTAAATGGTCTAATAAAAAATGTCATGTCGGGTCATTTTATTTAGTTTGCATGGAAATAATAGTTTATTCATTACCAAAGCATAGGTGGTTGAATTGCTCAGTCTAGGTTTTGTGAAGGATTCATCCGGTCCTCAACCAAAATTTAATCCCCCCCGTGTTTGCTGTGTATAGTCGTCGAATTGAAACCATGTCTAAAGTCATAAAATTTTTTGTTCCCACTCCCACATCTGACTCCAAAGTCATTGAAATTGAGAATCTCTACGAGAAATATGAAAATGAAACACTTTTGGTTAATGGCCTATCAAATTATTTCCACTTCCATGCGCTCAAGTGGGAATTTCTTATAGAGGATGTGATGAAAACGAATGTAATCAAGTCATCCAGAATTAAAGAGGATTTCTAGAGCATACAAAGGTCCACTCTGCTAAATTTGTGAAGTTTACCAGTGTTCGACACCTCAAGAGAAATAATGTAGTGCACTAATTTCCTTATCATGTCGGATGCATGGAGGTTCACTCTAGCTTGATAGAGAATACCCCATACATTACAACGACATTCAAAAATTGATAAAATTATCTATTGCAGGGGCCACAATATCCTTTGCATTCCAAAATAATTCCAAGCAAGGAAAGAAGACGAGAAACAACAATTATCATAATAACTATGATACTTAGTGTGGTAAGGGATCCCTTATTGAGCCAATTAATGAACCCACCATTAATTTCAGCTTCCATATAATTGCAAGAAAAATAATACGCCATTACTCTAAAGGAGAGTTCAATTTGGACACCACTTCAGTGGAAGAAACATGTAAGAAAGGTGCACAATTAAATTGGTGTAGTTATCTATTGAATGAGCTATTTAAAGCCCCTGAATATGTGTACAAGAGGGAAACATATTTCATATATGGCTATCTTGTCATTTCCTTGGCGATGATGAAGTGTGCCCAACGGAAGGCAGAGAGATAATGCATGTTACCAAGGATCAACCTCTAGCGCTCAAATACATACCATGGAAGACTTCAAGGGACCCCAACAATAAGGAAATTAATGAGGCTTCTTTCACAGGGTGGTATGAAAAGATGTTGGCTGTCACCAATGCCAAACCCAGAATCATACCGTTACTTCTATATGAATACTCGCAGGATATATGGTTTGGATTTTGCCATGGAAACACTTGGATCTACCTCAATTGCATCAATCCAGACACGTTCCAAAAGCATGCTCAACCACAAATTTTCTCGAAAGAATCATTCCATATTGAAGTCATGTCATGGCCTGGAGTTACTGGAGAAATTCCAGATGGAAATATGACATATTCATTCGAAGGGATGTTTCCTAGGTCACTTCCTGGCGAGACTTCCTCCGCCTACTGGAAAAAACTGGAAGAGGAGATGCTCAATCTAGTCCTAAAGAATCTTGAGATAGAGATGATGTCATTTATTTGTAGTGTGGATGATCTTAGAGCATCACTAAGTCCCTTCCCCTCATTTTATGAATTTATCAATATTATTCCATTTTATCCTTTTCCCTTCAACCCAGTTGGTGAGTCCTGCTATTGCGCCAAGAGTGCTGCAACTCCTAGGGGCTGCCCTATTTTACTTTATCAACCCGGGGTTCGTAAAAACTTGGAGGTGACAATGCTATATACACAGCATATGAAATTTGTTCATGTCATCCTCTTCTGCTTTAAAAAAGGGTGTTATTTCTTAAAATATGATAAGAATTGGAAAGTAAATTGCTAAACGGAAATGGCAGAAAGGAAAACTAGATTTCTGAAAATAAATGATAGGAATGGAACTAATTTAATTTACAAAAAAGGAAATGACTGAAAAGAAACTAAACTATATTGCTGAAAAGAAATGGCAGAAAGGAAACTAATTCTAAACCACACTTAACTTGGCCAAATGGCTAAATGCACTCTACTTATCCTATGTTCTATCTACCATGCTTCTACCCATGAAACTAAGCTATCCATGACTTAATTCTAATTGAAAAAGTGTTGATTTGCAGCTTGGAGGGAAGAAAAGGGCTAAAGTGGCTAATGGAGGGCTTAACACATGAAACATGGCTTAGAAGTGGAAAGCGGGGGTTTAAACCTTATAAAACCTTATAATATGGCGCAAAGATGCTTTTGAGAGGAATAATTTGAAATATGTGATGGCAGAGATGCGAAGGAGGCAAAAGTTGTGATATGCGATATCACAATCGCAATATTGCAAAATTAAAGGGATAGCGAAAGTGTTGTTCGGGAGCGGGAGCGAAGTGCGAAATGCGAAATGCGATTGCGATGTTATGGTGCGATTGTAGTATTTCACAATTAGGGTCTAGGTGTGGAAGCTATTAAGTGAGGTGCAGGGTGGGAATGCGATATTGCAAAATGCGAGAATTGTGATAAGGCTAGAATTGCGAAATGTGAAATGAGATTATTGCGAAATGCGAAAAGGCAATTAGTGAGACGATGTGGTGGTAGGACTAGTGGCAGAGTGCTTTAATAATATCGCAATCGGCATAAAGGAGTGGTAAGTGTTAATGGAGGAAAACATGACTTGTGAATTGCGATAAAGTGATGGGATTTTCAAAAAAATGCGGAGTAAGGTTCTTTCAAAGGTTTTTGACATAGAAATGAGAAGCGAAGGAGAAAGGAGGGAAAAAGGAATATCACAATAAGGGTCTGGAAGTTGAAACTGTTAACAAGGACCAAATGGGAAATGCGATTGCAAAAAGGAGCAATGGTAAGTCCAAAGGGAAAAAAATTGGTTTCTAATTTTTTTGACTATTTCTAATAAAAGTGCAACAAAGGGAAGTAGAAAGGGATATTGCATTCGGGCTTGGAATGAGAGAGCATTAACAAAGATCACAAGTGATTTATGATTTGTGATGGAGTGAGGTACGACAAGTGGGAGTTTCAAGGAGAATGAGCGAAGGTCTAATTCTAATGCTTTTCAATTGTTTTGGGAATGAAAAGGGGCGATGGATGTAAATAAGAGAAAAAGGAGGGAAATGGAGGCACAAGAGCAGTGCTAAGGCATGAAAACAGAGCTAGGAAATGAAGTGGAATGGCTTGATGATATTCCTGGGGATTTTGATGCATATTCCTGCAAACAAACCTGTGGATTCATGCACGGGAAAACATAAAAGAATGCGTGATAAAACAATGAACAGAAAGTAGTTTTTGGATCTGTGGGAAGATTCGCCCCCCTCGAGCTCTATTGAAAGAGATGAGAAGGGAGTCTTGATCCACAATGTTTTTGGTTTTTCTCTTCTATTCTATTACTCACAAGTAAATGAGAAACTAAAACAACACACTGAAAGCAAAACTAAAAAATGATGAAACTATGAGAAGCAGAACAAATTGAATTACAGAAAGAAAAAATAGCTTAATGGAAGAAAGGAAAAGATTATAATAGCAGAGAAGCTGAGGCACATGGATTGGGCCCTAACCCATGAGCCTAGCTCTCTGAGACTTAAATCAGTAAAATGAAATCAGTCTGCTGATTTCATAAAAGAATAACCTCGAACATCTCTGAAAGTTTGATCACTGAGTAAAATAATGAAAATCTTATTAACTTGCAACAAACTTCCAACTAGAATTGACTAACTCTTCCTAGCTCTAGCTCTACCCTAGTACTCTAAAGGATAGCTACCAACAACTCCGTAGAAAATAGTGATTGAGTCCTCTTTACTCCCAGTAAAAAAACATTGAGTGCACTCCTCTTTGGAGTTTCTTGGTTGCCTTTGGAATTTGAATTGCTGGAGAGAATCCTTGGGATCCTTTGGCTTCCTTTGGAGTTTGAATTGCTGGAGAGAATATTTGGGATCATTTGGATGCCTTTGAGAGTTAAGGAGGGTGGAAAATCCTCCAATAATTTCTCCTTGCTATCTCCTACAAGTCTTTATGATAAAATCCTTATAAAAATGCTTAATAATTCATGATTTTCTACACTCAACCTCATATTAGGCACTCAGAGCATGTTAGCCTTAATCACCACCTATACTAGCATCATAAAACCAAATACTAATAAAAATGCAAGAAAAAGAGATCTGATAAGGCAAAAAGGTGACCATTAACCCCTCCAAATATGTCTAATGATGGAGCTCATCATCACCCCCCTACTGAATGGTTGCTCATCCTTTGAGAAACCAATCCTCCTCCTGCATTTCCTTCAAGGCTTTGATAATCCCCTGATTTCCTAAGGAAGAAGTGTGGGAGTTTCCCCAAGGGGGTAAAAACCATTATTCTTTTCTGCATTCTCCCATTCTCTATCTTTTTCATCTGTGTCCTTTTCATCATTCAACCCCAACAACAAAGGTGGGCTGAGCTTTAGTCCCAACCATTGGATCTTTTTGGCCTGCATGGCCCTCTTGTATAATGGTGGCCTTTGCAATGCACTCCTTAGTCTTTTTGGAGTATGGTACTCCTTGTCCTTGAGGCTGTGAGGGAGGTGGTTCCATCTCCTTTGGCTAGCCATAATGCACCCATCTTTTGTATGCCTAGAAATATCATCAAAGTGGCCTATTACCTATGTTTGAGTCTGAAGGTAGATTTCAACCAGTGCAGGGTCCCTTTTAATCTCTCAATGGTTAAGGATGACTCCTCTTGGTTAAGGATAAGGTTTCTCTATTTCTTCTTCCCATGACCCTCCATATCTCTTTTGCTCCAGTGTCCTCATTCACTATCCAAGATAATAGAGACATCAACTGTGTATCCCCCATTGTAGGATTAGGGTCCCAAATATCGAGATTTGTCAGCACAAGGTTATGCACATAAAAATCTTCCATCTTTTCCTGATCAACCATGTTAGCTTTCTTGTATAAATTCATGAATTGCCTACAACCTTGGAAAGATAGTGATCCATGGGAGGCTACCATTTTGATTTGAAATAGAAGCCATTGCTACTTGAGGTACACAAAATATGAGTTAGAAGGGAATTTGTGCTGAAGGGATTCTATGCATAAGTCTTCCATGGTGGCTACTTGCTCCCCTTTTTGCTACAATTGCTCCTTCAGTGCTACATTCTCTGCTTGTGCCTTCTACAACTTCTCCTTCAGAACTATTTCTTCAATTATTTCCTCCTCCCTTGCTGATTATTCAATGATAATCGGGGGGAGGAGTTTATGGCTCTCTATGACTCTTTGTCAGCTCTGAAATACATAGAGGTCTATCTTTTTCTCTTTGTGCTCAGAGGAGATATGGTGGAAACTACCTCTTTGTATTGAGGGGATGTGGTGTTGTGTTGAGAGTCTGTCTCTTGCCCATTTTATGCCATCTCTATGACTTCTATGGCCATATATTATGTTTTTCCTTGGCCCTTTGTCTCTTCCTCTTCTTCTTATTGTTCCTCTTCTGGTTCTTCTTTTTCTTCTAGTTCTTCCTCTTCTTCTGGTTCTTCTTTTGGTTCTTCTTCGTATTCTCTAAGGCTAAGAGTGGAATCCTGCCTTTTTTGGGTTGCTATGATCTTAAATGTGAGAACTTCTTATTTCTAATACATATATTGACTGTAGGGGCATTTACTGGATATGTCACCTTTAAAGAAAGGATGAGATCCAGAAGCTACCTAGCCCTTTACAGACTCTGTCTAAAGAAATAATAGAAGTAATCACTAATGATCTGGAAATGAAACTACTTGTTTGTTGTTCAAGGTATTCATTATCCATAAACTTATGTGTGCAAACTGTTTTATATGTTTTACAATTGGAATAAAATTATTTTGGTAAATGTCTAAGTCTTTTTTTGTGTAGGAGGCTTATTTATTTTTACTGTTTAACATATTTAACTCTGGAAAAACACATAAATGTAAATCACATATATAACATAGCATATGATAAGGCAGTTCACCCCTCCTAGGCTACATATGTCGGGTCCAAGGCCCCCAAATGGGCATGTCCTTGCTCTTATTATGCTCAAAATTGGTTATACAGTGTGAAGAAAGCCTAAAAAGGAAAAAATAGCTGTAGAAATGAGTTTATAACATAGAAAAAAGTAAATATAGGCTTTTGTTTCACCTCCAATGGTGAACTATAGCCCAATACATCTCCAACACTCCCTAGGACCTAATGGCTCTCCAAGCTTCTCTATTGAAAAATTACCTAAATATTAACTTTGTTGCCTTTGCAACCTACACCATTGGCTCTGGAATGCTCAAAATACCTAAAATAAAAAAAAAATCGCACCAAAAGGTTTTTCCTAGCGAAATTTATGAGCAAAACCACTTTTGTCCAATCAGGCCTAAAAAATCTCCACCAAATGTAGAGAAACTGCTAGTTAAAATGCCAAATTTGGCCTGCCTACCAAATTTGGTGCACTCCCACCAAAATATTTACGTGGTTAATGGGTTGGAATTAAGTGCTGGTAATTGCGGTCACATGTCTGCATCTGTTGGCTTGTTAACCGTTGAACCAACAGTTATGTAACCATATCATTTAACTTAAACGTAACCCTCGCCGGAGTTCATGTGACTTATCCAAATCATAACTGTTACCGTTAACCACCAAGGTATGGCTTGTGGTTTATGCGCCAGGGTCTCGTGGTAGAGGGGGTTGGCCCCCTTTCGGCCCCAAATGATTTTTCATTAAACTTCAAATACATACTTTGATCCATATAGGTTAAGTTCCATTATGTGGGCGGGGCGGTTGGGTCTATGGGCTTGTGGCTGCTCGACCCGCGGTCGATTCCTGCCAATGCCAAATAATTTTGCAACAAAATATTCTGCAGGCTTGGGGCCACATGGCGGCCTTTGGGCAGGCCACGTAGCACCCATTGATTAGCTCCTCATTTCTATAATGAAATCCGATTGACACTTGTCGAGACTTGGTTGGTAGACAAAGAATATTCTATGGAATATAGTGTGGAATATTTTATGGAATATTCTTGGAATATTATGTGGAATATTCCTTTTTTAAATATTTTTTTTATTCAAAGTCAAACATGATCAAACTGGACTTTTCCTGAAATTGTGAAATTTCAAACTTGAATATCTTTCACATACTGTATCGGTTTTGAGCGCCATTTGCGGCTACAGGATCATTTTGAAGAGGCCTTTCCTATCATTCTAGTTTCAACCAATTCTAAGCAAACAAAATTTTGAGCATTTTCTTCTCTTAGGACATGATCACCTGATCACACCTCCCAAATGGGAAGCTTTTGGACCCCAAAAGCCTTCAATTACCTATTAAGAAGATGAGGGTACAAGTCCCTCACCTTTTCCACCTCAATCCATTTTTCCTTACTCGGTTTGTTGCCTTTAAGACCAACCCGAACATAATCAACATTTCCCCTCCTTGAAGTGCGTGTCCTTCTGTCAAGGATAGCATCCTCTTTCAATTCATCCAAAAATTCTGGCAAGAAATCCTCTATGGATGGTAGCTGAATGTCACTTTCAATATCAGCAATTAAAGGAGGTTCATACAAACGTAAATTTTCCACATTCACAACGGAATACATTTGCATGTATGAAGGAAAATATAATTGAAAAGCATTATTTCCAACTTTCTTAAGGATATTGAATGGACCATAACGAATAGGCTTCAGCTTTTTACCTTCTCCTTGCATTATTTCCTTACTAATATGCAACCATACCTCATCTCCTTCTTGAAACTTATGATCAACTCTATGTTTATCATGTCTCTCCTTATACTTGCCTTGACTTTTTTCAAGTTGTTCTTGAACTTGCTGATGTATGAGCTGAATTATTTCATTGAAAATGCGAGCTTTGTCAATGTCACTATGACCATCAATGGCCACATCCTTCTCAAGAATAAAATATAAAGGTGACTTAGGCAGATACCCAAAACAAGCTTCAAAAGGTGAAGTATTTGTAGAAGAGTGCTTGGCTCGGTTGTAAGCATGCTGAATGTAATGCAAATGCCCATCCCAAAGCTTGGGATGCTTGCTGCAATAACCTCTCAAAAGATGTACAATGGTTCTGTTCACTACCTCTGTTTGGCCATCTATTTGCGGATGAAAAGAAGTACTCTTCTTCAACTTGGTGTTCATCATCTTCCATAGATTGGACCAAAAATTCCCAACAAATCTGGAATACCTGTCAATAACAATAGAAGTAGGAAAGCCATAATGAACCCATACATGTTGAAAATATAAATCAACAGTTTTTTCAGTAGTTATAGTTTTCTTACATGGCATAAGAATACACATCTTGCTGAATCTATCAACTACTACATAAAGATAATCATGCTGCTTTCTAGATAATGATAGACCTCCTACAAAATCCATAGAAACACTTTCCCATGGTCTAGAAGGTATCGGCAATGGCATATACAAACCAAGCTTCCTATTGCTAGGCTTGTTTGTAGCATATAATTAACAACCTCTGATGAAACGTGAAACACTATCTACCATGCGAGCCCAATAACAATACCTTTGTAAATGTGCCAGTGTTTTGCTTACCCCGAAATGTCCAGCTATGAGAGAAGAATGAGCCTCTCTCATCATGCTTAATCTCTCCCCCTGTGGTATACATAACTTGCCCATATGAAATAGCAAATTATTATGCAAATGATAATCATTCTCCTCAACATGATTCCCTTCACTCAAGTTAGCATACACATCCTTAAATTCAACATCTGATGCATATTGTTCTATGTAGCTCTCATGCACAATAGAATCATTCTTAAGCAAAGTACTAGAAATAATAATAGGCCTTGAGAACATATCAACAACCTTGTTGTAAATACCTTTCTTGTACCTTATTACCAAGTAAAATTGTTTTAGGAAGCCCATCCATTTGAAATGTCATGACTGCTGCAATTTACTTTGCGATTGAAAGTATTGTAAAGGCTGATGGTCGGTATGAACAATGGTTTCTTTGCCCATCAAATAGTGTTTCAATTTTTTGACACTTTGTACCAATGCATACAAATCTTTATCATATGTAGGATAATTCACAACAGTACCATTAAATTTCTCAGAATGAAATGCGATAGGCTTACCATGCTGTAAGAGAACTGCACCCATGGCGTAATCACTAGCATCTGTCTGAATCTCGAATGGCTGTCTCAAGTCTAGTAATGCAAGAACTAGAGCTGAACTTATCTTCTCTTTCAAAGACTCAAAATCTTTTTGTTGCTTGCCTCCCCATTGGAAATCACACTTCACACTAGTCATTACATGCATAGGAGCTGTTATGGCAGAGAAGTTAGAAATAAACTTCCTCCAATATTGAGCTGCACCCAAAAAACTTCTTACCTCTGTAATGGATTTGGGAGTAGGTCAATTCACAATTGCTTCTACTTTGGAAGGATCAATTCTCAAAGCTCCTCCTCCTATTATGTGCCCCAAATAAACCAAATAATTCTTTCCAAATTCACACTTTGACATTTTAAGAAATAATTGATTTTTCTTCAAAACATCAAGTACTTTCTTAACATGCATAACATGCTCTTCTCTAGTCTTGCTGAAAATTATGATGTCACCTAAGTAGAAAATAATGAAATCATCAAGAAAAGGACGTAAGACATCATCCATTACCCACATGAAAGTTGCAGGTGCATTGCATAAACCAAACAGCATAACAAGCCACTCAAAGAGTCCTTTTTTGGTTTTAAAAGTTGTCTTCCAAATGTCACTTTCTTCAATTCTAACTTGATGATAACCACTAGGTAAGTCTAACTTAGTGAAATATTTAGCATCTTTTAGCTGATCCAACAAATCATCTATCCTTGGAAGTGGGTAATGATTCTTTACCGTTATTTTGTTCAGTGCCCTGAAGTCCACACACATACGCCAAGTTCCATCTTTCTTTGGAATCAACACTATCGATGACCCACATGGAAAAGTGCTTGGTCTTATGAAACCCTTGTCCAAAAATTCTTTAATTTGTCTCTTGATTTCAGCATTCTCCATGATAGACAAGCAGTACATGCCGATGTTAGGAAGAGGACAATCTTGATGTAAATGGATTTCATGCTGAATCTCCCATTTAGGAGGTAAACTTGCTGGTTCCTGAAACATCTCATGATGTGCATCAAATAAATCATATAAATCTGATTTAAGCTTGGAATCACACTTTTCAAATGACTCATGATTCATATCAACCTTTGGCTTGATCATAAGAAGTACAAAACTCTTGCTTGAATTAACTAGCCTTTTTACCTGTTCGGCATTTACCATCACTATATTTGTCTTCTTGCGATATGCTTTGACAATGTAATCCTTTCCATCTTTGAAAAGATGATATTTATTTTCATGACGATGGAAGATCGTTTTCTTGTCACATAGGTAAGGACTTCCCAAAAAAATTCCTGATATATCAAGCGGCACCAAATCAAGTTCAACTGTGTCAATAAAGTGTGCAATTATTGCAAAGCGCAATATGCACTTTCTTGAGACTTGTAAGTTTGCATCCTTGCATATCCACCCAAGTGGATAAGGCTTTGGATGTGGAATGGTCTCAAGTTTTAGTTGTTTGACCAAGTCTTCTGATATGAGATTTTCTTGTGACCCACTGTCAAATAGTGTGTCAATTTTTGTATGTTTTGAGACTACCTCACATGGAACAATTCAATTCTTTCTTCCTCATTAGGAGCTTGTACATGATAGTTTGAAGTACTAGTGCTTGCATTAGTTTCAGTTTCCTTTCCCTTCATACTTTTCAAACTCATGGCTGCAATTTTGGTTTGGTCACCTAAATATTGTGGTGTAGTTGTAGTAGCTGCAGTTTTCTTCTTTTCCTTGTTTTTGTTAAAGTGGTTTCTTTTTTCAGGATGTAATTTCCAACAGTTTTTCTCTTCATGGCCCTCTCTTGAACAATGTTTACAAATGACCTTTTCACCCTCTTGTTTGATAGATGCATTCTTTTTACCTTTTCCCTTAAAGGTTTTATCTTTTTTCTTCCCTTTGAAAGGCTTGTTTCTACCCTCATCAAAAGTGTTTTTCCCTCTAGCCTCTAAATGCGTAGCTTGTACACAAACTTCATCTAGACTAGTAGGATTAAACATAAGGATAGTGTGTTTAAAGTAACTGTGCAAACCACCTATATACTTCAGCAAAGTATCTTGACTTTGAAAGTCTACCCCTAATAAGAGTGCTCTTCTCCTAAATTCCTGGGTATATTCTTGCACATTCTGTCCCTTAAGCTGTCTAAAGTTTTGCCAGTTCATTATAGCCTTTTGAAGATGAGCAAGACGATCAAATTGCTTCTTGATTGTAGTAATAAATTCAGTCCATGATAGTGTAATCTTACCATGTTTCCTGATTTCCTCCTTGGTATTGGCTTCGCACCAAACCAATGCTGCTCCATCCATCCTTAATGAGGCTAGTTGTATTTTGGTGTCATCATCATGTAGATTTTGAATCCTTAAATAGACCTCCAGTTGTCTGATCCAATTATATAATTTCTCTACATTAACATCACCGTTAAACATTGTCAATTCAAATTTGACATCAAGCTTTAGAAAAGGATTTTAACAGTGGTTTTCGACTTATGTGACTGATTTAACGAAGTCGAAGAAGATGATGACGATGGAGATGGTGGATCACCATTTCCTCCATTCCCTTTCTTTGACTGATCATTACCTTTCTTTCCTCCTGAGGAATCCTCTCCTTCTTTTTGGTTTTTAGACCCTTCTCCAGCAATCCTATCATTTCTTTCTTGATAGAGGATCCTTACCATTTCAGTCATATCCAAGAAAGATTTCTGAAATACCCTTTCTTCTTCCTTGGGATCCATCTCTTCATGAGCTTCACCTTCTCTTGAAGACATGCTTGTAGCTGCTTCTAAGGCTATTTAGGGTGAGATAAAAGGTGGAGATAATGGCACCTTGGCCCTCCTTGGTTGAGGATTTTCTTGTGCTCTAACCAATTGTCCTTCCCCTCTTTTAAGTTTAAGCCTAGTAAGCATCAAACTTGCAAAACAGTAAGATATTTCTTTGCACAAAATTCAAAACTTGATTTCAAACCTATGCTCTGATACTAATCTGATCTGAAATGTGAGAACTTCTTATTTCTAATACAGAGATTGACTGTAGGGGCATTTACTGGATATGTCACCTTTAAAGAAAGGATGAGATACAGAAGCTACCTGTCCTTTTACAAACTCTGTCTAAAGAAATAATAGAAGTAATCACTAATGATCTGGAAATGAAACTACTTGTTTGTTGTTCAAGGTATTCATTATCCATAAACTTATGTGTGCAAACTATTTTATATGTTTTGCAATTGGAATAAAATGCTTTTAGTAAATTTCTGAGTCTTTTTGTGTGTAGGAGGCTTATTTCTTTTTATTGTTTAACATATTTAAATCTAGAAAAACACAGCAATATAAATCACATATATAACACAACATGTGATAAGGCAGTTCACCCCTTCTGGGCTACATCTGCTGGGTCCAAGGCCCCCAAATGGGCATGTCCTTTCTTTTATTATGCTCAAAATTGGTTATACAGTGTGAAGAAAGTCTAAACAGGAAAAAATAACTGTATAAATAGTTTAGAACATAGAAAACAATAAATATAGGCTTTTGTTTCACCTCCAATGGTGAACTATAGCCCAATACAGCTCCAACACTCCCTAGGCCCTGATGGCTCTCCAAGCTTATTTGTTGAAAAAGTACCTGAAGATGAGCTTTGTTGTCTTTTCAACCTCCACCATTGGCTCTGGAATGCTCAAAATACCCGAAATCAAAATAAATTTCGCTCCAAAAGATTTTTCCTAGCAAAAGTTATGAGCAAAACCACTTTTGCCCAATCAGGCCTAAAAAACCTCCACCAAATGTGGAGAAACTGCCAGTTAAAATGCCAAATTTGGCCTGCCCGCCAACTTTGGCGTGCTCCCACCAAAATATCTGTGTGGTTAATGGGTTGGCATTAAGTGTTGGTAACTGCGGTCACATGTCCGCACTTGTCGGCTTGTTAACCGTTGAACCAACAATTATGTAACCATATCATTTAACTTAAACGTAACCCCCGCCGGAGTTCATGTGACTTATCCAAATCATAACTGTTACCATTAACGGCCAAGGTATGGCCTATGGTTTTCGCGCTAGGGTCTCGTGGTAGAGGGGACTGGCCCCCTTTCGGCCCCATATGATTTTTCATGAAACTTCAAATACATACTTTGATCCATATAGGTTAAGTTTCATTATGTGGGCGGGCCGGTCGGGCCTATGGGCTTGTGGCCGCCTGACCCGTGGTCGATTCCTGCTGATGCCAAATAATTTTGCAACAAAATATTCTGCAGGCTTGGGGCCATGTGGTGGCCTCTAGGAAAGCCACGTGGCGCCCATTGATTGGCTCCTCATTTCTATAATGAAATCCGATTGACACTTGTCGAGACTTGGTTGGTCGAAAAAGAATATTCTATGGAATATACTACATAATATTCTATGGAATATTCTCAAAATATTCTGTGGAATATTCTTTTTTTTAATATTTTTTTTTATTCAAATTCAAACATGGTCAAACTGGACTTTTCCTGAAATTGTGAAATTTAAAACTTGAATATCTTTCACATACAGTATTGGTTTTGAGTGTTGTTCACGGCTACAGGATCATTTTGATGAGGCCTTTCCTATCATTTTGGTTTCAACCAATTTTGAGCAAATAAAATTTTGAGCATTTTCTTCACTTAGGACATGATCACCTGATCATGCTATAAAAGCTTCTCTGCTCTTATTTATGAGAGAGGACCAGAACGTGGGTAGGGTGACGTTTTTCGGTTGCTGTTGTTGCGCACTGTTCAAATACATAGCCCACTCTTGATATTGCTGTGTTGTGGATCCCTTCGGTCTCTATCCCTAAAAAAAAAAAATCTTAATTCATTGGTTTGGATGAGACGCGATCTTTTTTTATTAGATGTCACAACTAATTTTGGAGTGATCATGTAACTCTACTTAACTCCAGTTTCTATTGTAAACAGTTGGACTCTTTTTTTTTTAATTGGCTGATACTGCGTGTCTCCTCCCCTCTTTCTCCTCTACTCCACTTGATCAAATTTTTATTTTGCATGCCTAGGTGGCGTGTAATATTTCTATTTAGCCCAAGCTAATAGGAATACTTCATTTTGTTTCTTTCTTATTGTTTGATGAATAAAATGTAGAGGAGGACATGCAAAGCTCCTTTAATCAAAGAATAAATACATGCCCAATGTGAAAAAGGATAAATCTGGGCCTTTGCAACAAAAATCCACTTGTGTGTGAACAGAAATTGGACCACCTTGGAGAACCAGCACAATTTTAGAAGAAGGTTCCAATGTGAAAGGGGTTAAGTCCATTGAAGTGGTTTAGGGTTTGTGCACCCCTTCAATTTATAAAAAGGAGGTGAGGGCTCAAGAGATGGTTGTTGAAGTATTTTTGAAATAGAGGTTGCTTGAGCAACTCTAGCTCTCTAGGCTGTTTAGCCTAAGAGAAGAGGATTTCCTGTTTAGTAATCCTCTCTCCTTCCTTGAGTAGCTCTTGGAGGAGAATGTACTAAATTGAGCCACTATCAGGTTGAAGAACAAGCTCTGCTTGTATGGACAACACTGGCCCATTGAGGGTTTATCTTCTTTGCAGGTTGCAGCAAGTAGTAGTCTAGATCTGCAGAGATCTAGTGTTTTGGAGGAGATTTCTCTCAGGAAGGGTGTCTTGTGACCACCCAGAAGAGGATCTCTCTCTTATTTTGTATTCAGATCTGTAAATTATAGCATTTTCTTCATTTTTATACAACTACTGCGCAGTCTCTCTCAAGAACTGTGTTTCTGCACTTGAGGGTTTTATTGTTATTTCAGTTTTGTCCAATAGATGATCTTCAGTGATTGAGGCTTGCCTCTCACTTTGTAAATATTTGATGTAGCTAGTGTTTAAGCTATTTTCAGATATGATCTCTGTTGTAATAAAGTCATCTTCAGAAATTCTGAGCATTCTGCAGTTCTGTAGCTTATATTTTAGATCTACACTTATTTCGACATTATTTTGATGAAATTCCAAGGGGATCTTGTAGAGAAGGCTGATTAGTTTCAAGATCTGGTATATATCTGATGTTTCAGCCATAGATCTGTCATAGATCCGAGTTTTCACTTACAACAGCTGAAACCTCTGAAAAATAATGCTGATATAGTCTGCAACATAGAAATGTTTGTTTTTCCATGCTAAAGATGAATGAATCTTATTCTGAACCTGCATAATAAAATTTCTGCATAAACTCAGTCATACCCTTTAGAAATTATGCTGCCCAAGCTTCAACACTTTTATGCATAATTTAGGTCATGGGAAATCAAGGTTTTTCTTGCTAGTCGGGAAGGAGGAACTGTTTAACATATAAAAAATTATTTGTTTTTTTTCTGAAATTTGACATGTGAGTCCCTTTTAACCTAATATAACATATTCCAGAACCTTGACCCTTCATTTTATGCAGATTTTCTTATACACCTATTTTAGTTCATAAAATGCTGCTTTTCCCCATATTTCTGATGTTAAAAGCTGAGTAAAGAGTGCTGATGCTCTTTATATTTGTTGATGAGAATTATCATACACATTTTATGGTTGCTGAAGCCATCATACCTGAAGAATGCATTTTCCATGTGTGATTTGCTGAGTAAACCCTTTTGGGATATTACCTCTCAACAAGAGTCTATAGACAGAGTCTAGAAAGAGCCAGATAGCCTTTGAATCTCACCCTCTCTTTAGAGGTGACATATTCAGTAAATTCCCCTTCAGCAAATCTCTAGTTTAGATCATATTGTTGATTGTTAATGTTTCAAAAAGAGGACCTTACATTGATACCAGTTGTGGGAGATCTGTTTAGCAGATCTAACTTGATTTGTTTTTGAAGATATTACATATTTGATTCCCACACAACATATTCAAGAGGAACCAAGATTTTTCCTACGTTTTATTTGTCCATATTTCCTTATACAACGTTCCTATTGAGCAGCTAGGCAAAATTCCTGAAAAAGGGATATACATGGTGTGATTTTGCAATTATCCCTATTCATACTTCACGACGGTGGGCAAGCAAGCTGGCCACCTTTCTACCCCTTAAACTCTAAATATGGAAATTTAATTATTTCTGGTTGTTATGGGTGCATATCGAGGGGTAAGAAGCTATACCTGAGTTTACCTGTTGTTTTCAAGGCTTTTGTAGGAGCTGGATTTTGGAGACAAGCCTCTTATATGTTGCGTTCTTATTTATTTTCCTATTTTCTGAGTGAGTAGCTTGCTGAATGAGCAGCTCTATGAGTGAGCTGCTGAAATTTCCTTGATGTTCCTTCCCATTGTAGATGATGCATGGGGATTCTCTAGATGCCATGGGTGGCACTCTTATCTTTCCTGGGGTTTGCTTTGTTAGCTCCTCTCTTGTTTTTCTTGTTGTTCAAGAACACATTTTTGCACTGTAGGAATTGCCTGATGTTTGTAGGAATTTACTTGCTACGTTGTGCTTAGGAATGGAGGAATGTGGTGCATGGAGGTGATGGAGTAAGTTATGAAAATGAATGGAGTGAATGATGGGGTGGATGGTAAAATAGAAGAAGGGAAAAGAAGATGAATGCTTCCTTGTGTTTCCAAAAACCATTAATAACCTGCAAAACAACAAACACAAAAAAAATAGAGATACAGATGTATTTTTTTGTTTTTTTTTGAAAGAAAGTGGGCTACCTCCATGGAGGTTTGCAACCCACAAACTTGCCTTGGGTGCCTCAGAGAGGTTTTCACCCATGGATCTTTATTCTTTTTTTTTTCTTTTGTCAGGAGGTGTGGGAAACTATGGAGTTTCCCATCACATACACCTCTCTGCTTATTGAATTTATGAACTTTTCCTTTGACAAAGGCCTTTTGTAAATTTTAAGTTTGTGACCATTGATAAGCAAGGGGATTCCTTCCCCATCTATGGTTTTGATTTGAATTGCGCCATTATCAAAACATTTTTCCATTGTGTAAGGTCCCAACCATCTTGTAATAAGCTTGCCTTCGAAATATTTAAACCTTGAATAATTCAACATCACCAAATATCCTTCTTGGAAGGTCTTTTCTTTGATGTTATTGTCATGCCAGACCTTCCTTTGTAGCTGAACTACCTCCGTGTGAAGAAGTCCTTGCATTATGAACTCATCCAATCCATTTAGTTGCAACAACCTCTCTTTTTGGGCATTTGATAGATCTAGATTTAATTCAGCTGCCATTCTTAAAGTATTGAACTCAAACTCAACTGGAAGTAGAGCCTTCTTACCATAGACTAGTTCATAGGGAGTGAATCTTGTTGTTGTCTTCCAAGTAGTGTTGTAGGCCCAAGTAGCTTCCACCTATCTGTTTGCCCAGTATTTTTTGCTGCTTCTCACAACCTTGGTGAGGATTCTCTCTAAATATATTTTAGTTACTTCTACTTGGCCATTCGCCTGAGGGTGATAAGAATTATAAGTTCTATGCTTAATCTTGTGCTTCCTCAAAAGATTATTAATGAGGTGAGAGATGAATTGTGCTCCCTGATCATTGAGTATTTCTTTGGGTTATCCAAAGTTGTAAAACAAATTCTCCCTCAGAAATTATGCTACTTTCTCCTCGGTTGCTACCTTCACCACTTTTGTTTTAGCCCACTTTGTTAGGTAATTAGTGCAGACTATGATATACTTATTTTTTCCAGATGGTGGATCGATAGGTCCAAAAAAGTCCATGCCCCATTTTTCGAATGCATCAAGAGTCACCTGAGGGTGCAAAGGAATCTCATCCCTTTGCGTGGGTTTCCCCATCCTTTGGCACTAATCACACCTGCTGGTATATCTTCTGGAATCTTGGTGAAGGTTAGGCCAATAGTATCCTACCTGCAAAAATTTGTAAGTAGTTCTCTTTGTAGCAAAGTGGCCTCCACATGGGATGTCATGACATGCAGATAGGATATATAAAAAAATTTCCTCCCTCACACATCTTGTTAGGATTTGATCAGGGCCTAGCTTGAAAAGGTTTCCCCAAATCCATGTGAAAGGGGCACTTTTTCTGATGATTCTTCTCCTCTTCCTGAATGAAATATTAGGATGGAGTTTTCCAGCAACCAAGTAGTTGGCTGTATCAGCAAACCATGGTGAGAGTGTTGATATTGCAAAGATATTCTCATCGGGTAGTTGGTCATCTACCATTCCTTCTTCACCTGCAGGGAGAGCTAACCTAGAAAAAAAATATGCAACAAAATTCTCCTTTCCAGGTTTATATATAATAGTCAAATCAAATTGCTACAAAAGTAACAACCATCTAATTATCCTAGCATTAACATTTGGTTTTTTCATTAAATACTTGATGGCTAAATGGCCAGTGTGAACAAAGGTTTGTTATCTAGTTACATAATGCCTGAACTTGTTCAAAGCATGGACAATGGCTAACATCTCCTTCTCAGTAACAATATAATTCAGCTCGACCTTGAACAAATTCTTGCTGATGAAATAAATGGCATAAGGGATTTTGTCCTCTAATTGTCCTAATGCTTCCCCTACAACTTTTTTGGATGCATCAGTGTGGATGTGGAAAGGCAGAGTCCAATTTGGACCTCAGATGATGGGGGCAGTAGTCAACTGTTCCTTAATGAGCTTGAAAGCCTCTTGATAAGGACCAGACCAAATAAACTCTGAATCCTTGGCCAATAACCCAAATAATGGCGAAGCTAACTTTTTGAAATATTTGATGAACCTTCTATAGTAACTAGCTAATCCTAAGAAACTCCTGAAATCTTTCTGCTTTTGAGAAGAAGGTATCCTTTTGATGATAGTGATTTTGTTCGAGTCTACTTGTATTCCTACTTGGGATATGGAATGTCTTAACACAACCCCTGATTTCTTCAGGAATTCACACTTTTATGGGCTCAAGGAGAGATGCATCTCAATGCACCTTCTTAGTACTTTACCCAAATTGGAGAGAGATTCCTCTAAGTCATCCTCGTATGGTGTGAAATCATCCATGTAAATTTCGACAGAGTCATGGACTAACAAAGAAAAGATGCTCAAGAAAACTCTTTGGAAGGTAGCTGGAGAATTGCACAACCCAAAGGGTAGGACTCTATAAGAAAAGGTACCCCAAGGGCAAGTGAAATTAGTCTTATCTTGGTCTTCAGGGCTGATTTGAATCTGATTGTACCCACTGAACCCACCTAAGAAGGAAAATAACTTCTTCCACGCAAGGCTATCTAGGACTTGGTCGATAAAGGGCAAAGGGAAATGGTATTTCTTGTTGGTTTTGTTAAGTTCTTGATAATCAACACAAATTTGCCACTTCCCATTCTTCTTCAGGACTAGGACAAGAGGAGATACCCACTCACTATCGGATATAGGATATATGGACCCTGCATCCAATAGTTTCTGCAGCTCTTCTTTAACTATGTCCTTCAGAGTCGAGTTCATCCTTATTTGGGGTTTTCTCCTGGGCTTTCATCCTTCTTTGATGTAAATGTGATTTCTGCATACTGAAGGATGCACCCTTTCATGTCCTTGTAATCCCAAGAAAATGCTTCAATATTTTCTTTCAAAAGATGTTCTTCATTCGAGAGGTTTAGGTTGATTTTCAGATATCTGGATGGGAAAAACTCAATAGCCTTGGTGGTTTCAGAGGTCGACTCAAATGAGTGCACTTCCATCCAAGTTTGGCTTTCAAAATCTTTGACTAATGTTTCGAGAGGAATGTTAGTGGAGGACTGGTTTTGAATGGGATGGTCGACGAGTTCATATTTTGGTTTTCAAGTTCCTGTGGTTATTGTTTATTGAAGAGCTTGCCGGATTATCCACAGTATCATGAAACATTTGTCGACGTTTCGAATCCCAACGGGGATCCATCTTCAGGATAATGGAATGAAGAAATTCAAGAAGGGTCATAATACATTAATAGTGAAGAAGGTAGGAAAGGTAAGACAAGGGTCAACCAAAGAAGTTTTTTATTATTTCTATTTTTATATTTTTTTAAAATTCTTAATTTTAATTTTTAATTCTAATTTTATTTCTTAATTTAGATTAGAAATTAACTAATCTATAAAAATAAACGTTAACTAATCAGTAAAAATTAATAAACTTTAAATAATTGTTAGTATAATTAACAATAGCATTTCTGATTAAAACCAATAATTTTCTAATGTATTAAATAGTTATTTATTTTTAAAAATAAAAATAAATAAATATTAATACTCATTAGAAAATCATTAGTTTATTTTAATAATTAAAAGCATGATTTATAAAATTAATTACTTTTTTAAAATAAGTAGGTTGATACATATTTATTAAACTTGTTACTTTTTTAATTTATAAATTTTTTTAAATTAAATTAAAATAATAAGAAAAAATAAAAAATAAAAAGCCCCTTAAAAATATTAAAATAAATAAAAACTTTGAAAATAATAAAATTATTAATAAAATAAATTTAATAACTTTATTATTTATTTATTAATAAGAAAACTTTGAAATTAATAAACTTATTAATAAAATAAATTTAATAAGTTTATTATTTATAATAAAACTTAATATTATTATTAAAATTAAGAAATAAAATTAGAATTAAGAATTTAAAAAAAAATATCAAAATAGAAATAATAAAAAACTTCTTTGGTCGGCCCTTGTCTTACCTTTCCTACCTTCTTCATTATTAATGTATTATGACCCTTCTTGAATTTCTTCATTCCATTGTCCTGAAGATGGATCCCCGTTGGGATTCAAAACGTCGACAAGAGTTCATATTCATCAAGATGCACCTCTCTAAGAATAACATCTACAGTACACATAAGGGAAGTGTTATATAATTCATCTTCTTCATCCTCCACCCATATAGGAAGATAATGGTCAATGGAAGGCTGGGCTAGAGGACATAACACTAGATGTTTAGATAAAGGCCCATTTTTGATAGTCATGTTTCCAACCCGACAACTAATATAAGCATCTACAGTGGCTAACCAAGGTCTCCCTAAGATGGGAGGGTAACAATTAAACTTGGTTTTTGGTTGCAGGATAAGGAAATCTGTAGGATACTCCAAAGAGTCAATGCTAACCATGAAATCCTCAACAATTCCTTTCGGGGTTACTATGGACTGATCTGCAAGTTGCAAAACTATTGTGGTTTTCCTCAAAGTCCCCTAGAGATTAAGTTTCAACATAGTTTCCTTGGTTGTGACATTGATGGCAGCCCCTAGATCAATTAGAGCATTGGGGACTATGACACCATTTACATGCAAATCAATCACTGGACTACCAGGGTCCAGGTACTTTGGAAATGTCACCCCTTCCAACATTAGGTTAGACAGTTGTCCTACCACATTTATGGTGGGGGTATCTCTCTTTCTTCTCCCATTTTTTTGAGGCACTTTTCTTTGATGAGCCTATTGTAGATAGGGAAATCCTTAATGGCCTGGAGAAGTGGTATCTTTCCACACAAATTTTCCAATTCTCCCAGGAGTTCAGTCTCCTCTGGGGTGTGCTGACTAGGGTGGATCAAGCGCTTAGGAAAAGGAGGTTGCTGGATATGAGTGTTAATTTCTTCTTTTTCCTCCTTCACCTCTACAAGTGGATATGGAGGATAGTTTTCTAGGAGTACTCTTCCCAAACTGAGATTACCCTCCTGTATCTCCACAACATAAGCTGGATAGGATGTTTCTCCACTGGGAGCCTGTTGTGTCGGTCTGTTGCTCGGGTTCATATTAGGCTGTGCAGGTATTTGGGGTAGCCTAGGTGGAGCAACATGAGTGAGGTGAGGTTGAGGTTCGGGTGGAGGCATTAGAGCATGTGGTTGATTTTTTTGAGGCCTCCAACCTTGGGATGGATTGTTCCAATGAGGTTGTTGTGGAATGTACTGCTGGAAAGGTTGGTTTACTCATTGAGAATGATATGAAGGGTTGTAATGCCAGGTAGGAGGTGTAGACCAGGATGGAGGTGTGGGGGTGTACCAAGATTGCATGGGTGCACTCTGATTGTTGTGATAGTAAGAGTAAGGTGCACCTTGCATACCTTGTTGATATGGCCGAGGGCCTTGAGGCCTTCTCTTGTTGATGAAACATAGCTGCTTTGGCATTGCTTCCCCACCTTGATATACAGCCATAATTCTAGGTAAGGAGGGACACTTGTTTGTGGCATGATTCTCTTCACAGATTAAGAAAACCTATATGAAATTTAGTGGACATTCATTTCTTGGGTGCTTCAGGGTACATCAAGGACAAAATATGGCCAGGGCTCTTTCTGCTTCCTCTTACATCCTTTTGACCTGCATTATGTCCATTTTCAAATCAAAGGTGTGTAGCATGTAACTCTTGAAGTCCTATAGCATGTTTCCAATCTCATGTTGGATGGAGGTGGAAGAAGAAGGGGTATTGGATGTACTCTGGCTGGCTCTTCCCTTCTGCCTAAATTCCCTAGAATGGTTCCAGAAGCCATTTTGGATTGTTTCATAAGGCAGTTGGTAGATATCTCCTCCTGATAGGATATTCAAGGTTTCTATCATATCTTCTCTAATCCCTCGAAGAATTACAAGTTTAAATGATGCAGGATCAAGAGTATACTTGGCTCTCTTATAGTTTAATTGAAACCTCTCTTCATAGTCCTCTAGGGATTCATTAGGCCCTAGAGTCATCCTAAATATCTCATCTTTAGTTTCCTTGGACCTACAGTAGTCTCTTTACTTTTTGTTGAAGGTTTCTTCCATCTGTGCCCAGGTAGTGATGTTTTCCCCAGGCAGACCCATGAACCAGCACAAGGTTGCATCCTTGAGGGTGGATGGGAATAGCTTCAACTTCTAATCATCAGAGGTGTAGTCATAAGTCCTACAAAAAATAAAAAATTCAAATATGAATGTGTTAGGGTCCTCAGAGGTAAGTCCATGGAAGTGTGGAAGAGCTGAGGGGCTAATGTTTTTCATCTTAGTTTCCTCATCTGCCTCTTTTATGGGAAAGGCTCTCCGGATCCCAGCCATGGTTAAGATAGGTGAAGTAGGTCCCTTAGTTGAAACAAGGTCTTCTTCTTCTTCTTCCCTAATAGGATCCTCAAAATATTCAGAAGGCTCTCCTATAGGGGGTTCAATCTTACTGCCACTGAAGAAGAGTGAAGGGTGGCTAGGAGGTGATGTGGGGGTTTTAGGTAATATTTGACTTTGAGTATTCCTAGTCCTACGAGACATGTAATTAAGTATTTTTGTATTTTTTCAATATTTCTGAAATGACATGAAAAGAAAAGAAAGCAGAAAAGAATGCTAAAAACAAAATCAAAGCATCTACTAGACACCTCCCCAGACACGATGCCAAAAAGTGGTGAGCCCTGGTATTGTACCAAGGGTGCTACAACTTCCAGAGGCTGACCTAATTTACTTTATCAACCTAGGGTTCATACAAACTTGGAGGTGACAGTGCTATAGACACAGAATATGCAATATTTTCATGTCATCCTCTTCTACTTTACGAAAGGGTGCTATTTATTAAACTATGGTAAGAACTGGAAACTAAATTGCTGGAAGGAAATGAAAGAAAGGAAAATTGAATTGCTGAAAAGAAATGACAGGAATGAAACTAATTTAATTTGTAGAAAAGGAAATGATTGAAAAGAAACTAAACTATATTGCTGAAAATAAATGGCAGAAAGGAAACTAATTCTAAACCACACTTAACTTGGCCAAAAAGCTAAATGTGCACTACTTATCCTATGATCTATCTACCATGCTTCTACCCATGCAACTAAGCTATCCATGACTTACTTCTAATTGAAAAAGTGTTGATTTGTAGCTTGGAGGGAAGAAAAGGGCTACAGTGGCAAATGGAGGGCTTAACACATGAAACAGGGCTTAGAAGTGGAAAGCGGGGGTTTAAACCTTATAAAAATTTATAATATGGCACAAATATGCTTTGGAGAGGAAAATTTTGAAATTTGCAATAGCAGAGATGTGATGGAGGAAAAAGTCGCGATATGCGATATCGTAATCGCAATATCGAAAATTAAAGGAATAACAGAAGTGTTGTTGAGGAGCAGGAGCGAAGTACGAAATGCAATGCCAAATGCGATGCGAAATGCGATTGTGATTTTTTTGTGTGATTGTGGTATTTCACAATCTAGGTTTAGGGGCAGAAGGTAGTAAGTGAGGTGCGGGGCCAAAATGAGATAATACGAAATGCAAGAATTGCGACAAGGTTAGAATTGCGAAATGCGATGATTGAAAAATGTGAAAAGGTGACCAGTCAGATGATGTTGTAGTATGACAGGTGGCAGAGCACTTTAATAATATCGCAATTGGCAGAAAGGAGTGGTAAGTGTTAACGAAGGTCAATAGGACTTGCGAATTGTGGTAAAGTGATGGGCTTTTCAGAAAAAGGTTGAGTAAGGTTCTTTCAAAGGTTTTTGACATAGAAATGAGGAGTGAAGGAGAAAGGAGGGAAAAAGGAATATCGCAATTAGGGTCTAGAAGAAGAAGTTGTTAATAAGGACCAAATGGGAAATGCAATTGCGAAAAGGAGCAATGGTAAGTCCAAAGTGAAAAAATGTGATTTCTAATGTTTTTGACTATTTTTAATAAAATAGCAGCAAAGGGAAGTAGAAAGGGATATCACATTCGGGCTTGGAATGAGAGAGTGTTAACAAAGATCACAAGCGATTTGAAATTTGTGATGGAGCGAGATATGACGAGCAGGATTTTCGAGGAGAACGGGCAGAGGTCTAATTCTAATTCTTTTCAAGCATTTTGGGAATGAAAATGGGCGATGGATGCAAATAAGAGAAAAAGTAGGGAAACGGAGGCACAATAGTAGTGCTCAGGCATGAAAATAGAGTTGGGAAATGAACTAGGATGGCTTGATGATTTTCCTGGGGATTTTGATGCTTATTCCTACAAAAAAACCTGCGAATTGATGCACGGGAAAACATAAAAGAAGGCATGATAAAACAATGAACATAAAGCAGTTTTTGGGTCCGTGGGAAGATTCGCCCTCCTCAAGCTTTGTTGACAGAGATGAGAAGGGAGTCTTGATCCATAGTTTTTTTGGTTTTTCTCCTCTATTCCATTACTCAGAAGTAAATGAGAAACTATATCAGCATACTTAAAGCAAAACTAAACAACGATGAAACTATGAGAAGAAGAACCAATTGAATGACAAAAAGAAAAAATAGATTAATGGCAAAGAGTAGGGAAATGGATTGGGCCCTAACCCATGAGCCTAGCTCTCTGAAACTTAAATCAGTAAAATGAAATCAGTTTGATCATTTCATAAAAGAATAACCTCATACATCTCTAAAAGTTTGATCATTGAGTAAAACAATGAAATGCTCAATAACTTGCAACAAAGTTCCAACTAGAATCGACTAACTCTTCCTAGGTCTAGCTCTTCTCTATTACTCTAAAGGGTAGCTAGAAAAAGATCCCTAGAAAATAGTGTTTGAGTCCCCTTGACTCCCAATAAACAAATATTGAGTTCACTCCTCTTTGGAGTTTCTTGGCTGCCTTTGGAATTCGAATTGCTGGAGATAATCCTTGGGATCCTTTGGCTGCCTTTGGAGTTCAAATTTCTCGAGAGAATATTTAGGATCCTTTGGCTACCTTTGAGAATTAAGGATGGTGGAAAATCCTCCAATAATTTCTCCTTGCTGTCTCCTCCAAGTCTTTATGATAAAATCCTTATAAAAATGCTTAATACTTCATGATTTTCTGCCCTCAACTTCATACTAGGCACTTAGAGTATGTTAGCCTTAATCACCACCTATACTAGCATCATAAAAACAAATAATAATAAAAATGCAAGAAAAATATATTTGAGAAGGCAAAAAGGTGACCATTAACCCCTCCAAATATGTCTAATGATGGAGCTCATCACTAGTCATTGCTTCAATTCCCTCTGTGGGCCCCCACTCTCATATTGAAACCACCATCTAGGATACTCACCCAATTTCCACCAGGCCACCATTAATTTCTAGGAAGAAGATTAAAGTTATCTCTCCTCAAGTTGTTGATCTCACCGATGAGGGACCACCATCCCATACCACAACACCAATCCTTAAGGGAAACTCGTCGTCCACATCCATTGTATCCCAGAATTTTTTGTTGGACATTTGATAAACCAAAGCTCCTCATTTTTTTTGCGACATGGACTAACCGCCTCTCGTGGATCCTTATCTATGGTGATGCTATCGTTTACTAAAACTTGTGGGTTTTGGTATAATCACAATCATGATTCCAACAAGTGGTATTAGAGCATAGGTCACAAGTTCGATACACACCTGACTCGCGTTGGGGGGATATTTTTGGACATTGGATAAACCAACGCTTGTGTGTGTTTTTTGACATGGACTAACTGCCTCTAATGGATCCTTATCTCTAGAGATGCAATCATTGACTAACACCTGCGTGTTTTGGTCTAACATCAACCATGATTTCAACACATCGCGCAATCCATCACCCGAAAGAACCTCACCCTCTGCCACTATCTCAGACATTCCTCCATCCTAAAATATTCTTGGTGATAAGAATGAAGTGGAAGTAGACTCCATAATCAATTCCATTACAAACATTACTAGTGAGGCATTTGCAGTCCCCTCTACAAACATGGAGTTGGTTAAATCATCCTTGTTATCTTTTCTACTCACACCAGGCCCACAAATGATAGCCGATAAGCCTATCATCTCTGATACCTAGGACACAAAAACCATATGCACATTTCCCCTAACACCCAACCCCACCCCCCTTTCACCACCGCATTCTTGTCCAAGCCTTATCAGTGGCCACACTGCCGAGACATTGTAGCGAGAGACCTCACCCTAAGGGAAATCTATGAAATCAATTTCCAGGAGCCAACCACTACAAAGCCACTATCCCTCGCCCACTATTATGACACCTACTGACCTCTAGATTTGGTCGTATTCTAAATATTTTACTTTTATTCTATTGGATGAATGGAAAGCTGAGGCATTGCACAACAACTTGATAGCCAAACACGAGAAATAGAAACAAAAAATTCTCTCCATTGCAACTGAAAGACATCAAATTATCTAGGAAAAGAAATAGCTACAACAACAAATTGATAATATCAGTGTAAATTTCTAGGAAATTTGGCTCACGTTTACCAAAATAGTACCAAATACACCAAAATATTTTTCAGCCTACACAATTTTGGATTGCTACAATCATATTAAAACTGCATACAATGACATATTCTAAACAAAAATAGATTCAAAGAAATAATTTCGCCACCCACAGGGCACTCCTGGATCTAGCAACCTAATATGCCAGTGAAATTGAGTAGAAAATCAATGAAGTGACTTATCTGAAAGCCTCCATTATACAATCTATGGGGGAATCTAAAGAATTTTTTTCTTAGGTTTGAAAATGGTCATGGTTCCTTGCAAATAAAAATCATTCGATATACTCTTTGTGCCAACAAGCTAATCAACTCTTCAACGAAGCCCCCACCACCTTAGACCTCAACAAAAAAAAGGAACTTCTTGCACAATCAGACATCCTCGAAAAGAATATTAAAAAAATTGAGGATGAATCATGTGCCACTAAGAATACTCTACATGACCTTAAGCCACCTATGAAGGTACACTTCCAGAAATTGTAGCATATCAACACAACAACAAAAATCCAATGGAATTCTCTCTTAACGACAAGACCGACTCATCCAATGACTAACCTCACTAAAAGACTTTATTGAGTAAGCCAGCATTATCATAGGTTCATGGCAGTTGGCCCTTGATGAGTAAACACAATTCAAAACCATTGTCATCCAATTGTTTCCAGAGTTGGGTCCTTCATTTGAAGGAGAAACACCAACAAAAGCAGTTGAGCAAGAAGCATCGACAACATCAACAAATGATTGACTCGTGGACAAGTCAATTGAAAGTGATTAGGGCCTATTGGGTCCTTCGTTTTGGGGAAAAGTTGTTGTCATGTTTTGATGTTTTGACCTATTTTGACCAAATGTGATTGGTGGAGAGTTGTGGAGAAGGCAACCAAGAAAGGAGAAGGAATCCGCTAAAGTATGGTTGTAACAGAATATCAGTATGGGAATTAAGGGCACATACAATCAGAGCCAAGCTAAAAAAATACGTAAAAAACAAGAAAAAGCAGTTGTACATGAGATAGAAAGGGTAGGGCATATAAGGAAGAAAGCAATAGTGTAGGTGATTAGAGTGCATAAAATTTGATGGAAAATCTAAAACATAGAGGTAGAGAGAGTGCATACTGAATTTTTTTCATGGAGCCTATTGAGCTCTCACAATTCTGTAATCACCTGGCCATATATTAGTTTACATTTGTAGTTCCCGTTCTTCTAAGAACACATCAAAGCTTGGATGTAATGATGTATTGATGTTTGGAACTAATGAAAGGGAGAGTTGTGGGGATTTTTGTGGATCTATTTGTATTGGTTTTATGTGACACCTTTAAAATTTTATTATGAATGCATGTGCATATTCTATAATCTTTGGAATGCTTTAGTTGTTGTATTCGACAATGTATTTATGTCTGATGCTATAATTTTAAGTTTAATGAGTATTGGTAGCCTTTGCATGATTCTCTATGATGTCTGGTTCCAATCCCTTAACTAATTAAGGTTGTGACACGCCTCAGTTGAGAAACCTTATTCTTCTAGAGTAAGGTGAAAATGTTGGTATTGCACTATACTACAATGGACCATTTTGTTGGCCCCTATTCCTGAACCCTGGGTCTCTTCTCGTCCATCGTTATTTTCCAACAAAAATATTTCACATATTTACACCTCCTCAACCAAAATCGCGCCCTGCTAGATCTGGGTACAAGTCCAATATTTATCTCCCATTGGCACCTTTAAATTTAGGTTTCCTTTATCTCCCACAGTCTTTTCATACATCTTCCACCCATGACATTTATCTCTAGTCATGTTAACTCTTGGTGGTTATATTAGCTAGATAGGGTCATCCCTTTGGAAAAATGGAGGATTTTTTTTCTTGTCCCTTCATGAACCATAACTAATTTTCACTATTTCCTAACAGTTAGGAGTCTAAGCTCTCATGTGGTGGATCCTTTAGTATTCTAAAAAATAATAGTAAATAAAGAATTTTCATTTTATCATCAAAATAAATATTTAAATTTTCATAAAGAATATTTACCTTTCACTTTTTCAACCACATGTCATCTTAGAAAATCATAAAATTTATTTCAAAATGGATATACCACTTTGCCTTGATATTATTATCAATTTCCATAAAAATTGAAGTCATAATTCGATTTCCACTGTTATTGAATGTTCCCTTAAAACATTTTTGAATCATAATTTATGATTCCTACCATATCACGATTCCTTGAAAAGTTCCAGGCCCTACTACCTGAGCATCCTCACAGTTTTGGCCTTCAATTAGGGCGTCCCCTGAAATCCAACAATTCACAGGAATTATGAATGACATCTCATGTTACATGGGTGGTTTTCATTTCAAATTTTCCACATTATAATCAACATGAAATTTAGAAAAACATTAATAAATATTCTATGCAAAAACCTTGCATGTCATAACAGTAAAAATTATACCTTCACATTTGCAATTTGCAAGTCACATTGCTACGTTTTACCTTTCACTAGTTCTTATATTCCATGTTGCCAAAATCTTAATGGCTTCATTGTTCTACCATTAAGCTATCCTTTATTGACCATACTATAAACATTAGTGACAACTATACTTCATAGAACCATACCCTTCATAAAATCATGTTATTTACAAAACATTTGTTAAATCTACTCAAGATGCATTTAAATTTCACATATGTTAGTATTCCTCCATACTCCAACAAAGCAAGAAGGTAATGGTCCTGTTACCTTTTCATAAACCATTTCCATGCATTATGAGTAAGTATAGAAAATTAGGATGCCTCTTTAAAACAAAGTTTCCATGAAGATGTTTTCCACAACAACAATTATGGAAAACATGACCTTAAAAAAATATATCCATTCCAATCAAATATTAACATTCATCATAGTTCTAATTCATGAAAAATGACATTTCATGCACATGTTCTAACATGATTCATTATGAAACATTACTAATTTAAGGTCAATAATATGGATATTTTTTGTGAAGAAAATCAGTAATTCCAACTGGTTCAAAATCACATCCTAATTCTATTTAGTAATGATAATGAAGACACCACAACATAATGGAATTAACTAATTAGGTTATCTAGTGTCCCCAAAATATTCACAAGGGATGAAAATGAAATATTTTTCTAGATGCATGATGTATACTAACTCGTTCATACTAACACCATATTTGAATCATCATATTGTAAAATTACATTGTCATGTTTGAGGTGGGAGCAATCAATATAATCAACAATATGTAGTTTTTACTAGTTCTATCCTTAAATTTGTGGAACATACATAGTATTTTTCATCTCATGCATTCCCGTTATTGGAAAATATATTATTAAGATATGAAGTCTTCTTTGTTGCACTTATCACACTAATTACCATTTATGCATGTTCATGTAAAAGGCCACAATTGTTTTCCTTTCTAATTATTATTAACATAACAATATATTTGTATTACATCAATCACTTTATAATGTGCTACTGTTATCATGATCAAATTTATTTATAGACTTCAAAAGCTTACAATCATACTTATGCATGGTCAAACAAATATCCACTTCCATAGCCATCAATTTTTTTTTTCATACTATATTAACATGCATAAAATCCCATGCAAATCTTAAATAATACAACACCACTAATTTATTATTAGTGCTTGAGTGTCGATAAAATAACATGATGAAAATTAAATTATACCCCAATTTCAACAACTTATTGTCACCATTAGACCAATAACATGAAAATGAACTGCTAAGTTATCACATTTTTTACAAATATTAACAATAATCTTCGATAAAAAACCAAATGATGCATATTACAATATACCTTTGAAGACAAGTTTATTAGTTCGTAGAGAGATCTCATACAATTTATTAAAATGTAATTACCAACAATGTTGTCATGCAATGGTAATATATAGGGGGTAGTGCAATATAATAAATAGTCAATGCTACCAACTATCATAACTCAATCAAAACCCATGACAAGACACAATCAATTGTTAGCCATTACAATTGAGACCTACCACTTGACTCTAAGCATTCAAGGGAGTTTTTCCAACATGCTATTATCCACTTCAAGGACAACCCCTTCCTTTCTATATTATTTCATTATCATGTTGTTTTTATTATTGACAAAGAAATTAATACATTCATTCTCTTCTTATAAGAAATGATTTGAAACTCTAAGCATTGTTTTAATGTACCTTTAAATATTATCATACAAGTATGCATGGAAAGGCTAGTAATTAATCCACGCTATCACTATTTACAATGCGAGTATTCAAAATGGTTCATGATTTAGCTACAATCAATGTAACCAAATTTATAATTTGTAATTTATCCACATAAAGACTCAAATGCCATGAGTAAAATTATTCTTCAAAGAAGTCATTAACATTATCATTCTTTAATGCAGTCATTAAATCCATCATGCATCTTTAATATTAAATGCAATCTAATGCATACATTACCAGGTAATTTAGTTAGTGTCACACCTGAGCTTATATATAGTAAAAATGATACATCTAATTCTTCTCGTTCTTACAAAAGACAAGAGGCACCAAATATGAAAACTTGGCTCTGATACTAGTTGTAACATCCCCCAATATACTCCATATAAAATACACCATGTTAGAAACTTTTAACCAGTTTTACCAGCATGTAATATTTCCAATGACTTATCCCATAATCAATTGATATAATCATGATCATTAAGAGAAGTAACCTTAGAAAAGAATAACAAATCTCATGAAGAAATAACCATTAATGCAACTCATTATCCTATTTCTCTCTACTACAACTTTACATCATTAATGTTGTTCATTTCATCAAACTTATTAATAACATATTGGATGGAATTTTCAATTTCATGCAAGGTAGAAATATCATCAAGATAACATAATAAGCAACACATAAGAGGACACCAATATACCCTGGAAACCTCGAAGGGAAAAACCAACAACAACAAACATTTATTTTATTAAGCATTTCGTGAGGGAGTTCACCCCTCAATGGCAATAAGGGAGTCCATCCCTTATCCATTGTAAAAACTTTACAAATGAACACAATCTTTAGTTCAAACATGATTAACTAGAGATAAATGCCTTCAACATGATGTCATGTTTCTCAAACACTTTACCCCACATTTCTCGAGCATAGTATCTTTGTGGCATGGTGGTTTCCTATAGTGAGTTATCCCTTGTAAATTGTTCTTAACAATCCCTCACTTTGCATGAATCATTAGTCAAACACAATGACCTCATTTCCTACCATAATATTATTTATCATACATCTTTCAGTTGTTGCGAAGGGATAGATTTGAAACTATCAATCCATTCTTCGCATAGGTGACAATGTTTTCTTGCAATTACTATCATCAACAACTATATCATCATGATTACATAATATACACATTTATCAAAACCCAAGTAATCAATATCTACTAGTTATTAGTAATAATATTCTATACGATATACATATTTTCATGTTTCACTTTCTTGTACATGCATAATAAAATAAAAATCATCCTTAATCTTATAATTTGTATACATCTCCAAGGGCAAGATCACTTCCTTACACATGCATAAATAACATTAAAAGTTATCTTAAATATTTTATTTTTACGTGCATCATAAGTACAAATCTATTTTTGTTTGTACCAATGTAGTAACATTGTTTAATAACGAAAATTAAAACTAAAAACTTTTTGCTTGTATTCTAATGAATTCTACAAATGCACATACTTATAAATGCATGTCTACTTTTTTTATTTTTTATTTATTTCCAATGCATTAATAAAATGCATAAAAAAACAACACCTACTTATCTTGCATTAAACAAATACAAAAACTTATAAAGCATTAATTCTTATTCATTTTTTTCACATGCTTAAATACATGCATATAATTATAAAGCATGTTTTCTTATCCACAAATTCACATTTTCATCAAACAAAATGCATAAAGAATATCAATCATGCAAATACATATGCATTAACTAAATGCATAAAACCTCCCCTATTCATCCTTATTCCATCTAGAATACCACCTTTAACTATATAATAGTCACTTGCAATCTACATGTGAATGAAGAGCTTGCGTGGAATTATAAAATCATGATTTTTTATCTCAAATGCATGTTTACATTAGATTGCATGTGAATAAAGAAACGTGCATGCAATTACAAAATGTCATCTTTTCAAGAAGTCATCATAGTGAACTTATATCTCTGCACACAAGACCCATGTAACCTTTCCACAAAAATCAATAATGTTATCTTATATTTATGTACACAAGAAACATACTATATTTTCAACAAAGTTACCTTATGCAAGCTTTTCAAAGAAATCAGCAAAGTTAACTTATATTTATGTGCACAAGAACCATGCACTCTTTTCAAAGATATTATCACCTGGTAACCACACGAATTAACACAATTATTCTGTCTTTCCACCCATAAAACCATGTAATATTTTTAAAGAAAATGGACATGGATTCTTATCTTTTTATGCACAAGATTCATATGCAATATTTTCAAGAAAACAACATGGATTTTCATATTTTATGCACAAGATTCATATGCAATCTTTTTTAGAAAAAAACATGGATTTCTATCTTATATGCACAAGATTTATGTGCAATCTTGTTCCAGATAATAACATGGGTAAGACTATGTCTTTATGCACAAGGATTCTTGAAATATTTTTAAGAAAATTATCTAATTAAATTTCTTCATTCACAACTCATGATTTTTTTTTTGAAAATTAACCTCATTAACTTATCTTCGTTTTCAAGAACCCATAAAAATATTTTCAATAATTAATTTCATTAAATTATCTTCATTATCAAGAACCCTGAAAACCTTTTCAAGAATTAATCTCATTAACTTATCCTTTTATGCACAAGAATGATGCAACATTTTTGCAGAAGACATTTTCTCAACAAAATAAACATAAACCTACTTATCTGCGCACAAAAAACATGAAGGTTTTTCCAAAAAATTAACAAATCAACTTATCTTTCTGCCCACAAGAATACATGGATTCTTTCACATGAAAATATCTTAGTTAAATTTTGACCTCTAAGCAAAAGAATAAAGGAATTCCTTCATAGAAATATATCATAGTTAAATTTTTAACTCTACACAAGAATAGAGGAATTATTTTATGATAATTTAACATAATTAAATTTTACCTGAATTTTTGATGAGAATATATCATAGTTAAAATTTACCTCTATGCACAAGAATAGAGAACTTATTTCATAGGAAGTATCATACTTATTTTTTATCTATGTGCATGAGAATAAGGTAGTCATTTTATAAAAAAAAAATCATTAGCTTCTGTGTGAGAATCATACCTCAAACCTCTATATGAACTATTTTTAGCACTAATTTTCCTACTGTGAATCTACCAAGACACGCATGATTTCATTTGGTGATCAAAATCACATATTCGGAGGATAGATCTATGGAATTTTCTTCATATGTCCTTTGGCGTTCTCTATCTCTTATGAAAAACCTTATATTAAAATACCCTCGAATAATTTGTTGCAAGTATAGTAAAAATTCGAATGCTAGGGAGCTTCAGTGCTCAAAAAAATCCCCTATTCATGGATGATATAGCTTGGATATCCAACATAGGATATATGAGTTTCTTTTTTCTCAGAGATCAGTTCAATTACCATAATTCCATAAATTTTTCTTGGCTGTTTTATTTTTGGAGTACGTCAAAGTATTTTAAAAAATTACATGTTCATGTGTAGGCATATTACAATTCACTTAAGATCATCTACTATCACTCACTTGCCTCATCTTATAACTACTCACATGAGATTGGGTGATGCATTTTCGAATCTAACACTAGGTACTGAAACCTTCATATCTAGATTAGGATTCTTATAAGAAACCTCTCCTTATACGTGGGATTTATTAAGACAATGCAAGTGTATAATATGCAACGTTGTTGCTTACTATGGTCTTTTATGTAAAAAATAATCCATACTTTTAAACAATAATATATATATAATTTTGTTTAAAATTATGGATTATTTTATATATATATATATATATTAATTTAATATTAAAAATTATTATAAAAATTTAACATAATAAGAGTTTTATAAATTTCGTAGAATTTGTTTAAAATTTTGGAAGTGAAATGTTATAAAATAAAATAAAAATAAAATATTTACAATTTTGATTTTGAAATGAGTTTATGATTTTTGAGCATGTAATATTGATAAAATTAAATTAAATTAAAATATTTTGATTTTGAAATGAGTTATGGTTTTTAACCATGTATTATTGATAAGTCATGATATTGACGAAGCTTAAATTATTAGAAAACATACATACATACATACATACATATACATATACATATACATATACATATATACATATATACATATATACATATATACATATATATATATATATATATATATATATATATATATATATATATATATATATATATATATATTCTTTCAGATTTTTAACTTTTTAATATAATTTTTACATTTGAGAATTCAATTTAAAACAACATAAAAATAGTCATCAACCAATTAGACAAAAAAATACATCTTAAAAAAAAAAAAAAAAATGTTTTTCAATTTTCAAAATATTCATTTTAATATTTTTTTTTACTTTAATAAACTTCATAGAATCTATTTAAAAATTTCAATTAGAAGTCAAATATTTTTTACGAAAATAAAAAATAATATAGCTTGCCTTTGATAGGTATAATAATACGTCACTGCAAAATTTCATAAATAAATTTAATTGAAACTTTAAACTTGAATCTATCAATGTCTTAGCATTAACATTTCCCATACTTGTATGCTTATTAAAATTACGTCTTTAAAATTACAATCAATTTTATACAATAATATATCAATCACATACCCAAAGAGGTTGGATTTAATAGTGGGAAGTAAGGAGTAGAGATTATATTAAAAATGGTCTCATGACCCGTGCATACATAAGTAGATAAAGGCCCACCCCTATGTATTTCTATTAAAATAAGGCCCTTGGTGGCAATTCAATTGGTGATGAACATGTTAGAAAGGATTATATAAAATATGAAATTTAAGGTTCAAACCCCATATCACATGAGTAATAAGTTATCTTAATTATCGATTCTTCTAGTTAAAAAACAAAAATTATGTTACTCATCATAATTAAAAATAAAAATAAACAAGATAGTTTTTTATTGTAACAGGTAATGTAGCTTATATTAATCAAAAGACTAGTTTCAGGGCCAAAACCCTTTACATCTTCATTGAACTAGTGTTCAAAGTTGTTCAACTTTACAAAATTCCTACAACTACCCATTTTCTTGCTTCCTACACATATATTATACTTGTGCTGACTATAAATTCTACAGAAAACCTCCTGAAACAACTTAAAGTGGTAGTACATAAGAAATCATGGGATGGGTGACCAAAATGGTGTGTTTCTTCTTAATTCTAATAATCCTTTTTCCAACAAAGCTCCACGATTGACCAAGGAGTCGACTTGCTGATTGTACATTCTCCTTACATGATAAAATTCCACAATTTCAAAGCATAAGAGAAGTTTGTGAGTCAAAATAAGGATGGAAGAGTGAAAGGAGTTCTGAGAAACCGTATCTTTCCAAAAATGTTGAATGGCCATCATAAAATCCTTGAAGACATTTAGTTTAGAAATGTTTTTCTTCCTGGAAAGTTCAAGTGCTTGTAACAGAGCCTAGTATTCAACTTGATTATTGGTTGTAGTTTGTAGGCCCCATGCAAAGGTTTCTTCATTTCACTCATCAGGGTTGATAATAACTCCCCCTACTCCTATTGCTCCCAGATTACCTATTATGAAACCAACTCACAAAATAGAAGAAAATATAGATCAACGACTTAGAAATCAGCCTCTTTGAGGGGGCAACACCCTTTACATTACATAAATGAATAATTCTTGGATGAGACAAATGGAAAAACCTCCTTTCTATATCTAGGAGTCCATGGGGTCACAATATAATCCTAGCCAACCTAACAATAATAATGTAAGGGAACAATAATAACAATATGGGCACTATGTTAGTCATCAATAATTTTTTCATTTTCATAGATGACTAAATGCTTATCCTAGATTTCTAGAAACAAAATTCATGAATATTGTGAGTTCTAGAAATCTCACTACCTTCATTATCCTTAAGATAAAATTTTCACTATTTTACTACTCGATCAAGTCATGGCCATCCTATCACTCCTAGAAGACCCATCATGGGCTCATGCCACTCATTTTCACTATATTTCACCACCTCTAACCTTACCACTCTGTTTCTACTTGCCTAACCTTTTACTTAAACCTTGGATTGCCAAGTAGCCTAACCTTTTCCCCTATTCATCAAGTGCCTCAAGAATTGGTGGTTTCAAGCTACCTTTCTAGGATCTTTAGATAAATCAAATTCATTAGTTTTTAGGTATGAAATGCATAAGTTTTGTTAAAAAATCAGTTTTACACCTAAAAACACTAAGTCAAGTTTTCATCCAAAAGCTAAGTCCAAAAAACCTCACTCTAGGTCACCTAGGGTTTCATAGGTCATAGGATTGTTTTGGTGTTCTAAATCTTTGTTTTTCCTGTGCCAAGAGGGTACAATAAAAAAAGAATAAGTACAAGACATGATTGTCCAAATGGATCAGAAAATCTTTCAAGGAAGACCTCCTTGGTCAACGCACAACTTTTGCAAAAAGACAGCTGCCCATCTTAAACATTTCTGCAGGAATGATTAAGATGGCTATCAGCAGAAAAGAAGTGAAGTAAGAGGCTAAATAATCACAAAAGACATTCATAGAAAAGAAGAAAATGCATGCCTAAGTTCAAAGGGAATTAGGGTTTTTATGATTGATTGGTGAAACAGTGTTGCCAAGCAAGGAGCCAATGCAAAGGATCAAAAGGACAGAGGCACATATGCCCAACCAAGTATGAATTGAATATTTCTAGAAGTTATAAATGAAGAAGGGAAAAAGCCCTAAAGCCTAAACTTTGAGAAGGTAGGAAAAGAAGTGAAATGAAGACCATAAATCACCACGATGACAATAGGCAGAAGTTTGAAGAATGATATCAGAAGTTCACCTCCATGGTTTATCAAGTCAACAATGCTTCACTGCATCAAAGGGAGGGAAATTCAAAGAGTATCAGCATGAGGGAGACTAAGCCTTCAAGTGCAGTAAATTGCCCTCAAAATGGTCAAAGGGAAATAAATCATAAGGTCAAGTGTCAAAATGGAAAACCAAGCCAATTATGAGTTTGTTGTTGAGTAATTAAAATTGTCAAATTCAAAGAATTACCAAGGAGACAAAAAACAATTTTGTCATGGCACCTGCAAAAAACAGAAGTGGCCAAAGGGAGATATTGAAAAACATGGTTATAAATACTATGGTGAATGTGCAAGACAGATCTATAATACCTTTGGAAAATCAGTGAGAGGGGAAGAAACTAGGTTTTAAAGATCACCCAAACTCAGAGATATCAAAGGGGTTAAAGACATGAGTTCCAAACTTCATAATGTAGGGAAGAAACATTTTGAAACTGATAGGGTAAAGGCAGGTCCCTCAAACTTTTTTTTAAAGAACTCACCCTTACTAATTGAATTTAAAGAGATCTGTTAGTTTTCAAATGACAGAGAGGGAAATTTTTGAGGTTTTGCTATGATAGAATAGATGAGAACAGTGTTAAAGCATCAAATAGGTCAAGGACGTAAAATTCATCATACCAGTTACCTAAGAACAACAAAGAGGAAATATTGAGATGAGAAAAGATCATTTTTTGTGTTTAAGTCACCTCTTGCAAAAGAAAAAGAGATATCAGTGATAAAGTGAAAAAATAAAACTCAAAACATTAGCAAGAGTGGGTTTCCAGTTTTAATTTATTAATTCCAAGGGTATAGAAGCATCTCATTCACCACTCAGCTCCATTTGTCACTTGCAAAAAAGGAGTGAGAAGTCTTCAAGAGAAATTCCTGAGTTTCTGGCAGACTTCGGGTAGGAAGAACATGATTCTATGCTCTTGGAAAACCCCGCTACGTGCTTGTGTGTGCGTTCTTCAGAAATTAAAACTCCGCGTTGCACTCCTGTGAAAGGCCGCTGCGTGTTTGCTACACACAGGGACGTGAAGAAGCTTGAAAACTCGTGCAGCTCCATTCGGGCGTTACGCACAGGGCCGTTCACGCCGACTTGACAGTGTGCAGCTCTTCTAGTGCTATGCGTAAGGCCGTTCGGGCCGACCCGACAGCGTGCAACTCTGCCGACGCTAAGCACAGGGCCATTCAAGCCAACCCGATAGCGCGTTCAGGGGCCCGAGTGCTACGCTCCTATGCTACGTGTTTAGCCAAGAAGCTTTTCAAGCTGGTGCAAGCCTCCAACTGCCTCAAGACTCCTCCAAATTTTCTGCTTGGCACTTCCTGGAGTCTTTATAAGAGGTATTTAGATGCTCTACTCCCTCTCATGCTATTTTAAAGGTGAAACTTAGCAAGAAATGTAAATAAAAGAAAAACCCTAAAGGAAGAGAAAACCTAATCCCCTGCTAACAACAATCTTGTTTAAAGGGCACCCATCCATCTACATACTGAAGGTACACTGAGGCCCAAATTTTCCTTCTTCACTCATCATTCCCCTTCACTTGCAAATAACTGCCTTTCTCATTATCATCTCACTTGCCCTCTCCATATCATTTCACAAATAAGTTTTAGGGTTTGATTTCAAAGCAAGAGTAAAAGATAAAATGTCTAGAGAAGGTATTAGTGATAGTGGCAAGGGAGGCCAAAGACCTAGGGGACAACAAATAAAGGGTGGAAGAGTAAATAGATTTGAGCCTTTGAACACCAAGGAGTTGACAACATCCCCTACAACAGTTGCATATTTCCAAGAGGTGGGTTGTTTTGATTTTTGTGAGAGAGTACAAAGTGTCCAAAGTCACCCTGAGTTAACCAGACTTTTTATCCTCAACCTCCATGACCATCAAGTGCATCTAGCTGGGGTAAATTTTGAGCTATCCACCAATACAATTGCTATGGCCACTGGGATACCTTGTATGGGAGAAAAATGGTTCAAGCAGGTGAGTTTAGACTTGAGCCATTATCAACCTTTCTTGAAACCAAGATACCAAGTTGATTGCAAAACTATTTTTCCCTTTTCCCATTTGTTGGAAAGATATGCCCCCTTAATGAAAGTCATCATGAAGTATTTTACATGCGAGGGGAGGTTTTCTATATTTTATTCCTACCATATAAGACTGCTCATGCATTTCAATAGGGACAAGATGCTACATTTTCCCTATTATCTTTATAGAAGTATTGACAAGATGTCATACATTGTGCAAAAGAGACCTCCTTCACAACAAATGCAAAGTATTTTTCACCATTCTCTTATCAAGATGCTTGTGTTGCATCAATTAGAGCAAAAGGGTATCCCATGGGAAGTGTTCATCGCCCATGATGTTTTCAAAAATCCACAGCCTCTTCTTCTGCAAAGTTTACCCTCATCATCTCATCCACCTTCCTCCATTCCTCTGTCACCCCTCACTGACCATGAATCATCCTCTCCACATGAATCCTCTCCTCAAGAAAACTTCTCACCATCATCTTCTCCTAAAGTATTAGAACAAGAAGATAATGATGAAGAACAAGAAGACAATAGTGACAAAGAGAAAAATGAAAATGAAGAAAGTGGTGATGATGAGGAAGAAACAAATGACAGTGAGGAAGAAGAAACAAATGAGAAAGAAGAAAGTGACAGTCATGAGGAAGCAGAAAATGACAGTCATAAGGAACAAAATGATGATGAAAATCAACAGACAGAGGCAGATTATGAAGACAAAGGCAATGAGCTAAAAAGTGAGCATGACAGTGGGAAAAACATTGAAGATATGGAAGAGGATGAAATTGATGAAAATGCACAAAGCAGTAATGAAGACACTGACAAAGACACCTCTAAAAGTGAAAACATAGAGAATGATGAAGAGGAGGAAGAGGGAAGTGATGAACAGGATAGTGACACAGAGAATAGAAATGAAGAAGAGGATGACAATGAAAAAGATAATGATAGTAAGGACAATGCAGAGAATAAGGATAGCATTGAAACTTATGAAACAAGCCTTAGTCATGGAGATAGTGACAGAGATGAAAAAAATGAAGATGATAATTGTGAAAAAGGTCAAGAAGAGGCTAATGACAGTCATGGAAATGAAGAAGAAAAAATTGTGACTTATAGCCCTAATAATGATGACAGCAGTGACACTATGAACCAAGAGGACACTCAAGAGGTTGATGACAGAGGTGAAGATCATGATAGTAATGCTAGCATGGAGGAAAATGCAAGTGACTCTCAAGAGGGCAGCCAAGAACACAATGCAAGAGACATAAATGTAGAGATAATTGATGAAAAGAAAGGCAATCTTGAGATCAGTCAAGGTAAGAACATTCTAGTAAACAAATTTGAATTTCTCCCTCTCACATATCAAAGAGGATCAAGGCAAGTGTTTGTTGCCTCCAAAAGGCAAGGGACCTTTCCATCTACATCAGCTCAAAGGATTGACAAGGGCAAATAAAAGATGAAAAAGGATAAGAAAGGTAAGGGAGGTAGGAAAACTAAACAAGAACCCCAATTCATTGACCTTGACAGTGATAATGAAGATGAGGAGATGGCCACTAGGTTACTACTCCAAAGCAAAGATGCATAGATTAGGGAGTAGGACAGAGACTTTGAAATGGCACAACGTATCACTCAGTACTACAAGAATGAACACAAGTATTTTAAGAAGATAAAAAGGGGCCTTGCTCTCCGGAAAAAGATGACCAAGCATTATGCAATGAAAAAAAAACTTGCTTGTGCAAAACTGAAGGAAGCCCTCATTGAAACTCAAGCACTAAAAGAAGAAAAAGGCCAATCTAGGCTTGGAATCTTGACACAAGATTCTTTATAGTTCTCTCAAAACCCATGAGACACTCATTCACCAAATTTGGGAGAATTTTGACAAGTTTTGGTTTTTTTGCTAATTTTGAGGCGAAGGTTAGTGCATCTTCAGAAGGAAAGGCTCACATTTTTGGAATCCTCATCTCAAATATAGCATGTTCACAAATTTTCATATCAATTGGAGTTGTGTTGGTCCTCCAAAAGGGTAAAAAACACCCTAATTTTCACCATTCTGCTTACTTTTCATGACATGTGATGCATCTTTAGCAGCCTTGGAATTTTTTCTTTTTGAGTACTTCAGAAGTCAAATCAGAGAAAAAAGGGTAGATCTGGAAATTAGACTCAAAGGTATTTCCAACGGGCCATCACGAAGCCTTTTCCGACATTGGGAAGGTTTTAAAAATACTGTTGCAAGTTGACCCAGTTTTCTTGCTCCAGTGCTACGCCCTTGGCATGGAAATTCATCCTAAAACACAATGCTGCGCCCTTAGCAAAGGGAAAGTAAAAAATGTACACTTGGAAAATTTTAGGAGCCTTTTCAGACCTCAAATATCAATTTATTTGCTAAAAATGCCCGAAAATATATTTTGTTTTAGATATTTTGTGCCTTGGGCCTTGTAAGGTCTCAAGGACAATAATGACATTTCTGATTAGCTAATAGGCTTCTAGAGAATCTATTAGGTTTTTCCCCTCCTTGATTTTTAAATAGAGCATTGAGGACTCATTATTAATGTTGGCTTTTGATGAGTTTTGAGAGAAATACATGGTTCTTTGAGGTTGAAGAGCAATTTGGTGTTATGGAGCTTGTGAATGATTTGCTTTGATTGATGACGATGGAAGCTTTCTTATAGGATCCCTTAGCTTGGTGAATGGTGACATGTCTCTAATTTTTTCATGTTTTCTTGTTTATCATTGTGTCCATCCTTCTATGTTGCAGTATATCAGAAAAGTATAGGCTAAGAAATGTTGTTTGAGGCACCTTAGTCCTTCCTGTTACTACTGCCTTTATGTTTTCCTCTGCTGGGTTAGTTTAAGTAATTCTTAGCTACTCGTTAGATCCACCTAAGCTTGTTTATTCCATGAATGGTTCAATACATATAGTTTCCAAATATTTTTTATGGTTATCCATGCTTACTTGATGCTATCTAAAATCTGTTAGTGGAATCTCTCTTTGATGGGTTACTTGCTAGTTTTAGCCAAAGAGGCCACGTTTTGATCATGCCCTTTGTCCATGCTTGATAGGTTTGCCTCAAAGTTCTTTATAGCTTGATTGATGATTTCTAGGAGTTCCCTCTTCATTGATTAAAGTTATTTTTCATCTTATATGTTTTCAAATCTTGAAGGTGAAATCGCTAAAGTTAGATAAGTTTTCTTGCTTTATTTGTTTCACTAAATTATTCATATTGAATATCTATTTGTTTAAGTATTTTCATTGAGTTAATGGTTTGCCCTATCTCATGATTATTATCTTTTCCTTATTAGTATTTGAGACCTTCTTGTTTATGGGTATATGACAAAGGATTCTTAACTGCCCTTTGCCCTACCTTGTTTTCCCAACTTAATGTCCATTTCACTTCGCACATAACCTTAAAAGATCCATTGACCAAATTAGATTTGCCCTGTGATGCACTCTGACTCATTATTGAGATATCCATGACTTTCATAGACTCGATAGCCCAATGATTTGATGACCTATCACTCCACCTATTCTACTTGATCATTTTACCCAACCCAAACAAAAAAACAAACCCTATACTTCACAACTAGCCTAAAATCAACCATCTAAAGAAAAAAAGTTCAATTCCTTTGCATACAATAGAGAGAGCCCTCTCTGAGTCCTAGAAGATTAGGTCCTAGGACTCCAAAGACTGGTTTCATGTTACCCTGTGCATTTGGCCTACCAATCTGCTAAATCACGGGAACCTAACATTTGGCGATCACGGTGGGACTGAGTATATAGTAGCCTAAAAACTCTTATATAGTCATTTAAACCCTTAGTTAAGCTTAGAAAATCAACTTATAGCCAAGAGTAAAATCTGATTGTTTCACCATCCTAGAAAAATGATGACTCAAATGTAGGACTCTCTCACAAACCCTATGGCTACATAAAGGAACTCAAAAAACCCCAAAACATCCTTAGATTGGTTTTTTATCAGTTATTGGTGGTGGACCATAAACATACATCCTTAAAATAGAAAAAAATATCCACCTGACAACTCCACTAGCCTCGAGTAGGCCTATTACTTCACTAGTTCTCATTTAGACTCCCTGGGATTGTGTCAAATAAGCCCTGAGAAGTTTAGAAGCCTAGTTCTACACTGTCTACGTTTAGAAAACACTAAGAGAGGTCAGATTTCCAAAAATAGTCCTAAAATCTCAGCCTCTCTAAAATTTGAATTTGAAATCTAGCTTCACAAAGGATCAGTACCAGATCTCATCTGGACCCAAACCCTCCTACCATATTTGATGACCCAGAAAATATTTTATGGAAAAATTCTAGATCTAGAAACTTAACTACTATTAGGACCATTCATAGAGCAAGATCTGACCTTGAACATCTTACATCCTTGCAAGATCCCAGTTTGACTTGCATCACACAAAGAACCTTTGCAGAACCAAGTCACAAACTGATATTTACCAAACTAACCTTGAGCCTATAGATTTGCAGTAGAGTTCTAGTAGAGAAGCCTCTCCTTCCACACCACCTGACTTTCAACTGCTCCATCACTTTAGCTCTTTCCATACCAAATATATTCAGAACCAGTTTGCTGGTCCAAGTACTTCCACCACACCCATCCATACCACCACTGTGAAAACCACTCCACTTCATTCTACACCCCCTTTCACAAACCATCCTCTTCTAAATCCTCCATTAGCTCCCATCATGGCAGCTTGGTATGCCCCCCTGGTTTTACCACAACCTTTGGTACCTTTACCAAATGACTACTAGTCCAAAATTCCCCACTTCACCAGAGCTGAATCCATCACTGCCCAAAAACATGTAGATAGGATAAATGATGCTTTTGACTACATGGAATTAGAAGAGGAAACCATTAAAATGAGGATCTTTGCACAAAGCCTAGGAGGAGAGGCTAAGAAATGGTTTACAGGCATAGATCCTAACAACATACATGATCTCCCTTCCCTCTACCAATATTTCATAAACACGTGGGAAATCAAGAAAAACCCCCTCCAAATCCTTTCTGAATATAACAATCTTAAGAGGAATGTGGGGGAAAGTGTACAATATTATTGCACTAGGTTTAATAGTGTCTACAATGCCCTCCCCCCTCACATGAAACCCCCATAAGGCCTAGCACTAGTGAAATTTCCTACAGGCTTTGATCTGGACATGACATACCAATTGAGAGAGAGAGACGCCACAAATTTAGAAGAAATGAAAAAAGCAGCTATTAGTGCAGAAGCCAAATTGTTTGAAAAGAGAGCTAGGATGAGGTTGGAAAAAAGAGTTACTTACAAAGATGAAACCATAGCCTCAACCTCCTCATCTGATGGCAAAATGGACAGCCTAATGAGAACAATGGAGAGAATGATAGAGAGGATAAACTTGAATGAAAAGGCACCCGCTAGGGATAATCAACCAAATCCCCAAAACAGAAATCAGAATTAGAACTTTAGAAGAGACCCACCCAAAATAAGACAAAGGGACAATGACCAAAAAATTAGGTCTCCTTTCCAAGACAATTATCTTGATGAAGAGGGAAGAGAGAATGAATAACCTGGAGAAATCCATGTAAACTTAATATGTTCAGATAATGAAGATGATGTTTTTCTCACAGAAGAAGAACAAGAGTTATTTTCCCTAGATCAAATTGAAATTAACTATGAGGATTCTGAAGACTATAGGTTGGGATTTGAAAATGCAATAATGGAAGTCCATAGGCAATATGATCTTAGGAGTAAGAAAAACCAAGACAACTCCAAAAAGAACAGAGAAGACACTGCTGTTAGGAAAACACTTGAAAACACTTATAAGAAGACAACATATATTCTTAACACCAAGGCAAGAAAACTGATCCAAACAAAGAAAAAATCATCCAACCAACTGGTGACACAAGCTGCCCTAGTGCTCCCACTAGTGGCCCTGAGAAAACTATTTTGTCTAGAGCCCTAAATTAGAATCAAAAAATCAAAAGTGTAGAAAATTTCATGTCTGATAAAACTGATGTAAATATGCCCAAAACATAAATACCATTCAGGTTTGAGGGAGAGATTGCCAAAATTAAGATAACCATACCTCTCACTAAATTGGTTACTCAAGAAGTGTATAGGTCCCAAGTTTTGAAGGTTTTGAACGTAGGCAATGATACTGATACTTTAAACTTGACAGATAATAAACCAGAGCTGTTGTTTGGTCCTGAAGTAGAAGGAAAATACCAAGAAGGAGCCATTCCCCCTTTCCATGTTAGCTTAAATATACATGAAAAAATCTTGCATAATTCCATGATAGAATCTGGTGCCTCTCACAACCTCATGCCTAAAATTGTGATGGAGAGATTAGGCCTAGAAATTACTAAACCTTACAAAGACTTGTACTCATTTGATTCGAGTAGAGTCAAGTGTTTGGGCCTAATCAAGGATATTTGTGTCAATCTGGCACAAATACCTTCTAAGAACCTAATCATGGACATAGTTGTTGCTGACATTCCCCCTAAGTATGGGATGCTTTTATCCAGATCTTGGGGAGCCAAGCTTCAGGGGAACCTCCAACTTGACATGTCATATGCTACCATCTCCATTTTCAACCAAACCAGGAGGTTATACCGGGAGTCCCACATGAAGTATATGGTAAGTAGCCTAGATAGGCCAAACAACACCCCTATCTATTCCATTCATTGAGATCTTGATTCATTCATCTTGTGTAATGAAGAGGACATTAACGAGAAGGTAAGTGAAGTTGAGCCAGATCTAGACACACTACAACAATAAAACCAGTCTCTGTATGAGGAACTCAATAGTCAACACTATAACAGCCCTGAACAACCACATGATGATAAAACTGAACTTGACTCTCTTCAAACTGAAAATGAAATTTCAAAATAAAAAATCAGTTGGGAATCTGAATCAGGTTGCTCAAATGAAAGACAAGCCTCAAAAATAGAACTTCCCCTTCTGCCAATCCAGAAGTACTGAAATACTCTCACATAACAGAAATATTTGGGAATCTAGATCAAAAGAGTCTTATGTTTTTTCCTTACATAGACACCTCATCATAAAAGGGTTTTGTCCCTTCAGAAGAGTTATTGACTCTAAAAAATGTTGCTATGGACCCTAAAGGGGTATCTACTGGAACTGATATAGAGGAGTATGATGCAGGCAGCCTAGGAAGGCCCAAAATGATTAAGTTATCTAGAACCTTATCATTACACACAAAACTAAAATACATAAGGCTATGCAAGAAGTTTCAGGATGCTTTTGTATATAGGGATGAAAGTTTAAAGCCTTGTGACATAGGCATTATTCGAAAGAGGTCTCCTTCTAAGAGAAACATTGAAACCCTTGGACAAATTATGTCACTAACAAAGAAAGCCAAAGGATGCAAGCTGTGTATAGAATTTAGACACCCAGACAAAACCTCCATGAAGTACAAATACCATTTTCCCAAGATAAGTCATCCTATACCAAGGGTAAGAGTTTCTAACAAAATTTCATTACATGATAGTGTTTCAGGTTACCATCATATGATACCTCTTCCTATCAATCAACATAAAGCCATTTTCAAAGTTCCTTGGAGAAACTACATCTTTTACCAAATTCTTCCTAGATTAAGGAGTGCTAAAGATGTCTTTCAAAGATTCATAGCCCCTGTTTTCAACTTCTTCTCTATGATATACATTGATGACATCATCAACTATTTTCAAGTTGATAAAGAATACCTGTTCCACCTAAGAAAGATCTCTGATAGAAGCAAGTTTTGGAAGCAAGACTCAAAGAGGAAATACCAAGGAGAGCATGGCATGTTTGAAAATTTGTGGAAAAATCCTTAGACCATGCCCTCAAATGGAGGTAACTATGATTTCTTTTTACAAGGATTGAATAGAGAAGAATTATTTGGAGGTTCGGTCAATGGCCGGATGCTCAAACACTATTTCTATCAAGAGTCATAGTTTCAAACTTTCATTCATTGTACATAACATAGAATGATGGGAGATCATAAAAAACAAAAAATACAAAAACAAAGAAAGAAAGAAAAATAGGGCAGATTTGAAAAGAGGTACAACCCCATACCCAAAAAATAGTAGTACTGAAAGTGTGCGAGCCTAAATGGCACTATTTTTTTGAAAGGAAGATCTTGTTCAGTCATCTAGCATAATCATGGCTGAACATGTTTTAAATTTTTGTTGATAAGTTAGTGAAAGAGAGCTTGTCAAATCATTCAAACTTGACTCGTCAAAAAAGATATATTAGGAATGAAAGATACTGGTTCCACATGCTCAAAATTGAACCAAAGTGAATGATGGGGATGCATACCAAATGATAAATCATAACCCTTATTCTTCTAGTGTTGTTTGTAAAAAAATAATGTTTGTGTGCAGCTTTTCCTAATGCCACAACTCATGGTAAGTCAGATTGCCTAATCCTTATTTAAACCATGCTTTCAGTTTCATGTCTATAGCTTAGAGAATGAAGTCTTTCATACAACCTAATCTTGACAGTCTGTTGGACTAGGTAGAGAATAAAAATAGTTCATTAGCATAATCTGAACTCTTGGAAGTAATTAGAGTAGAAGTAGATAGTTTGTTTTCCTTTCAAAAGAAGAAAATGTAAGGGGTTTGCTAGTTCAAGCACACCTAAGGAAGAAAAAATGCTAGGCAAAGTAGGTTGGGTAGGTAGAGATGAAGCTGAGCTAATCATGTGTTTCAGATTATTGAGATCATAAATTCAAAGAAGCATCAGCAAATGAAAAGAAAGAACAATCTGCCCAATGGATGAGGCACTGGTCTCCATAAAACCAGAGATCTGAAGTTATAGACACCTCCTGAAAAGGAGCTACCCTCCCCAAGTGGAGCCATTGTTAGTCATCAATAATTTTTGCCTTTTCATAGATGACTAAATTCTTATCCTAGATTTCTAGAAACAAAATTCATGAATATTGTGAGTTCTAGAAATCTCACTGCCTTCATTATCCTTAAGATAACATTTTCACTATTTTACTACTCTATTAAGTCATGGCCAACCTATCAATCCCAAAAGACCCATCATGTGCTCATGCCACTCATTTTCACTATATTTCTCCACCTCTGACCTTACCACTATGTTTTGACTTGCCTAACCTTTTACTTCCACCTTGGATTGCCAAGTAGCCTAACCTTTTCCCCTATTCACCAAGTGCCTCAAGCATTGGTGGATTCAAGGTACCTTTCTAGGCTCTTTAGATAAATCCAAGTCATCAATTTTTAGGTCTGTAATGCATAAGTTTTGTCAAAAAATCTGTTTTACACCTAAAAACCCTAAGTCAAGTTTCAGCCAAAAGCCAAGTCCAAAAAACCTCACACTAGGTCACCTAGGGTTTCATAGGTCATAGGATTGTTTTGGTGTTCTAAATATTTGTTTTTCCTGTGCCAAGAGGTTGCAATCCAAGAGGAAGAAGGACAACACATGATTGTCCAAATGGATCAGAAAATATTTCAAGGAAGACCTCCTTGGTCAAAGCACAACTTTTGCAAAAAGACAGCTGCCCATCTTAAACATTTCTGCAGGAATGATTAAGATGGCTATTAGCAGAAAAGAAGTGAGGTACGAGGCTAAATCATCACAAAGGAAATTCACAGCAAAGAAGAAAAGGCATGCCTAAGTTCAAAGGGAATCATGGTTTTTATGACTAATTGGCTAAACGGTGTTGCCAAGCAAGGAGCCAATGCAAAGGATCACAAGGACAGAGGCACATCAGCCCAACCAAGTATGAATTGAAGATTTCTAGAAATTATAAACGAAGAAGGGAAAAAGCCGTAAAGCCTAAAGTTTGAGAAGGTAGGCAAAGAAGTGAAATGAAGACCATAAATCTCCATGATGACAATAGGTAGGATTTTGAAGAATGATATCAGAAGGACACCTCCATGGTTTATTAAGGCAACAATACTTCACTGCATCAAAGGGAGGGAAATACAAAGAGTATCAATGTGAGGGAGACTAAGCCTTCAAGTGCAGTCAATTTCCCTCAAAATTTTCAAAGGGAAAGACATCATAAGGTCAAGTGTCAAAATGGAAAACCAAGCCAATTATGAGTTTGTTGTTGAGTAATTAAAATTGTCAAATTCCAAGAATGACCAAGGAGACAAAAAATAATTTTTTCATGGCACCTGCAAAAAACAGAAGTGGCCAAAGGGAGATATTGACAAACATGGTTGTAAAGACTGTGGTGACTTTGCAAGACAAATCTATCATACCTCTAGAAAATCAGTGAGAGGGGAAGAAACTAGGTTTTAAAGATCACCCACACTCAGAGATCTCAAAGGGGTTAAAGACATGAGTTCCAAACTTCATAATGTAGGCAAGAAACATTTTGAAACTGATAGGGTAAAGTCAGGTACCTCGAAAATTGTTTTAAAGAAGTCACCCCTACTAAATGAGTTTAAAGAGATCTATTAGTTTTCAAATGACAGAGAGGGAAAGTTTTGAGGTTTTTCCATGATAGAATAGATGAGAACAGAGTGTTAAAGCATTAAACAGGTCAAGGAAGAATTCATCATATCAGTTACCTAAGAACAACAAAGAGGAAATATTGAGATGAGAAAAGATCATTTTTTGTGTTTATGTCACCTCTTGCAAAAGAAAAAGAGATATCAGTGATAAAGTGACAAAATAAAACTCAAAACATTAGCAAGAGTGGGTTTCCAGTTTTAATTTATTAATTCCAAGGGTATAAAAGCATCTCATTCACCACTCAACTCCATTTGTCACTTGCAAAAAAGGAGTGAGAAGTCTTCAAGGGAAATTCCCGAGTTTCTAGTAGACTTCGGGCAGGAAGAACCCAACACTACGCTCCTAGAAAACCCCGCTACGTGCCTGTGTGTGCGTTTTTCAAAAATTACAAATCCACGCTGTGCTCCTGTGAAAGGCCGCTGCGCATTTGCTACACGCAGCTCCGTTCAGGCTGACCCGATAGTGTGCAGCTCTGCCAGCGCTACGTGCATGGCTGTTCGGGCCGAACTGACAACGTGCAGCTCTGCCGGCGCTACGCTCAGGGCCGTTCAGGCTGACCCAATAGCGCGTGCAGGGGCCTGAGTGCTACGCTCCTGTGCTACGCGTTTAGCCAGGAATCTTTTCAAGTTGGTGCAAGCCTCCAACTGCCTCAAGACTCTTCCAAATTTTCTGCTTGGAACTTCCTGGAGTCTTTATAAGAGGTATTTAGATGCTCCACCCCCTCTGATGCTATTTTAAAGGTGAAACATAGAAATAAATGTAAAGAAAATACAAAACCCTAAAGGAAGAGAAAACCTAATACCCTGCGAACAACACTCTTGTTTAAAGGGCACCCATCCATGTACATACTGAAGGTACACTGAGGCCCAAATTGTCCTTCTTCACTCATCATTCCCCTTCACTTGCAAATCATTACCTTTCTCATTATCATCTAACTTGCTCTCCCCATATCATTTCACAAATAAGTTTCAGGGTTTTGATTTGAAAGCAAGAGTAAAAGATAAAATGTCTAGAGAAGGCAGTAGTGACAGTGGCAAGGGAGGCCAAAGACCTAGGGGACAACAAAGAAAGGGTGGAAGAGTAAATAGATTTGAACCTTTGAATACCAAGGAGTTGACAACATCCCCTACAACAATTGCATATTTCCAAAAGGTAGGTTGTTTTGATTTCTATGAGAGAGTACAAAGAGTCCAAAGTCACCCTCAGTTGACCAGACTTTTTATCCTCAACCTCCATGACCATCAAGTGTATCTAGCTGGGGTAAATTTTGAGCTATCCACGAATACAATTACTATGGCCACTAGAATACCTTGTATGGTAGAAAAATGGTTCAAGCAGGTGATTTTGGACTTGAGCCATTATCAGCCTTTCTTGAAACCAAGATACCAAGCTAATTGCAAAACTATTTTTCCCTTTTCCCAATTTTTGGAAAGATATGCCCCCTTAATGAAAGTCATCATGAAGTATTTTACATGCGAGAGGAGGTTTTCTAGACTTTATTCCTACCATATAAGACTACTTATGCATTTCACTAGGGCCAAGCTGCTACATTTGCCCTATTATCTTTATAGAAGTATTGACAAGATGCCATACATTGTGCAAAAGAGACCTTCTTCACAACAAATGCAAAGTATTTTTCACCATTCTCTTATCAAGATGATTGTGTTGCATCAATTAGAGCAACAGGGTATCCCATGGGAAGTGTTCATCACCCATGATGTTTTCACAAATCCACAACCTCTTCTTCTGCAAAGTTTACCCTCATCATCTCATCCACCTTCCTCCATTCCTCCATCACCCCTGTTGGAACACCTAATCCTACATGGGTAGGTGTGGAATGCAAAAAGTCACAATGGAGTCCAAGTGACCTTGGAATATGAAACCAAGAGTCACACCATTGTACTATAAATGTACATATTTGTATAATGGAAAATAAGAGAGCCTCAAGCTTATCCTTCATTGTGTGTTGAGTCTCTTGTGTGTGTGTTATCTTCCTCATACACCATGTGTGTGCTTCAACATGGTGTTTAACATGGTATCAGAGCGGGCGATTGCTGGCCCTGCTCCACTTTGAATGAGCCATTTGTGTCTATGGCCTATGCATATCTGCAAAATTCTTGTCATTTTTAGGCACTGAAAATTGGGGTAATAGCACATCTGAAGCACTCAGAGATTTTTGCAGCAGTGTTTTTGACGCCATTCAGAAGTGTTTTGGAGAAGGAGCAGCATTCAGAAATTGGCAGCATTCCAGCACTAATTTTGAAAAAGAGCAGCCTTGTGCATCTGAAGGTTTTCATTCTCATTTGTCCTACAATTTCTGCATTTTAAATTCTGCATTTGAAGAGTTGTTGGATACTATTTAAATTGGATTTCTGAACAAGTTTTTGGGTTTTTACTGGAAATATTTCTGAGTTTTCATTGGAAGATTTATGAGATTTCTGAGTTTTTCTGCTGCTATATGGCCCTCTGCAATTTTTGAAGAAAAGTTCTGAGTTTTTGAAGTAAAGATTTCTGAGTTTTTCCATTAAAAGTTTCTGCAATTCTCAATTTTTTACTGCTGGAAAATATATCCAGCTGCTGGAAGGAAAAATCCTCTACTCTTTATTCTCTGCTCTGCTGTTTTTAATAAATAAATAAATAAATAAATAAATAAAAAATTCTGAACTCTGGCCTCTCGGCCTACGCGCCCCTTCAACTCTGCATAGAACACCCCATTCCCTACAACTATCCGCTCCCCCCTTCAACCTACAGCTACCTCCCCTATCCGCCCTTCCCTGCTCTACACTTACCATAAACCCTCGAATACAATCTCCGCCCTCTTCCACACACAGCACCCTGCAACTGCAATAACGCCGCCTCTACCCATCTTGCTACGCCGCTTCCCTTACGCCGGCCCTCGCATACTGTAATATACTTGCACCTCACCAAAATCCATGACAAAACCCTTCCTCACAGCTCTGGCCTCTCGGCCCTCCCACTCACCCCGTCCACTTCCCATACCCCCTCACACATTTACGCTTCTCTCCAATATGCTTCCCCTTCCTCCGTTCAACCCTTATCACTCCCCTTCCCCATCTCCCAACTCCCTACGACTGCATATTCCTACTCTCCTCCCTCTCAATACGACTCACTTTTAATTATATTCATGTTTTAAATTTTTTAATTCCCCACCATATAATATCTCCCTCCTTTTAAATTCGTTTCCACTTTTTTATTTTAATTCATTCCCCTCCCTAAAGCAATTCCCCTCCCACTATTCCCTTTAATTTAATAGCTCCCCTTTCCCCATTTAGTTCCACCAAGTTAATTAATCTCCCTCCCTTTTAATTTAATTTCTCTCCCCTTCCACTAAAATTAATCCCCATTTTTTAATTTATTCCCTTCTTTTTAATTAATCCATTTTTTAATTAATTCCCCTTCCCATATAAATATCCCTCCCATATTTTATTAATCCCTTTTTTAATACCATTTTAAATTAATTCTCTCCCTTTTAATTAATCCCCTTCCCCTCCATTTTTTATTATCCCCATTTTTTAATTAATTTTTAATTAATTAAAAAAAAAAAAAAAACAGCAGAGAGAGAGAGGAAGAGAGGAAGAACAAAGAGAAAATTTGAACAGCAGAAAAAGAGAAAATCGACATATGAAGAAGATGGAATGAATTTTTCAGATTTGATATTTTATGATTTGTGGCATAAGAGTGATTTTCTGAAGATTTTTACATGAGAAGACAAGTTTGCCATCATTTGAACAGCTCTTTGAAGAGAAATTTCAGCTGCTTTAAAGGCTTATTTCATAGTGTTTTCAGCTGCACATATTTTTGCAGAAACATTGTATTTTGAGTGGAATTTGCCTCTTCATTCATAGTTGGAATCAGTACTTGAATTGTTGATATAAGTCATTGTTGATTGCCCTCCATCATTTGAGGAGCAGATTTTGTACTTTGAGATTTCCATAGTTGGAAATTCTTTGGAGTCATTTGTATTTGTTGTTGCATCACATTGTAAACGGGTGCATTTTTGGTTGAAGCTAACACCCTTTCATTTTTTGAGCCTAAGTTGTTGAAATGGATAAAATCAATGAGCCATTAGTGTTGTTGAATAACCTCATTCATTCCAATGTTGATGACATGATAAAAATGAGCAAGGATTCTCTTTGTAACATTCAAAGTTGTTTGCAAGATGCACATGAGAATATTGAGTTTTTGCAGTTGAAATCTCAGCTCCAACAAGACGAACTTCAGCAAAAGAGTCACCATTCTGAACCTGTTTCTGTTTAGAAGATTGTGAAGGACTCTCATTAGAAGAAAGAAGATAAAGTTGCAGATGATTCACATTCAGTTCCTTGTTCAAGAGCAGATGTACATGCAGATGCAACAGTTCAGCCTGCACTTCTCAAGCCCATCATCAGACCTTGGGAAGAGCTTGTCCACAACAAGCACCGAACTGGTCTTGGATATGACAAGGATGCATCCTTTCATATTCCAGATTACACCAAGCCCATTCAATTTCAGAGTGCCGGATTCCTGTATGACAGTTCACCTGCAGCTGTTCCAGATCCTGTTCCACTTCCACAACAGATTGAGAAATGCCAACACTGTGATCGAGTTGGCCATATGAAAGATCACTGTTTTGATTTTCATCCATGCAAGCACTGTGGTCGGCACACTCATTCTTCAGACAGATGCTTCAGACACAAGCCTCCTGCAAGAACCAAGATTCATCTTGGATGGATCGCTTCTTGGCAACGGGCATCAGCAGCCAAGAAGATGTTTAAGACACATGTCAGAACTTGTTCACGGATATTGAGCAAACTTGCAGTTGAGTTTTCGCCATCATCTCACCTTGTCCCTGACAGGGGGGAAAATGGTGGTCATGTACAAGCTTTGACGTCAGATCAAGCGAGCCTGAGCCACAATCTCTCATTCCATGTTCAGAGTTGTAGCCAGCAGTTCAAGCGAGCCTGAGCCACAATTCGTCATTCCGGATTCAGAGATGTAGCCAGAGATACGGATGCCCATGAGCATACCTTCAGTTGGTGGATAACCTAAAACCATCATCTTTGGTTAGTGGATAACCTAAAACCATCATTTTCGGTTGGTGGATAACCTAAAACCATCATCTTTGGTTGGTGGACAACCTAAAACCACCACAGGTTGTAGACCTCCCTTCTTTTAGGTCGAAGGTCTCCCTTTTTATATGAGGGACAATTCCTCTAGCAGAAGCCTTCAGCTTCTTGCCAGTTTTGGAAGAGTTCCGGGAACTGCAACAAGTTTTGCGTTCCAGTGTTTGTGGTCATCCTAAAACCACCTCTTTTTTCCAACATTTGAGAGAGTTGATTCAGCCCAAGTGCTGCCATGCATACTTTGCAGATTTGTATTACAACTCTTTTCTTGGACTCACACATACCCCTTCGGATTAAGGGGGGATGTTGGAACACCTAATCCTACATGGGTAGGTGTGGAATGCAAAAAGTCACAATGGAGTCCAAGTGACCTTGGAATATGAAACCAATAGTCACACCATTGTACTATAAATGTACATCTTTGTATAATGGAAAATAAGAGAGCCTCAAGCTTATCCTTCATTGTGTGTTGAGTCTCTTGTGTGTGTGTTATCTTCCTCATACACCATGTGTGTGCTTCAACATGGTGTTTAACAACCCCTCACTGACCATGAATCATCCTCTCCATATGAATCCTCTCCTCAAGAAAGCTTCTCACCATCATCTTCTCCTAAAGTATCAGAACAAGAAGAGAATGATGAAGAACAAGAAGATAATAGTGAAAAAGAGAAAAATGAAAATGAAGAAAGTGGTGATGATGAGGAAGAAACAAAGGACAGTGAGGAAGAAGAAACAAACGAGGAAGAAGAAAGTGACAGTCATGAGGAAGAAGAAAATTACAGTCATAAGGAAGAAAATGATGATGATGAAAATCAAGAGACAGAGGCAGATTATGAAGACAAAGTCAGTGAGCTAAACAGTGAGCATGATAGTGGGCAAAACAATGAAGATATGGAAGAGGATGAAAATGCACAAAGCAGTAATGAAGACACTGACAAAGACACCTCTAAAAGTGAAAACACAGAGAATGATGAAGAGGAGGAAGAGGGAAGTGATGAAAAGGACAGTGACACAGAGGCTAGAAATGAAGAAGAGGATGACAATGAAAAAGATAATGATAGTAAGGACAATGCAGAGAATAAGGATAGCAGTGACACTTATGAAACAAGCCTCGGTCATGGAGATAGTGACAGAGATGAACAAAATGAAGATGATAATTTTGCAAAAGGTCAAGAAGAGGCTAATGACAGTCATGGAAATGAAGAAGAAAAAATGATGACTGATAGCCCTTATAATGATGACTGCAGTGACACTATGAACCAAGAGGATAGTCAAGAGGTTGATGATAGAGGTGAAGATCATGACAGTAATGCTAGCATGGAGGAAAATGCAAGTGAATCTCAAGAAGGCGGCCAAGAACACAATGCAGGAGACATAAATGCAGAGATCATTGATGAAAATAAAGGTAGTCTTGAGATCAGTCAAGGTAAGAACATTCTAGTAAACAAATTTGAATTTCTCCCTCTCACATATCAAAGAGGATCAAGGAAAGTGTTTGTTGCCTCCAAAAGGCAAGGGACCTTTCCATCTACATCAGATCAAAGGCTTGACAAGGGGAAAGAAAAGGTTAAAAAGGACAAGAAAGGTAAGGGAGGCACACAAACTAAACAAGAACCCCAATTCATTGACCTTGACAGTGATAATGAAGATGAGAAGATGGCCACTAGGTTACTAATCCAAAGCAAATATGCACAAATTAGGGAGTGGGAGAGAGACTTTGAAATGGTACAATATATCATTTAGTACTACAAGAATGAACACAAGTATTTTAAGAAGATAAAAAGGGGCCTTGCTCTCCAGAAAAAGATGACTAAGCATTATGCAATGAAAAACAAACTTGCTTGTGCCAAACTGAAGGAAGCCCTCATTGACATTTAAGCACTAAAAGAAGAAAAATTCTAGGCTAGGCTTGGAATCTTGGCACAAGGTTCTCTACAGGTCTCTCAAAACCCATGAGACACTCATTCACCAAATTTGGGAGAATTTTGACAAGTTTTGGTTTTTTTGCTAATTTTGAGGCCAAGGGGGTAGCACAAATGGTGCTACACTTTTTTTCAGGGAATATTCAGGAGGAAAGGCTCACATTTTTTGAATCCTCATCTCAAATATAGCATGCTCACAAAGTTTCCGATCAATTGGAGTTGTTTTGTTCCTCCAAAAGGGTCAAAAACACCCTAATTTTCACCATTCTGCCTACTTTTCAGGACATGTGATGTGCCTTTACCAGACTTGGAATTTTTTCTTTTTGAACATGTTTTAGAGGTAAAATCAGAGAACCAAGGGTGGATCTGGAAATTAGACTAAAATGGCTTTCAAACGGGCCATCATGGAGCCTTTTCCGACATCGGGAAGGTTTTCAAAACACTATTGCAATTTGACCCAATTTTCCTGCTCCAGTGCTATGCCCTTGGCATGGAAATTCATCCTAAAACACAGTGTTGCACCCTTAGTAGAGGGAAAGTAAAAAATGTACGCTTGTAAGGTTTTAGGAGGCTTTTTAGACCTCAAATATCAATTTCTTTTCTAAAAATGCCAGAAAAGATATTTTGTGCCTTGGGCCTTGCAGGGTCTCAAGGACAATAGTGACATTTCTTATTAGCCAATAGGACTCTATTAGGTTTTTCTCCTCCTTGCTTGTTAAATAGAGCATTGAGTACTCATTATTAATGTTGGATTTTGATGAGTTTTGAGAGCAATACATGGTTCTTTGAGGTTGAAGATAAATTTGGTGTTATGGAGCTTGTGAATGATTTGCTTTGATTGATGATGATGAAAGCTTGCTTGCAGGATCCCTGAGCTTGGTGAATGGTGATGTGTCTCTAATTTGTTCATGTTTTCTTGTTTATCATTGTATCCATCCTTATATGTTGCAGTAGATCAGAAAAGAATAGGCTAAGAAATGTTGTTTAAGGTACCTTAGTCCTTCCTATTACTACTGTCTTTATGTTTTCCTATGTTGGGTTAGTCTAAGGAATTCTTAGCTGCTCCTTAGATCCACCTAAGCTTGTTTATTACATGAATGGTTCAATACAGATAGTTTCCAAATATGTTTTATGGTTAGCCATGCTTACTTGATGCTACCTAAACTCTGTTTGTGGCATCTCTATTTTATGGGTTACTTGCTAGTTTTATCTAAAGATGCCATGTTTTGATCATGCCCTTTGTTGATTCTCGATGTGATGTTCCATTTCTTGAACCTTAGAATTTTCTCTTAAAGATGATGTGATGGAAGATAGATGATATGCATAAGGTGCCATAAATGGGGTAATTTTTTCTATAGTGTGGAAGGAAGTGTTATACCACCATTCAGCTAGAGGTAAAAAAATTGACCCATTGTGTTTTTTTATCAGATACAAAGAAACGAAGATGTCCTTCCAAACGTTTGTTCACTATCTCAGTTTTCCCATCAGATTGAGGATTATAATATGAACTATGATCTAGTTGAGTACCAAAACAAGAAAATAATTCCGTCCAAATATTTCCAGTGAAAATGGGATCTCTATTGCTTAAAATAATCTTCGGGTTTCCATGTAGCTTTTGAATTTTTTCCATAAATGAAATTACAGCTGTACTCACTTTAAATGGATGAGATACTGCATAATAGTGTGCATACTTGGTAAGCCTATCAACTACCACCATGATGACACTCTTTCCTTCGGACTTAGGTAAACTTGTGATAATCGATTGAAACCTCATCCCATCGTTGATTTGGAATGGATTATGGCTGTAGCAGACCCAAGGTCTTAATTTCCTCAACTTTATTTTTCTAGCAAACCAAAAATTCCATCACAAAATTTTGAATATAAGATTTAAGGCCATCCCAAAAAAATTCTTTCTTCACCCTGTGGTAATTTTAAAAAAATCTTGAGTGTCCTCCTAAGGGAGAGGTGTGCAATTCCAAAAGAATTTTTTGTTTTAGTTGGGAATTATTATAAATATATAAGCGATATTTGTACCATAAGGAATAATTTTTCCAACTAAATGTATAAAATGTACTGGGATCTTGTTGCAACTTTTTAATGAGTGTCCATACTTCTTCGTCATTCTTCCATTCCTCCCTTGCTCTGGTTATGCAATTTGGTTGGATAATAGAAATGGCACAAAGCAATGTTTCCACATCCTCATCCTTTCTTGAGAGTTCATCTGCAACAACATTTAGCTTCCCTTTTTTGTAGATGATTTCAAAGTCATAAACCAACATCTTTGTGACCAATTTTTTGTTGCTCTTCTGAAGATAGTCTTTTTTTCAAAAATTATTTAAGACTATCATGATCATTTTTTACCTCGAAGTGTCTTCTCATTGGGTAGGGTCACCATTTATTTATTGCATGTAGTATTGCCAACATTTCCTTCTCATAAATAGCTTTCTGTAAATACTTTCCTTTGAGTGGACGACTTTCAAAAGCAATGGGTCTTCCTTCTTGCATTAAAACAACAGAAATTCCATTTCATACGACATCACATTCCTCAATAATTTTTTTTGTGAAGTCTAGCATAACTAAGACCAGTGCTTTGCACATTGCCTCTTTAAGACGTTAAAAATCCTTAGTTGCTTCAAGAGTCCATGAAAATGCATCTTTCTTCAAAAAATTTGTTAGAGGTGTTGCTATTTTCCCATAGTTCTTAAAAAAATTGCGATAATACCTATTAACTCGATAAATCCTCGCAACTCCTTTATGGTTGTGGGGATTTTACATTCCTTGATGACTTTAATTTTGTTAGAGTCTACCTTAACACCCTCCTGAGATACAATATGACCCAAATATTCCATCTCTTCTAATTGTTGTTGTGTCAACCTTGTAGGTTGTGGAAGTCTAGGAGTAGCAACACTTCCATCTTTATAGTTGTGAGTGGTAGGCTTCCTCGTTGCCATAATTTTTCTTGCCAACCTGAATGCCTTCCCCAAAGTATTAGGTTCCCAAAGGAAAACCTCATGTTGGATTTTATCCTTTAGAGTCTGTTGGAACAGAGTCTCCTAAAGCTGCAAATTTTGTCCATTTTTGTATATTTTTTGTAATAATTAGTCTAACGTAGGGGTTTTGGGGTGGGTCAAAGCCCCTAATGCATTTTAATGGATCAAGGGTAGACCAAGTGTACGTAAACCATGGTTTGGGGACCATTGTATGCATAGGCTAAATCGGTATAAATAGATGAACCTTTTTTAAGTCATAAGTAGAAAAGAATCAATATTGATGTTAAGCACGAATTGTTAGATCTATTGTTGGGTTTTTGGGAAGGAATCCTGTTGGTTGTGTGCGGAACTCCTCAGTTCTACCGTATGCGGACCCTACTGGCTGTGTGCGCAGGAGGTATTTTGGGATTGTAAGAAGATTCTGGTATTAATATATATGCGAAGTACTGTTGATATCTGATGTGATCTGGATCTGTTCTGTTATAATTTATGCGAACTTGGGATGTATTATTAAGCTAAAAAAGTATCTGTTTGATAGCTGTGAAAGTATCTTTGTTTATGTTATATGAATCTATGATCTGTTAACTGCTGCGATTATAGTTGCTGTGCTGATATATTGGTAGTACTCACGTGGATGCGAAGGTAGTTATAGATCTGAGCTTTGTAATATAAGCCTGTAACCAGATCTATTAAATGATAAGATTATAAGCTAGGAACATAGCCCTGCTTGACTTACCTTCTCTCTTTCAGGGTGTAGAAACTTGGTTCCAACACCCTCCCATATTGTTCGGGTGAGACTTTGACCTACGCAAGCAGGTCACTGCTGAAAGGGCCAGTAGTATAGGGGTTTGTTGGCAAACCTTAAACTTCTGAACCTGGGCCAGGACCCCTTGAGTCAACAAATGGTTCCATTGCCGGGATCGGGAGCATTTTGAGAGAGAGATCGGGTAATGCCAAGAATGCATTTGAGACCTAAGAAGAAATATATTGACGAGTGGTTTGAAAATAAAATTCAAGAATTCATAGTAAGAGAGAATCGCAATGCAAAGCTAACCACAGAGAAGTGGAAAAATAAGTACATTTTCACAGAAATCTACAAAATTTTCTTTGTCACATTTGTGATCAAGCTTCAGGAGTGGCTCGCGAGGCTCGTAGATTTCCAGAAGCGTTGGAAGGATGAACGGGTCACGCAGTGGACCCTAGAGCTGATTCAGTAGTTAGAGAAGAATGATAACACCATCACTCACATGGTAGATCATTGGGTGGACACTATGATAGGAGGGTTTGTGACAGAATTTGAAATTGATCAATTTGTGTCCTACTATGAGGCAGAATGAATATTCTTCAAGGGGTTTCGGGGTTAGTTTCTAAAACCTCTGCCATTTCTGATTAAGACCTTATTGTGTGAAAAATGAATTTTTTGTAGTCATACAGAGTGAATGAGCTCCGATCAAAGTGAGGGCACAATGCACAGTGGTAAATACTATAGAACTAATCAAGAAGGAGATCGATCTGTGTACAGTCCAGTAAGGACTTATGCTACGCATAGATCTCCATCTACGCCACCATTAAACCCTCATAGGGGTAAGAACTAACCTCCACCACCACCGAAAGACGATATGGCCTCGCACATGAAGCTACCCACCTTCAAGGGCGTAGGGGATGAAGATATGGATCGGTTCTGGTTCGTCATAGAATCGGTATGGACTGCGCATAACGTAGCCAATGATGCTATAAAAAGGGCACAACTATCCCTTGCCTTTGAAGGATGGGCCTTGGACTGGTATATGGGATACATTGAATAACATGCGAACGCAACCATCAAAGAGATTAAGAATGCCTTGAAGCAGCAGTTCAGGAAGCCTAAGTCCTACACTCAGATAGTGAACGATATGAAATATTTCAAGCAAGGACTGACCGAGTTTGTATGGGTGGCTGACCAACGATTAAACAGGGTAATTAGAGAAGGAGGATTTCTGTATGATGTCAGACAACATACAGAATGGTTCATTGCTATGTTATTGCCCCACCTGCGTGTACCAATGGGTCATCAAGCCATTGAGTTGTAGGAGGAGGCCTTGGAAATTTCCATGAAGCTGGAGGTTGCGCCAAGGGATGATACCCAGTTAAGAGTACAACAAGTACAAGGCCAACTAGAGGAAATGCACATGGAGATCCAAAATATGCGAAAGGAGCGAGGAACAGAGGCCAACCTTGAAAGATGGTGCTTACGATGCAGGGTGAATGGCCACACCAAAGATACCTTTCCTCTATTAGTAGACTACATGCAGGCAGGGGGACCTAGCCCATTGCGTCCTAGGGAAGCTGCAGGGCCAAGTGGGCTAGTGCTGTGGTGCGATGATTGTCGCATTTTTGGGTTGCATGATACCAACCACTGCCCCCACCTTGCCGCATATGTCCCAAAAATAAAGCAACAATGGTGTAGGTTCTACAGATATGTAGGCCATGATGAAAAAAACTACCAGACGTACGATCTGATGATTGATCGAGGGAGTCTATATAGGGTACAGTTAGATCCTTCCTCACCAAGATCCTCCTCAGGCATAGGTGGCTCCCTAGCGAGGGGCAAAGGAGGAGGCCACGGTGGGAGCGCAGGTAGGGGGAGAGAACAACTGATTTGCTATAACTGTGGAGAAATAGGGCACTTTGAAAGAGATTGCATGAACCCTGTGAGATGATCCTGCAGATACTGTAGACAACTAGATCATGTGATTGAAGATCGCATGATTCTGATAGCCAAGATGCAAGAGAAGCAATAAACACCTACGCAGAATGTACAAAGGGTCAAGGTGGAGCCTCGAGATGAAGGTCCAAGTCTCAATGTGATAATGCGCAGTGACATGGCCACCGGAGGAGCTGCGGAGAAAGCTGAGGCGGAGCCTCTTATCCAAAAATCAGCCATTAAACAAGAAGGTTTGGACTTATAGAATGGAAAAGAAACCTTTGTCGCTTCTCACCAAGACTTCGCTAAGGCTTCGACATCTACTCCTTAAACCCCTGCAAACCTCAAAACAGATGATGAGGTCAAACCATTTCTGCAAGCATGTATGAAGTTGATGCGCAACCAAAAGGTTGTAGAAAACCTCCAAGCTTTAATAGACAGTTGCGCATAAAGAACAACCGCAGCTATGGAAATTAAGGACGTACACAAACTGTATAAGCGTAAGAGATGCACTGGTAGGGAGATGCGGTTAACCACGTAGATTGGTGACTATGAGATGGATCAGGTTATTATGGACTTGGGCTCAGATGCAAACGTACTACCTAAGAAAACCTGGCAGTGAATGGGACAACCTAAGTTAGAATGGTCCACTATCCAGCTGTGCATGGCTAATCAGCAAAATATCATACCATTAGGAAGATTATCAAAGATCGTGGTAGACATTGCAGGGGTCAAGGTTTGGGATGAATTTGAGGTCATTCAGATTGTAGAAGATGCAGACCCTTATCCTATGCTCCTAGGATTGGACTGGGCCATAGATATGGGTGGTATTATCAATTTAAAAAAGAGAAGCATGGTGTTTGAAAGTGAAGTAACACGGGTGATAATACCGCTAGATCCCGTAGAAGGAGAAAGGTATACAAAGCCAGTGTGTGAGGAAGAAGAGGTGGATCACATCTATAAGTTAACGACAAGGGACGAAGACTAGATCAATCCTACGGCCGATGGTGTGCTTTGCTAGGAAAGAGATAGCGAATGCTTCTCTGACTCCGATGCGGAAATGGAAAATTGGCAAAACCGACTGCATGATGTCTCTGCGCTACATTTCTTGCGAATCACGAGGGACTTTCGTTTCATATCCTCTGAGGTAAGAGAAATACCCTACTTTGATGGTCGCGATAGTATAAAAGAATTTTTGTGGACATTTGAAGCTAAGGTTCCAAGAGACCGAAGGATATGGGCCCTTAACCGAGCTCTGTGCACAATGCCTGCAAGAGGGGGGAAATGCATAAGTGGGAGGAATGTCAGGATATGATGGTCCTATGATTTGAGCCTCCGGTCGACGTGCGAGTCAAGATATTTCTTGACCAAGAGGATCCATGGGAATATTTGTTCACCTGGATGGAGAAATGGCGTGATCGTACTACAGAAGAATGGGTTCACTTGTTTATTCATGCCTTGGGACCAATTCCCACCACATGGTACCTAGATGCGGAGCTACATCAATGCACCTGCCAGTGGGAAACCTTAAAGGACAAATTTTTGGGGACATTCGAGTTAACAGGAGGATCGTAGGCACTTGATGAAGCTTTGTAGGATATCGATACCTTTGTATTTGGTGAATCTAGCCCCTACGCAACATGTGAAATACCCACATGGGAAACATAGATGCAGGATATTGTCAACTACCACAATATCACCATAGAAGAGTGCGATGAAGATTTTCACAATGTATCGATCCTAGAATCAGAGGGGGAACATGCAGTTGTAGGACCTCTGTTACACACTATGGATGATATGAAACCTATGACGTTGCGAGAAGTTAACATTGGTACGGAAGAGAAACCCAAGTTGGATAAAATTGGGGACTACTGGGATGATGAGATAGTAGGCAAGATTGCAGAACTTCTCACGAAATATCAAGACTTATTTTCGACAAAGTTTTCGGAGCTTAAGGAGATCACAGGGGACTTAGGGGTTATGCACATCACTCTGAAACAATATTTGCGCCTGGTAAAGTAGTGCCCTTATCGACTGAACCCTACGTATAAGCAAAAGGTTAAGGAGGAAATTGATAAAATGTTTGCTGCAGGTATCATCAAAATGGTCGAACATTTAGACTATGTGAGTCCTATGGTGGTTCAATAAAGGAAGACGAAGGGGGAAATATGCATTGACATAGATTTTCGCAAGTTGAATGATGCATGCGTACATGATCCATTTCCTACACCATTCTCTGATGAGATCCTGGATAGCGTAGGAGGCCAAGAGGTGTATTCCTTTACCGATGGGTTCTCCGGGTACCATCAGATCATAATCACACCTGAAGATCGTAGCAAAACCATATTTTCCATTGAATGGGGATCCTTTCAGTATACGGTCATGCCACTTGGGCTTAAAAATGCTCCTACCATCTTCTCACAGGTAGTAGTCGCCATATTCAAAGAGTTCATTCATAAATTTCTGAAGGTATACTTTGATGATTGGAATATCTTTGGCTTAGTAAAGACACACATTTCAAACCTGCGCATGATGTTATTGGAAGCACCAGATTCTCTGAATATCAAGAAATGTATCTTCTGTGTGCCTTTCAGAATCTTGCTCAGGCGTATAGTTTGCCGAAAAGGGCTAATGGTGGACCCTGAGTAAGTTGCCATGATCATCAATATGGAAATCCCCACGACTGAGAAGTAGCTACGTTCGATCCTCGAACATATGGGCTACTACAAAAAGTTCATTCAGGGATACACGCTGATCATAGCCACTCTGGAAAAAATCCTTAAGAAGGATGTTTCATTCTTTTGGGATGACGAGTGTCAAAAGAGCTCTGAGCTCCTCAAGGAAAAGATGATCTCTGCACTTATCCTTATTTTCCATGATTGGGCGAAAGTATTTCATGTCCACGTTGATGCTTCCAGAATTGCCCTAGGAGTGGTCCTTACACAGCCTGGTGAGGGAGACATTGATCACCTAATTACATTTGCTAGTCAAAAACTCTTAGGTGCGGAGTGCAACTATGCCACCACGGAGTGGGAGGGATTGGCCATGGCCTATGAATTATAGAAGTATCAGCATTATCTGTTAGGGGGACACTTCAAAATGTTTATAGATCGTTCAGATTTGATGTACCTGGTAAATAAGCCTGTGTTGGGGGGGGAAATCTGTCGATGGCTTCTGTTGTTCCAGGAGTATGACTTTGAAATCATTGTCAAACCAGGCAGGTTGAATGTTGGGCCTGATCACTTGTCCCGAATTGAGACTGGTGAAGAACCAGCTAATCTAGAGGAACGATTTCCTGATGCACAACTATTTTCTATTAAGGTAGTCAATGCACACTTCGCCGACATTATTCAGTTCGTGACCACCGACATGGCACCCGCGGGGTATTCTGTGTAGCAGAAGAAATAATTGGTAACCGGCGTTGCAGATTTTACCATCATCGCAGGTCACCTCTATAAGATGGGAGAAGATGAAGTGCTACGACGGTACGCTTTGGAACATGAGTGGAATGCTATCTTGGCAGAAGCCCACGATGGGGTGGTAGGAGGCCACTACGCAGGAAACGCCACAACACGAAAGGTCTTACGAGTAGGATTATGGTGGCCTACCCTACATAGTGACTGTCACGACTATTGTAAGGCCTGCGATACATGCCAATGCACCGAAAGGTCATCCCGCAGAGATGAAATTCCCCTCCAACTTCAAATGGCCATGCAAGCATTTGAAAAGTGGGCCATCGATTTCATAGGACCTATCAATCCCCCTGGAAAGAAGACATGTGTGCGTTACATTATAAGTGCTACTGATTATGTGACTAGGTGGGCTGAGGCACAGGCAGTGAAGTATTGCACTATAGATTCCACTGCGCACTTCATCTTTAAGCAGATTCTGACCAGATTTGGATGTTCAAAAATCCTGATGAGTGATAGAGGTATGCACTTTGTCAATGAAACCATACAGGCCTTGAGGGAATAATTTTGGATCCATCATGCAAAAAGCACTCCATATCATACTCAGTAAAATGACACAGTTGAGGCTTTTAATAAGGCCTTGGAGCATGCACTGACTAAGGTCTGTAACGTCGATTGCAGCGATTATGATGTGCGCATTCCTTTTGTTCTATGGGCTTACCCAACCACCTGTAAAAAGTTGATAGGGAAGACATTGTTTAGGATGGTTTATGGTAAGGAGGCCGTTATGACCATGGAATATATTGTTCGTAGTCTATGCATCACAACCCTCACAAACATGGCAAAGTCCGATATTATGAAGGAACGATTAGCACAGCTTGTGGCTTTAGAGGAAGACCGTTTCATTTCCAATTACCATCAGCAGGTACAAAAGGCACGTGATAAGACCTGGCACGTTTGACATATTCGTCAAAAAACCTTTGCGAAGGATGACTAAGTCTTGCTCTATGATAGTTAGTTTGCGAAACACCCAGTGAAGTTCTGACAGCACTAGCTTGGGCCCTATACATTTTAGGAAATCATGGATGGTGAAGTTGTGCAATTAGCCACCCTGTGCGGCGTTATGCTACCCATCTACATCAATGGTAGTCGGCTCAAACCATATCGGATCAAATGAATATATGGTAAGAGTAGCTGTATGAAGTGGGCTAGCCCCACCAAGGAAGGTAAGTGCAACAGGTACCATGCTCCGCGCAAAAGGAAGCCACAAGATCGGAAGCCTGGGGAAGTGCGTTGGAGACGTGGAAATAAAGTTATAATGAATAGACTCAGCCCGCAGCAGGTGTGTTGGGAGCGCAAGAGGTATGCTCAAAGCATAGGGGTGCACTGGGAACGTAGGGGTACACTGAGTGCACCCAGGGTGTGAAAACTAGCTGTTGGAACAGTCAAGTCAGTTAAAAAGGAAAAATTACTGTTGGATGTGTTAGCCACCTATAATTTTTGACAGAGCAAACAAGTGGCTAAATTTGTTTCTGAGTCTTCAAGAGATACATTTCCTTTGAAAACCTATCATCCTTGAAGCCTCCTTGTGTTGTGTATCCTTTGAATAGTCCTCATTGCTATTTCCATTGAAAAGCCTCACTGTTTGTGAAAGAATTGTGCTCAAGAAAGCCTCCATCTGCTCCCTTGTATCCCTGCAAATTTCCCATTTTCACCCCTTTTTTCCCTTCTCCAAATTTCCCTAACAACCCTCAAAATCCCTTCCTAAGTCCTCTAAAACATCAAATTCCCCTTTTAAACCTTATGAATCCCTTCATTTGGTTTAAAAACTCCTTTTACCCTTTACCGGAACCTACTGTTTAGCCTTAAAAGCTCTGTTTTTGGCCCAAAAACCCACTTTTCACCATATATTAGGCTTAAGCCCCTATCAGCCTAGCCCTTAGCCCCTTTCCGCATGTTACCCAGCACCAGGACCAGGCGTTAAGCCCGTGGCACTAATCGCAATTGGAATTGTTTGTGAACACCTTTTCCTTTGTTATTCTTATTTTTCTGATGCGATTGGGCTTTGTTCTACAGACTTGCGCTGCAATCTGAGCTGTCGATCTTTACAGATCCGACGGTCAGCGCTAATCACATCTTGCCCCACCACATCCCTTCATCAACCTCTGATCGCATATCCACCGTTGATCCCTTTCACGATTCGATGGCTGGCGAAAAATCGCATCGCACTAACCCAACGTCCCCACTTTTCTGTTTCTCCGATTGGCGACCCTTTGATTCAATCCTGGTCGTTGAATCCATAAGAACCAATGGCCTGGATTCGATTTCACTCTACCCCCTTTCCCTCCATTACTCGCCCTCCGATTAGATCTCCATCATTGATCTCCCCGCAGATCCAACGGTCTGCTCATAATCACAAAATCAAAACCACGGAGTTCGGCCCCCTACCTTTCTTCGATGCGATTTGATCCTCGTCGTTCGTTCCCTTTGATCCAATGGCTCTCCTTCTCTCCGCCCATTCATCTGCCTCTTTGCCTCCGCTTTCTTTTTTTAAAATCTCCACCATCCATTCCTAGATCTAATGGTCCACATTAAAACCACCGCTGACTTTTCCCCGGCTTACCGACTGCGCATCTTTATATATCACACACTATCCCACACCATCAGATCTCTTGGTCCCAAATCGAACGACTGTGGTGCATATCGCGTTATTTTGGCGTCAGAAGTTTAATGCTTCAAATTTACGCAATGAAGGCAGTTTTGAGAGGGACACGTGTCGGGCGGCAGGGCATATTGCATTTTTTCAGCAAGATTTAAAAACCATTCTATAGCTACACGAAAACAACGGTTTTTCCTCTAAAAACCACTCCACCCCACTTTTTGCTTCCGAAAGCTCTTCCCGAAGATCTCAACCGTCGATCTGATCTAGATCAACGGTTTGTATTACATCGCATCTTCTTCAATATTTCTTTCATCAGAGTTTCCAATGATATGATCAGGAGATCTCCGCCATTGATCTCTTCCCGAGATCCAACGGTCCACGATAAATCACCCTCCGCCCTTCCAGCCCCACCACCAAATCGCCTTCGATTTCATTCATTTTACTCATTTTCCTTTGTAATTCGCCCAACATTAAAACTTATGTGTTTTACACTAAAGATAATTTCTTTCGCCTAACCTTCTAAAAGCAGTTCCACTAGTGAATCCTGACCGTCGATCACCACTACTTGATCTAATCCAACGGTCTAGAGTCCTCTTCGCACCGGACCTCCATCAGATCATTTTTTCACCATTTCATAGCAATTTTCAGCCGTCTTTTCACTACATCCACCACGTCCATCACTGCACCTCCATCTTCCACAGACCTCCACAGCATCCAACCTCCACTCCCAGGGATTTTTCTTAACAAGTTTATTGTGTTTTGTAGGGTTACAGATGGTGAAAACCATGCTTTCTCACTGTCACTGTCATGGTGACACAGAGCACAGAGAAAGCTTTTTCAGAGCCAGAGATTGCAGGAAAGACTCCTGAGAGGGGTTTTGAACATGTGTTTTGTAAGAGATCAGTGTTAAAATTTGTTAAAAACCTCCAGCCCCCTTAAACCTACACATCCACAGACAGAGACAGTCAACAGAAGCGCAAAGAGTATCAGTGACAGTTTAAGGAGATTTAAAGCCCATTATTGAAGATTAAATGCTTAATCTAGTGTTTAGAGGGTAGATGCATAGATTAAAGACCTTATGAATGATTCAGAGGGCCTAATAAGGCATAAAACACATGAAACAAACCTCATTAGTGTTTCACATCAGCAGAAGTTTCTTTCCTGAGAAAGGACGAGTTCCCATGATGTCTTTATTCTCCATCAATGTTCCCGAGAAGATCACCACCTTGATAGTAGTCCTAAGATTGCCAGAGCATTTGTTACACAGTATGGCAGGCCTGAAGTCGTTTATCTTCCTTACTTGTCCCAGAGTAATACAGAGTACAAACAACCGAAAAGTACATCAAAGAACATACCTCTGAGGTTATAATCAACCTGTCGAAGACCACTCTTTCATCCAAAGAGTACTGAAAGTCAATGCAGGGATATTAAAATAGAATGGGCCTCAAGCACTCTTCTTTAATTGTTTTAATGTTTCATTTAAAACTCTATCTACCTCCACTGCCTCTCGTTCAGCTATAAGAACTCAAGAAAAATACATTGAAAAGGTTGTTATTTGGTTAACCGTGGATTGTAAGTTGTTTCTTTGAGATAGAGTTCTGTGTGTATTAGTTGTAAAATAGGTTGGGAGATGATTTCAGACTGATATCAAGCTATTGGATGATGATGTATGTGACTGGTGTTGCTCTTTAATATGACAAACATGTTCATTGGATCCTGATCTAAATCGGCGGTGAAGTGTTCTATCTTGTATTGTTTTCCCCTCTGTTATGCATCACATTTCATTTCTCTGATAATAATCAGTAATATAGCTTAGGATATACTACTGTAAAGTACCCTAATGCTACCTGCTCTTCTTATCTTTGATGTTTTCTACCAATTGTGTGATCTAAGAACAAATTCAATATAATTTAACCGGTATAGTAGTTGGTTCTCCCTGCTTACTGATGTATGAATTTACAGTTTGTTTTTAGATGTTATTGTCTAGTTTAAGCTGAAAGAATTGGGATACTGGGAGTTTCAGAGTTGGTTCCGTCTCACTAGGGTCCTTTTCCAACAGTTTAGCTTTTCTAAAATCCCTTAAGTTGAATGTCAAAGCATTGAAAGTTAAAAGTATTTCTCTGATCTTAGGCTTCACTTGTGTCAAATCTTTAATGTTTTCTATTGTCTGAAGAGTTAGCCTTATTAGGAGTTTGATCATAGAAGGTTAAGGCATGCCTTGTCTCTAGATTTTCTCCTAAGTGGTCACCTTGGAAGGTTTCCTTGTCATTCACCTTCACTCTGTATCATTTCATCCCATACTATCATCTTTAGAGATCCTCTATTTTAGATGACTAGCCCATTTGAAAGCCTTGGATATTGAATTGCAAGTAAACCATTTTATGACCCCATTGCCCAATGAACTCGAGTTCTCTTTGAATTGTCTCCCATGGCCAAAATTGTTCTTTGCTCACTTCTGTGTCTTACATTGAACCCTTATTTCATGTTTCCCAACAAACAAACAAAACAAAACAAAAACCCTTGTGCCCTATAACTAGCCTAATACCTTAAAATTGAACTTCAAAGATATATTTTTCTTTGCCTTTATAGAGAGATCCCTCTTTGGATCCAAGAGGGCTAGATCCTGAGATCCCAAAGTGGTTTGATGTTGTCTTATCATTTGGTATTGCCAAATCTTCCAAATCATAAGAACCCCAACAGGATGGAGCAGGCGACTGACATTTAATGAGGCGATCTCTGGAGATTTTTTACCGTTTGTCTGATGGTATGTTCCAAGTAGCATTTACCCTACCGTTGGGTGCTTTCCAAAGCTATAAAAAGGGCAGGATAGGTCAGTCAAGGGTTCCATATCACTTGAATAGCTCGTACTTGGCATATTTGTCCTGGACGAATTTGTGCTGTAAGAGTTTCCATGCCTATAACGTCTCTTTCATGTCTGAGCAATGTGCTCTCTCTGACAGTAGCAATACCGAGTTTGTCTTTCACGCCATGATGACGACTACAAATCCTGCTAAACCTTTGGAATGAGTAATCTCGGCGGAACAAGGCACTGAGGAAGTGGTGAAGATTTAGTCTGAGGCTGAGGAAGTTTTCTCCACCCCCAGTCACGAAGAAGGGGAAGGAAAAAGTACAGGGCTCAGGAAAGCCCTCGAAACCCACAAAGTGGGCTGGAGGGAAGCCTCGTACTTCCCCGCAAAATGTAAAATCCCCGTGAGTGACACTCCAGGCACGGGTTGCGCAGGAAGAGGTTCAGGCCGCAGAGCCCATCAATTGGTTACCTCCTTTCATTCGGCTGCGCAGGCCCTCTAAGCACATGCTTAAGAACCTCGACAGTCTGATCACCTACTTGAAGATGCCGCTGACCCCGGGCGAGGTCCCTGTTATCGGTGAACCTTTTGGAAAGCTCCATGAAATAAAATTTGATGATCATGACTTGGCCAATTTGGAGGCCTTCCCTGAATTGGTGCCCGATTTATATCTGGAACAATTTTAGGAGGATGATGGGATCAAAATTGTCCCCATAAGCTGGGTACGCGACGTGGCAGGGTCCAGGCTCCTCAACCTACTCAGGATGCTGCATTTCAGCCATTACAATGTCACGGACTGTCTAGTGTGTTAGTTTCTTGCACTGGTCCATGATGGGTGTTTGTTGATCAAGGATCTAATCCCTATTGAAGTTGCGCTCATCCATCAGATCATTGGTCTTCTTGTGGAGGGGCCGAACCCTCTCAAGCGCGTTGGAAAGAAGGATGAAAGGGAAACTACTGAGTATGTGTGACAAAAACACCATGTGGAGCAGAATACTCGTGACTTCATGATAAAAACCTTCAGTGATCCCACTACACAGCTGGGTACCATGTTATTGGCATGTAAAATGATGCGGAAATGTCAGGTCGCCTCCGTCCCTACATACATAATTCAACTCGCAGGCCAGTGCGAGAAAGGGGTCTATTTCAACTGGTCGCAATATTTTTGTAATGAATTTTTGGCCAATATCTATGAATCCCAAGAGCAGGGACAGGCATTCTACTATTCGTGGTTGCTACTTCTCATCGCATTGCTAGCTTGGGAGGCCCCGGAGGAATCGGTCTTGCCAGAACTCATCCCTGACATGTGCGAAGGGGCCCAATATACAAGATGCGCAGTGTCTCGAGGACAACCAAGTCTTCTGGGTCCTCTTTCAGAGTAGTTTGGCAGCAGCCATTAATTCCTGAACATGGTTATCTCCAGCAGTATATGACAAATACAAAGGCATTGCGACATTCCAGGTCACCATGCACAACGTACAGATTCGAGCACGCAAGGAAAAATCCTGTACATTGCTCCCTTATATGGTGGAAGACGAAGAAATTGATAATGTCCTTTTGCTTTGGCCTCCTAACCATAAGATCGGCTTGAAAACCAGCGCAAAGAGCTCTGTAGGAACTAGCACACCAAAATTAATCCTGCCTATTGTCCTCAAGGATACCAGAGGACCAAGCAAGAGTACCAGGCAAGACATGGGCACGAATGCACAAAAGGATGCGCAGCAGAAGAATATCCTTGAGAAAGACGCTGAGGCAGAGACTCAGGTAGATTCGCAAGCAAACTTGGGTATAGAAGGAATGGATGTAGGAGGACCTCCCTCCCTCCGCAACACGAAGTGAACAAGCGATCCTGCCAAAGGGCCCCAAAAGAAGTAGCGCTATTAGTGGGCGGAATGAGATGATACACTCACGTTGAATATGAAGACCTTGAAAAAATCGCTGATGTGGTCACTCTGGCCACGGAGGACAGATGGGTAGCCTTAGAGGAACAACAGAAAGCTTCGGTCGACACAATCCAGGCTGAGCTCCATTCGCTACAGCTAAAGACAGACACATTGCAGACCAGTGTGACTCAAGTACACACACCCTTAACTGCTAGTAGTGCAGCATTAGTTATAGATGAAAGCCACCTCTACTCTCTACCTGGCGCAACCCTTATGACCAGTCCACCCAACCTGGGAATCCAAGTCTAGGCCAGTACAGAAGTCTAGCTGAATTTAGCTAGGCTACCTCATGAGGCCTTGTAGGGTCTCCACACCTTTGTATTTCAGGAAATTCACCATCGAGACCAAAAATTTCACCAACAGCTCAGAGTGGCTGAACATAAAATTGATGCAAAGAACGCTGAAGTATGCCTCGCCACCGCGAAGCAAACAGAGCTCGAAAACATGATTCACTAACTTTTCACAGAGGTTACCACATAAATCCTGGCCACAACCACCCCTCAGGCTATGGCTAAAAGGTTGGTCGTAGCACTGAAGGCCTCCAGGGAGGAAGTTCAAGTGGTAAAGACACGGATGGAGTAGCAAATCGCCGATCTGCAGGCTAAGTTGCAGCCTGAAACACCCCTGGAGGTACGGGCCCAGCGAACTGCACTGGTCACTGCAGCTATGAACGTCATTACAGGGAAAATCACGTAGGGTGCCTAATTACTAGAAACCTCCATGCAGCTATGGACCAAGGTCTAGTGCAACCTGATCCTGCGAGGCATCAACTAGGACCTGCGGTAGAAAGAAGAAGAGTTCGAGACGTTATAAGCCACCCTACCCACTTTAGTTCCTGCTCAACGTTTGACATAACTGCACACCAGTCACGCCCTCCAAGCTGATATTGATGAACTTCAACAAAAAAAGAAGGTCCTTGGTGACTGCCTGAAGCCTTGGGCTGCTGAGGCCCTCAAGATTTCACAATATGTTGATGTTGTGGTTAAGTAGCTAAACAAGACTCTAGAGAGTGTCACTGCCGCGATGGAAGGTCCGATTTCAGAAAAGTTGGTCGACATTGCACAAAATTATGCTGCTCAGAGTGAAGGCGTGCTGCCTCCATTAGCCGAGGCAATCAGATTGTGGCAGGCGCAGGTGGAGACTCTGCCATCACAGTGGCTCAGGACGAGTCACAAAATTGTGTTGGGGGACTGTTGGAACAGGGTCTCCTAAAGCTGCGAATTTTGTCCATTTTTGTATATTTTTTGTAGTAATTAGTCTAACGCAGTGGTTTTGGGGTAGGTCAAAGCCCCTAATGCATTGTAACGGGTCAAGGGTAGACCAAGGGTCCATAAACCATGGTTTGTGGACCATTTTATGTGTAGGATAAATCGGTATAAATAGATGAACCTTTTTTAAGTCATAAGTAGAAAAGAATCGAGATTGATGTTAAGCACGAATTTTTAGATCTGTTGTAGGGTTTTTGGGAAGGACTCTATTGGCTTTATGCGCGGAGCTCCTTAGTCCTGCTATGTGCGGACCCTACTGGCTATGTGCACAGGGGGTATTTTGGGATTGTAATAAGATTCTAGTATTAATATATATGCGAAGTACTATTGATATCTGATGTGATCTGGATATGTTCTATTATAATTTATGCGAACCTGGCATGTATGATTAAGCTGCAAAAGTACATGTTTGATAGCTATGAAAGTATCTTTGTTTCTGTTATATGAATTTATGATCTGTTAACTGTTGCGATTATAGTTGTTGTGCTGATATATTGGTAGTACGCACGTGGATGTGAAGGTAATTATTAGATTTGAGCTCTGTGATATAAGCCTGTAACCAGATCTGTTAAATGAGAAGCTGATAAGCTAGGAACACAACCCTCCTTGACTTACCTACTCTCTTTCAGGGTGCAGAAACCTGGTTCCAGTGCCTTCCCATACTGATTCGGGTGAGACTTTGACCTGTGCAAGTAGGTCACTACCGAAAGGGCCAGTAGTATAGGGGTTTGTTGGAAAACCTTAAACTTACAAACCTGGGTCAGGATCCCTTGAGCCAACAGAGTCCCTATAAAGACAAAATCCTATGTTCCTCTGGAATATTATTTACCCTTATATTCAATGTTTGGAAATCCTCAATGTGCTCCATCATTGAACCCTGAGATTTATCAATTGGATAAAGAAGGTGTTGCTCTTTTTATCCTCATAATGTGCTATCATTTCCTCCATAAAAATTGACCAAGTGACTAGTGGTTTATGAGAACAAAGCCATCGATACCATGAAAACTGATTTTATTCTAAAAATAAAGTTGCAATGCGTACCTTTTGTGTGTTTTGCATATTATGGAGCTCAAATTATTGCTCCATTTTTAGTATACAAGTTATCAAATCCTTATCATCAAAATTCCTCATATCTATATTTGGAATATGGTGGGTGTTGAATCCAATATTAAATTCTATGAAATCATGATTATAATTTCTTTTGTTCTCATCATGAGTTTCCTCTACTACCTTTTCGCCTTTAGGAATATTTTCTTGTAGCAACTTTGCCAAACCTTCCTTCAAACCTTCCATGTATTTCTTCAAATCTTCCATGTAGCCTTCTATACCATCCATCTTATCTTCGATGCCATCCATATTAGCTTCCATGCCATTCTTCAAACCATCCATCTTAGCTGCCCCGCCTTTCCTCAAGCCATCTATGTTGCCTTCTATACCATCCATCTTAGCTTCCATTCCATTCTTCAAACCATCCATCTTAGCTTCCACACCTTTCTTCAAAATATCCTTCTTAGCTTCCATGCCTTTCTTCAAACCATCCATCTTAGCTTCCATTTCCTTCTTTTTTACCCTTTGCGAAAGCGAAATTTGTTGCACTTGTTCTTGTAATTTTGATATATCATGTTGCACTTATTCCTCTTCATAAGTCATAGTAAAGCTCTATGAGGGTTTAGTGGGTATTGAATTGTTTTTAGGGGGAATTTTATAACCCAATGCTGATCTCTATGCTTCAATATTGCATTGGAATCACTTCAAACTGAGTTTTCAAACAAGACTTATGCAATTTTTAAAAAAATACACGCCTTTTTCTTGCTTTAGAGGGGCTCGATATTGAAGCTGATGTGTCTCTATAATTTTGTATCCCCAAGTTTTTATCTTATGTCCTTTAGTATCCCTCTGAACCTTCTTTCCAATGCCATAGGTTAGACCTGATTTGGATTCTTCAAGGAAAATTTATTCCCAATCTCCCACAACAACCTAATTATGGACTAGTTTAGTAGGGCAAACTTGTATGGAATGCCATGTGTCACTATTTCCTCCTTCGACTCTGGAATCGATACATAAGAGACTATATTCCATTTAATTTCGACCACCTTTTACATAATTCCAATATGATGCTCAAAGAGATAGAGTTATGACGATTTTCCCAAGGTCACCTCTTTGAGATGAAATTCGAGAGCCTACAAAAACCCTACCTTCCACAGATCATATCTCTGAAAATATTGCACACAAAGATCTGAAAATTTTCCACAAAGGTCCTATGGATTTCAGTGAAAATGATTTATTTTTTTAGGTTCTGAACCTTTGTAGAAAAAAAGTTATAGCGAAAATTCCACCATGACCTGTTTGAAGTAGCAAAACCCTAGAATCCAAAGCTCTGATACCAAATGTTATGAAACAAGCTAAAAAATAGTATAAAAGATAGATCAATGACTTAGAAATCGACCTCTTTGAGGGGGAAACCTCCTTTACATTACATAAAGGAATAATTCTTGGATGACACAAATGACAAAACCTCCTTTCTATATATAGGAGTGCATGGGGTCACAATATAATCATAACCGACCTAACAATAATAATGTAAGGGCACAATAATAACAATATGGGCACTACAGGGGTAAAACAATAACAATAAGGGGACTACACTAACAAAAATAAGGGACTACACTAGTAATATGGGGCCCCAACATTACCTTTAGCTGCCCCATCAAAAAATAAAGAATGATGTCCTTCAACCTGATGCCACTGCAAAAATGATTCATGAGAAAGCTTTAAATAGTAAAAATGATCTCGAATGGTTTATGATTCACCTATCGCTGCCCTAAATGTTGTGAAAGTGTGAACCATCCTTTGTACTTCGAAGGGAGTGTATCTAAATTTTTCAAATTGTAGCCACTATATGCAATTGATTCAAATAAAAGCACAAAGGATTTTGTTGCCGCCCTAATAACTGATGTTGTCTTCTCCTTAAAAATTATCCTGTTACGACTTAGCAAAATCACCAACAAACATTTTTGGGCAACGAGGTCCAACAATGCATTGCTAAGGGATGTTTAGATAGGGAATTGGGAATATAATTTCGCCAGTATTCAAACATGTCTTCATAAGATGTTGGAAAATTAAGAATGGTCACAATGGGTGAATAGGATCATAGTCTCCATACCTCCAAGGTGAAAGAACATTGGAAGAAAATATGTGTTATGGTTTCCTCTGCTGCTTTGATGTTCCTTTTGTGAATATTCTCTGCAGTTAACACCTTTTGATGAACCAAGAGACAACAAAAATTATTAACTTTTGGAATACAATCTGGGTTCTATACCTTACTCCAAATATTTATTTTTTCTCAACGATGCAGAGCGATGAGAAGATGTCCATAGTCCTCTTTAACAAATTACTGAAGATGAGGGCTAACAGTCCAAAATTGATGGTACTACAAAACATATGTAACTAAAGCCTTTCCCTTGAGGAGAAAAAGCACTCGATTCCATGATTTGTCATAATCTAGGGGAAGACCTAGATGATCCAATCTTCACCAATTCCCTTGACCATGCCATATGGATAGGTATTTAAGCTTCTTGTACCCTGTTGATTTCATCCAGGTGACCAAATAATTATATTCATTATTACCTTCCAGCAACCCACTATTTAAAAATTTGTCTTTCCATAATTTTATTTGAGTACCATTTCCTGGATTCCATCCAATATTATCGGTGATGAGAGGCACTGATCTTTGAAATATTTTCCATATTTAGGAGCCATTTTCAGTTTAATATAAATTTTCGAAGTATGAGCTCTTTGTCTTTATTGAAATATTTCTTGAGAAAGACGTTTTTCCACCATTATTTAGAATTATAGACTAAGAACCATACTATTTTGGCACCAAGTTCCAAATTCATGAAGAATGGGTCCTTCATAGACAACCCACCATATGCCTTTGAGAGACAAACATTGTTCCATTAAGTAACTGGAATTTCCATTCATTTTTCTTACCTCCTTCCTAGAGAAACTTTCTGATTAAGGAGCTAAGGTCATTGAAAATTATTTTGGGAGCTCAAATCCATGAGTAGAGATATATAGGAAATGTTAAACGTATATTTAACCAATATTGTTCGTCCTACCACATTGAGCCACTACACCCCATACATACTGATTTTAATTTTGAAATTCTGTAGAATTTAAGCCCAATCATGTGTATATGTTGAGCCAATTAATATAGGTATCCTTAGAAACTTGAAGGAGTTCTTGTTGATTTCAACCAAAAATTTGAGAAGGGAGGAAATTTCTGGACGATTTGATGTTGAGTAGTTCCAACCAATTATTTGGCTTTTCCTTTTATTGACACGACCACTCAAGGACCCCAAGTACTGATCTAAGATATTTTATATCTATGGGAAATTATCTTTGATGCTCCACCCATGAGTAGGGTGTCATCATCAAAATGTGATTGATTGATTTCCTTAATACCTCGAGCTATGCTAATGCTAAGAAGGTTTCCATCCCTTCAGGTAGATTCTAGTTTGTGACATAGAATTTTAGCAACTAAGAGATAGAGGAGAGGCGATAGGGAGATCCATAATGAAGGCCTCGAGATGCTCTGAAAAAAGAAGTTGGCCAACCATTGATCAAAGGTGCTAACCATGGTAATCCAATGCATGCCCTTACCCATTGGCTAAATTGAGAAGAAAATCCAAATTTTCCCATGAGGGCATATAAAAAGGAATGATTCACTTTGTCAAAGGTATTTTCCATACCTAGTGTTATGATCATACCTAGATCCCCATTAGTATTTATAGTGTGAATTACCTCCTGTACCAGAATGTTGTTGTATAAATTCTATCTATTTTTCATGAATCTGCCTTGATTCTCAGAGATTAAATTTGGAAGGATATTATTTATTCGAAAGAAAATAATTTTCGTAAGAATTTTATATGCTGAGTTGTACATAGAGATAGTTCAGAATCAAGATAAGGAGGTCATATTTTCCTCTTTTAGGATCAATGCTAAGAAAGAGGAATTGGTGCTTCCATCCATCTTTGCCTTAGTCCGAGAAGAGTTGGGAATTCTTAAAAGATAATTTTTGATGAGTAGATAGAAAGACCTAAAGAAGCTAATCGAGAAGCCATCGGGTCTTGGAGCCTTATAAGTGTCCAATAAAAAAATTCCTTTGCTACTTCATCCTCCTCAATGTTGGGCCAGAATTGTGAATTACTAATAAATCACGCTTCCTTAGACAGGTGCTAGTCTAGAACAACAGGTTAAAGACTATATGACTATTTCTCCTAGCTCAGAACAGATACACAAAGAGGACTGGAGGCTTACTTGTTCAGTCGCTTCCAAATGGATCCTTCTGTCGCTTCTGTTGCAGCTTCAAATTCAAGCAGTTTTTTGGGTTGAATGATTCCTGCAAGAAAGAACACTGAAACAATAGAAGATGCAATAATATAGATATCTATTCAAGCTAGTTAGCTAAATCAGTAAAGCATAAACCATATGCATCAACCAAGATCTTGCAATATGGAAAATCAAAGCCAATATAGATGCATATAGGGGAAATTAAGCAGTACTCTTTATTGATGATAGAAGGAGAGGTTACAACCTAGTGACTGATTTGAAGTGACCTTCCAGTAACGTTCCCAAGTCTCATCACAGTATAAATCTCTCTAGAAGTAGCTACACAAATCTAGCTCTCAATTGAAAATTCTCTAACATTTCTCTACTCAAATTCTTCCTCCTCAAGCACTTATATCTGTGCTCAATTTATAGATGAACTATAGGTTGTTTTGAAATCAATGAATTTCCAATAATAGTCAAGACATGTTTCCAGTCATGTAGATGTTAAATGGACACTTGGATCTGAAGCTTGACACATGTGAACTCTTATAGAATGCACTGGCCAAGTGGAGATTTTGGAACAATGAGAATTTCGCTCCCAATGTGACCAACGCACCTGTGAATGTCAGGAAGTACTTTGCAGAGCAGCATTGCATGGGGCTACTTGCATATGAAATGCACTTAGGCCCCTTAGATCCCGCATTGGTGAGCTCTCATATGCTATATAATAAGCTTCAAACCATGGAAACTTTTTCTTGATGAAAGTCTTGCTTGATTTGTTTTGTTTCTTGTCTTAGGGCATGTAGCAACTGAAATGATAGGGAATGATAGACCCTTGATCATTGGTCCTGGAGATGATGTCTAGTTAACCAGTTCATTGGGAATGGTGCCCAAATTGACCTATAACAATTGCTCCCTAAAGCATGAGATCCAAATAACAAGAACATTGGATTGAGATGCTTTACACTGTGATGAGCCTGGAAACAAAGCGGAATGGTCACCTGCATCAATATTACAATACATTACATCATGATATATCCTCTTTGATCATAATTGCTGAGGGTAGGCATTCCCATGTTCAGCACATAAAAAAATCTAATAACATGTACATAATTCAGAAAGTCGTCTTCATTGGAATGTTGCCCAGATGCAGACATGCCTACAGATATAGGCCCATGTTTGGATGAAAATCTATATGTAAGGTCACCGTATAGATGATGTGTAAAAAAATCCTAAAATCGTAGCCCGGATGGTTGAAACTAGATCCGGGGTCTTCTTATGTCGTTCACTCGATCATTCGGGTACAAGTCTAGCCATGCGAATATAAATTTGTAGTCGAACATTGAAAAACATCATTTCATTACTAGCCAATGGTGTGAGCTGTTAACAAACGCGGAAGAACCACCATTAATGTAAATGGCCCTCAAGGTATTGCAGTACATTTTGTAAGGCGTGAATAGATGATTTGATGTCGAATGCCAAACAAAATATTTCGGTCAAAGGTTCGAAAGCGAGGATCTTGTCGATGTTGTAACGAGCCTCATGGTAATGGAATCTGATGTTTCTGAGTGAACTTCCTAGGTATTTATTTGCGTCAACATGAAGTCACCTTATTGCAAAACTGAATTTACTGATTTCTGAGACAAGGGTATGACTTGATATAGCAATTTACAGGGATGACGATCATGAAAATGAAGGTTTATGAGTATTGCAGAAGGATGAGTTTTTAATCATTGGAGGAATTCTCTTGAACATATCAGCGACACTGTGATGAATTGGCAGCATTGACCCAAAACCAAAGTGAAGGTATGATGAACCATATATGTGAATGAACCATCAAGATGATTACCCAACCCAAATAGTCACGAACATGGAGTGAAGGAAGTGTCATGTTCAAGAGCGACTTGCTACCAAAAAGAAACTTTGCTCACTTTTGCCAAAATTTCCCCGGTCATTTTTCGACCAGTACCTCTTTATTTTTTAACAAGATTGAGGAGGATAACATTTTCTTGATCTATAATTCAACCCTTTGGGTGAATAAAGTATCACTATTTAATAATTTAACAAGTCTAGGAATGAATGAAACTCGATTCTTGCCATGATCGACAAGCCCGTCGCTATTTTATGTTTTAATGAGCTTAGCGACAGTGATAACCTAGTCCTTTTTCATATTTAGAGAGTCTGAAAAAGAGGACAAAAGAGAACTCCAAAAGTACTTTTTCGTAAATTTTTCACTCAGATCCGAAAAAGTGTAAAATAATATCTGAGAGAACCTCTTTGGTCATGTTTAACGAAGGTATTCCTTTTTCGTAAATAATCCATCTCAGTCCGGAAAAGGTTTAAACTTATACTGAGTAGATGTCAATTCATTTACTTTAACGAGCTTGAAAATACAAGTGCTCGGCAATATTTTCACATTATCGGAGTCTGAAAAGAGCTGAAAGAATACTCCAGGGGTTCCTTTTTCACTATTATCGAAGCTCGAAAAAGAGATAAAAGTGCGCTTCAAATCCTTTTTCATTTTTAACAAAGCTCAAAAAATAAGGAGAAAAAGTATGCTTTGTGGTCAAATCATTCTTTGAATAAATCTGCATGACTAATCTGTTCATCAGTTGTAATACCTATTCATAACAACATCAAATGGATTAAAAATACCTGTTTCATGATAAAAAAACATAATAAAACTATAGTCATAGCAATAAATGTAATTTTAAAATAATTAAATGAATATTAAAAGTAGTCTCACTATTCATTTTTACCATTCCATAGTTACCATTTTCATTTTGGAGCTCTGAACCTGATTTTACCCCCGAACTTCAGCTGTTGATTGCATGCAATTGGTAGGAATGTTTTGAATGCCCCCTGAAAGAGCACATGTTGAATGCCTCCTATAAGAGAAGATGCCCCCCAAGCTTCATTTCATTCACCTAAGTAAACTATTATTTACTAATAGATGGATGGAATGAAGGTTCATTTACGAGATCAGATGGAAGACTTGTCGTAATTAGGAGAGGATTTGTTTCATTTTTTAACGAGCTTGACACAGGAAAAGAACTATGCTCATGATTTGTTTCATTTTTTAACGAGGTTGACATAGTAAAAGAACTATCCTCATAGGCACTTGTTTCATTTTTTGACATTCAACAAGATGATGAGCTTAGTGAAAAGAGTCGCCTTCACTAAGTGGGCTCGCAGGCTATTTTTTGGCGCAAGTATATTTTTAGACATGTCGATCATATTTCAAAAGTTGCAGGATGCTATTTGTGGATGGTTGATCAAGTTGGAAAAATAGATGAAATTATATTTTTATAATATTGGGCGAAGTCTATTTATAGATCGTCAATCTAAAAATAAATGCATGTCAATTATTATTAGCTCTTAATAATAATCAGACTCTAAACAACAACTTATTCTCTTGGAGCACTTCAGTTCAGTGAAAAAATGTGGCACAGCAGCTGATAGAAGGAATTACACTATTCCTGAGGGTTTACTGGAGCTAATGCATGTAGAACTCAGTTAGAACTCAAGTGGTAGAGTTATGACACAGTTGGAAGAAGTAGTTATGGAGTTGTATTCAATTTAACTCAGTTAGAATCAGTTGAGCTAGTTGTATCTAGTCTAACTGATTGATACACTAGTGAGAGTGGAGTGAATAAATTATTTAATTAATTCACAAATAATAAATCATTAATCAACTGAACAATACAACAGTTAACTATAGTGCATGGTAGTTTCAGTGGAGACCAGTGGAGCGATAGGTGAAAGGGCAAGATAGACTATCTGTTGTGACTATAGTGATGCATTGATTGCATCCAACACTCAGTGGAGATACCAATGAGGATTGCGAAGTCAAGGATGGAGTAATTCGAATTCATTTAGAGCTATTCTTCATCAGAGATTGCGCAGTGGAGGCATGCTAGCAGGTGGCAAAGATCGGTGCATGGATTTGCAAGATTGGGCTTGATTGGTGTATGATGATTGTACTGTACTAAGAGCTTGTGATAAGCTTTGTATGTTTGTATGAGATTGTCATATGATCTCCATGTTACATAATATATAGTTGGGGTTTTTAGCTTCAGGCTTTCCTGGTTAAAAACTGTGTTATGTGAGATTGAATATTTTTTGTTTATGCTTCACATGTGTGTGCAATTATTTTTTCCGAAAAATATTAACAAGTGGAATAGATTCAATATCTTGCATAAAGTTAAATAGTGTGAGATCAGGTGGATCTTGGACATATGCATGCTTAGCGCATATAATTTCTACATCATTTTTTAATGAGGTTAACACAAGAAAAAAGAAATATCCTCATAACTCTGTTTCATTTTTTAACGAGGTTGACACAGAAAAAGAACCATCCTCACAACACTATTTCATTTTTTAACGAGGTTGACATAGAAAAAGAACCATCCTCATAATGCAGTTGGACTAGTGAGTGTGTGTTGGAAAAGACATAGTCTAACAGAGTCATCACTTAAGGAGTTTGATGAATACCACAAATGATAAGTCATAACATGCGTTGACGGGTCTTCTCCAGGGTTTTCATTGAATTTAGGAATGTCTAAGGGTAACATATGTGGTATCACTAGCCACCAAGGAGAGGAACCAGATAGGATTCTAGATGATGACATGGGTGAAGTTAATGGAAAAAACATCGAAAATGAAGCAACAACAGATGTTGTCGCAACTGAAATAGATGGTTCAGCCTGGGATGTTATCTTAGCCATGATAAGATGACCCAATGTATACCCTATAGAATCTATGGGAACTCGAAGTGAAACAAAATAAAAAAAGAAGAAGAGGAAGGTGATTAAGGAAAAGACTCGTATAGGTAAAGCTCATACTGAAAATGAGTTGGAGTTAAAGGTGTCTCGTCTTGTATATTTCTTCAATCAAATTCAAACTAGGTGGAAGAACTTTGCCGTTAGGCCCAAAGTATATTTCAGGTGGTTGACTGCACGATATGGGATACTCAATGGCTACAATTGATTGTGGAGTGACCAATACAGAAACAACTTCTTGTTGTTTGACTTCGGGATCAAGATTTTCTCCACTTATGGAATATAGCAACTGAAATATAAGGTGATGATAGACCCTATTTCATTGGTGCTGGGGATGATGTCCAGTTTGACCAATAAAAATTTCCCCCTAAAGCACAATGGGATCTGGATCAACTTCTAGTTGAACAACATTGGGTTCGATAGGTATGGTCTCACAGATTGGATGGATCGTTACCACAGGTAGCTGTGAAGACTCTGTTTTGACAACAGTAGACGAATCGGGATGTGTAGAAACAAATTGAGCTAACTCTGGATTATTGGAAAATGATGTTTCACCGAGGTATGGATTATACTTGATTCGGTAGATCGTGATCGCCTTCACCTACTAGAAGTAAATTATGGTGGTAAAGGTGGTTTTAAAGCTAATATACACGAACGATGGGGGATAGGATTTTGTTCTTCCACAGTTACTGATTTATTTTAACCATAAAAAACAAAAAAAAGAAGAAGAAGAAGAGGGTAATGCTAGGAAAAAGGGTTTACCAAGAAACTGTGAACTACAAAATACCTCCTGGCGAACCAAGAAGTAAAGGTAGGTAATCTCCTTGAATGTTGTGTTCGGTGTATCACAATTTCAAGGTGGCCGACTCAGTTCACTATGGATGGATAACACCTAAAATTTGTCTTCCCAAATATACTCGAAGGTACATGGAGGCTCAAGTCCGTATTAGCGCTGTCTGATGCGAACCGCACAGTGAGAGCACCCATTTATACTTATCGTACTGTAACACCGCTCGATATATTCGAAAGTACGTGGACAAGCTATGATATACTTACGTACTTGGAGTGAGGTATCACACTCGGAATGTATCACAGACAAGTTAACGACAACTGCTATGTTTTACGACGTCGGAACACGTCTCTAGCCTAGACCTTCTAAATGTTGTCATTATGGTTCCAATGCATTGTTAAGTAAATTGAGATTAATTTTATGTTGATCTTGCTTAACAATTTTCCTTTCAAAGGTTCATCGTGATGATGTGTATAAAATTCCTAAAATGCAAGCTAAGAATGATAAACAATCTTTCACTTTCAACTTTTTCAATGAAGAACCTAGCTACTAAGGGAAGAGAGAAAATAATTTGTGAGCAAACAAATCAATGAACAAAACAAATCAATGATCTCAAACTAAATGCAGATTTCCTAATGTTCCTTTTGCAAAACACACGTTATTCTACATGCAAATGCAAGTTTTTATTTTTAGTTTATTTAATGTTATGAATGAAAAAAAGAAACTAGGTGCACTAAATCAACAATTCAAATGCTTTTTACTTTCGAGAAATGAAGAATACAAACAACAATTTCTCTTTTGAAGGAAAAACAAGGATTTCAACAACAATTTCTCCTATCAAGGAAATGAAGATTTTATGAAAATTTCCTATTTCGAAAGAAAATGATTCTTAATGCGACCATAAAAAGTACTTTGAAATCAATTTGTCAATGATAAAGAATTTTTTTTTTAAAACAAATTTTCAGTCAAAGGATGAAGAAGTATATAGAGTCATTGGTCAATTGAGGATCAAACTTTTCAAAACACAGCAACAAACAAAACTGAAGCAAATTGCAAAGGAAAATTCAAAGGAATTTGGGTACTTTCAGGAGTTAACACAGTCTCCAAGGGGAGACAGTGCTCTGCAACGCAGGCTAGGAAGGGAGACAGTGCTCTGCTAAGCACTGTGTCTAGTCTAAGGGTGTGTTGGGCACAATATACAAAGAAAAATACTACTGTTTAACTCACTATATTTTATAATTTGGCTTTGAAAAATTTTAATCTCTATGAGTAACAACTACTGGGTGGATAAACAAAGCAAATCAGAGGCTTAAACACCTATAACTAAGAGAAACTCTCCCCAGCGGAGTCTCCAATTTGTTGGGCCAGAATTGTGAATTATGGATAAATCACGCTTCCATAGACAGGTGCTAGTCTAGAACAACAGGTGAAAGACTATAAAACTATTTCTCCTAACTCAGAATAGATACATAGAGAGGATTGGAGGCTTACTTGTTTAGTCGCTTCCAAATGGCTCCTTCTGTCGCTTCTGTTGCAACTTCAAATTCAAGCGGTTTTTTGGGCTGAATGCTTCTTGCAAGAAATAACACTGAAACAACAAAATATGCAATAATATAGATATCTGTTCAAGCTAATTAGCTAAATCATTAAAGCATAAACCATATACATCAACCAATATCTTGCAATATGGAAAATCAAAGCCAACACAGATGCATATAGGGAAAAATAGGCAGTACTCTTTATTGATGATAGAAGGAGAGGTTAGAACCTAGTGACTGATTTGAAGTGAACTTCTAGCAATGTTCCCAAGCCTCATCACAGTATAAATCTCTCCAGCAGCAGCTACACAAATCTAGCTCTCAATTGAAAATTCTCCAGCATTTCTCTACTCAAATTCTTCCTCCTCAAGCACTTAAATCTGTGCTCAATTTATAGATGAACTTTAGGTTGTTTTGCAATAAATGACTTTCCAACAATAGGCAAGACATGTTTCCAGTCATGTAGATGTCAAATGGACACTTGGATTCTAAGCTTGACACATGTGAACTCTTCTGGAAGGCACTGGACAAGTGGAGATTTCAAAATAATGAGAATTTCGCTCCCAATGTGACGAACGCACCTGTGAATGTCGGGAAGTGCTTTGCAGAGCATCTTTGCATGGGGATACCTGCATATGCAATGCACTTAGGCCCCTTAAAGCCTACGTTGGTGAGCTCTCATATGCTATATAATAAGCTTCAAACCATGGAAACCTTTGCTTGATGAAAGTCTCGCTTGATTTGTCTTGTTTCTTGTCTTAGGGCATGTAGCAACTGAAATGATAGGGAATGATAGACCCTTGATCATTAGTCCTAGAGATGATGTCCAATTAACCAGGTCATTGGGAATGGTGCCCAAATTGACCTATAACACTCAATTTCTCTACATAAGAAGGTATTGACATTCCGAGGGAGGTCTGAAATGAAGTGATAAACTTGTGCACCATCAAATGTACTCGATTTATAATATAGGGATTGAAATTTCCTACAAGTTTCCCTGTTAATTTCAATAAAAGATGTAATTTTTTGCTTACCTTCAAGGGATATATCCTTCATCTTATTTCGAAGTTCTCAGGCTCTAAATTTTTTGTGGAAGAAATAATTTCTCTTGTCACTTGATCGTAACCATAAAATTCAAGAATCTAACCACCATTATTCCTCCTTCTGTCGAACGAGTTTGTAAGTTTGTTGAGCTAGATCCTTTTATTTAGCTATATGCTGGATTTCCACAGGCTTGGTATCTATCATCTGTTGAAGTGAGTCTATTTCTTGAATGAGAGATTGACATGCAATCCCCGAGAGTTTAAAGTGAGATGTAGCCCATGAGAGCAGATCTCTTTTGACTAGTCAAAACTTTGAATCCTAGACAAAATATGGTGAACCGCAAACCTCAGAGGACCATGCTTGTGTGACCAATTCCACCACTCCTTCCTCTTGAAACTAGATGGGATTGAAATGAAATGGAAAGGGGCCTAAATCCTCTATATGATCAATTTCCAAGTTCATTGGGCGATGGTCATAAGCCCCATACGAAAAAATTTGGGAGATACAGTTACCTCCCTTAAGTAGCCAAGAGTGTTTCAAGAGAAAGCGATCAAGAAGGGTTGCAATATGATCCTTCCCACTTCTTCTATTTTTTTAAGTAACTTTCTCTTTCTTTGGAACAGTGTTGATTAGATCCCAACCTGAAACTAGATCTTCCATTCTTTCATGGAATGGATCTCTCACCACACTGCCTCCTTTTTTTTCTTTGTTGAAGATTATGGTGTTAAAGTCCCTACTGATGATGTAGCCAATTTTCTACAAATATTCCTTTAGATTGGTTAAAGTGTCCCTGAACTCTGTTTTTCCCCATATGTTGTTGGAGCATAAAAATTGATTACAAATACTTTTTCCTCCGTATCCATTTTCTCGAGCAATACTTCTATCCTATATCGAGATTTGGTGCATGATATTAAAGAAAAATCCATCGAGGCCTAGAAATTTCCTAGACCTCCTATGGCTCCAATCGATCCCTGCTCTACACCTGATATGTTTCTACAAAAATGATTTGACAACCAAAATAGGTCATATTCTTGTAATTTTGTTTCTTGTAGAAACAAAAGGTGTGAATTTTCTTGCTTAATTAGATATTTCACAGCATGGGACTTTACGGGGTGTCCCATACCACTTATATTCCATGAAACCAATTTCATTAGGGTTTGGGGGTTTGAAGGGTGTTACCTAGCTTTCCACTACCCTTGTCTCCCTGCAAATTATTTCAAATTATTTTTGAGATCTTAGGTTGTCTGCTAAGTTTGATGTTTTGATCTGCTTAATATTCTCTATGCTCTCTTTTGGTCTTACAACCTTTCCTATTTAGAATATTGTCCTCATGGATTTTAGACTCACCTTCAGAGAACCCTTTTTTCGAAACACTCCTTATTACAATTTTACCGCTCTCTTGGCCACCATCCTCGTGGTGTACATGAGGGATATTTGTCTGGATTTGGAATGAAGGATGCTACTGTACCATCAAAGTATCTTGATAATTCTAACTAAAGTTACCAATAGGCGTTCCCTTTGGTGAAAAACCTAATTTAGGCAAGGACTCTTCAACCTATTGCAAAATTTCTAGATCCTCCACATTCCTCTGTGCTTGATCTATAGCTTCTTAATCATTGTTTTGAAGGGCATCAAACTGATTTTTCGAGGTTGAGATAGTGTTGGGGTTTGGGCCAGGAGAATTAGAGTTGGAATTGCTCCTACCCCTGGTGGATCCTCCCTTGTGCTTCTGAGTTTTCCAAGTTTCTCCCTGCTGAGGGGCATTATTTCCGTCTTTTCCATCAACTATTTTTTTGTTTTCCTTAGAAAAGTGCCCGTATTCATAACATACCTGACACTTATAAGGGATCTTCTCATAATCAAGTATATGATAGTGTTTCCATCCTTATTGTGTCATAATTATCTCCAGAGGAAGACCTTTCTCCAAATCCACCTCAACACAAATATTGGCACATGCAATTTGTTGGCCTTTGGGTTCAACTCGATCTATGTACCTGTTGATGCCATTAATGATTTCTCTCAGGAAATCATCACTCTAGAGAGCCAGAGGTAAAATGGGTAACTTAACCCACATAGGAATATCATTAGGCACATATTCATATGAATATAATTCCAATGACCAGGGATTAAGATACATCCCTCTAGATCCCATAAAATACTACCCATTTCTTAATATGACGTATTTTTCCTCATTAAGCTCAAAGAGAAAAGAAAAGTAACCATTCCCAAATGCGAAGAAGACTATTTTCCCTTTAATTTTTGGCCTCCAAGTCTTCTCAAGCCATAGATTGATTGAATTTGGAGACGAAAACATGCACATAAACTTTCCTACTAGGGCTCACTCTATTTAAGTCAATGATGTTCTTCGAAATCCAAATGGAAGCACCATTGAAGGAATTTATTCAAAGTTTTTAATGAAGAATTTTTTTTGATCCTTGGAATGGGGCTTCCCTTTGAGTGATGCCACCATGGATCTAGAGGCCTCAATATCATCATGAAGAGGGGGAAAATCCCCCTCTGTAGTAGCAACCATGCGCGTGCAATAAATATCTTTACGATGCAGAGGATAGGGTCTCATAGCTGAGAAAATAAATGAGATAGCTGGAAAGGTAAAAAAAATGGGAAAAAATGAAGAGAAGAAGTATTTTTGGTTCATTTAAATGGTATTGTTAAGAACAATCATTCTAGTGGTTTATTAAATGTAAAAATCAAATATAATTGTTAAGATAATTGTAATCGCAAAGTGAAAATATTGATATTGGTACCATTCCAAGTGTCCATGCATAAATATATCACCTACAAAGATTTGTCATGCTGCCAAAATAGCACATGTAAAAATACAAAGTATGCTCGCCATGGATTTGAAAATAATTTTGAAAACCTAATCTTACCCTTCCACCTTTCTTATTAGTCCATCCACAACCATGGCAGTGGCTATTGTAATCGATATAGTGAGGATAGTATCAGTCGAGCTGTTTTTTAGTCCTGGATGATCAATTGTAACCAAATTTTTTAGGCGGAGGCTGATTCACCATCTTATTTGGCCTCTTCCCTAGGTGGGGAGGAAAAAGCATAGGTTAATTATTAGTTTGTTTCACATTTTCGAATTGGTAGGTTATATCTAAACTAATGCTAACATTAGTGGAGGGCATTAAATGCTAAGTAATAAACATGTCATTCATACACCTCCCTCCAGCTGTTATGGACTCATACACCTACTACTTATTATGGACTCATCTTCCTCACAACGAAACCCACATTGAAAAATTTGTTCTGTCTGACATGCCACATGTTACTTTTTTAATGTAGGATTGTCGCGACATATTTCACTTGTATAATTTCGTACTTGTGACATCCGGGTCCTTATGAAATCTGGGTTTTGTGATGTGTGACATCTGGGCTTTTCCCACCCAACACACATGGCCTCTACCCCTTCTGCTATATTGTTATCTTTAGAACAGTGTTTTTGTTATGCATGTTCCAACCTTTGGCTTTGCAATGTTGTTGTTACCTTTGGAACAATATCATTGTTAATTTTGTTCCAACCTTTTTCTCTGCAGGATTGGGATCGGGGTATTGGGTATGCCATTCAGTTTAAAACTATTGATGCTTTACTACACCTTGCTTTGAATTTCCTTCTTTTCACGTTGTAATTACATTTTCATGTAAATGTTTTTGAGATTAGAGAATGTTTTGAATGTTTTTGAGATTAGGATGCCTAAAAAAATACATGATCATATATTTATTCAAGTGGAGAGGTGATAATTATTGGATTATAGTGGTGATAGATGATAAATTTGTAAACTATTTCATTATAAAAAAGGTAACGAATTATATACCTTTATAGTGAAAAATACAAAGTTCAAGAGCTTACCAGGAATTTCCTTCCTAAAAAATAGTATGAATTGAAATGTATTAGGCTAACACCTTTAGCTCATGGTTGGTTGATCAACAACAAACTATGCTTTCTCTAGCTGAGTTTCTGGATGTTTTAATGGTTTCCCACAAATTGGATGTAAAATCATGTGTCAATCATCGTATGCATGTCTTGCTGAACTCATCACCTTTGACAACAAAATCTGCATCGCTTTATCTACAAATTCCTTCCATCATAATAACAGACGCTGCACATTTTTTGAACCTGGTTAGAATGAGTAATTTCTTTCCTACGACGTGCATCCTATTTTTATTATATAAGAAAATTCCCTCCCATGAACTAACTGTTAACTCATTAACATCTGATCTGTGTGTTTATTTCATGAAATTAGCATTACATTTATACCTAAGTTACTAACTAATCATAACTAAATACCTAACCTAACTGAAAATAATCCCGTAGGATCTCGTAGGATTACAACATTTCCCCCCTTAATTTGAAGGGACATCTAACATACCAAATAAGGATCTAAAATTTTCGAACTTTTCACGCCCTAATGCTTTGGTAAAAATATCTGCAATTTTTTCATAAGTTGGACAATGTGTCAGATGAATTGTTTTGTCCTCTACATGATGTCGAATAAAATGATACTTGGTGTTGATATGTTTGGTTCGATCATGAAACTTTGGATTCCTGGCCAACTGAACTGTAGAAGAGTTGTCGACAAATAGAGGAGTTGAAGCTTTTTGTTTCTCCTACAAATCTTCGAGTATTTTCTGAAGCCAAATGTTTTCCTTTGTGGCTTGAGCTTCTGCAACATATTCAACCTTGGTGGTAGAATTAGCAGGAACATATTGCTTGCACGATCTCCAACTTGTTGAACCCTTAGTTAAACTGAGAGGGGGGGGGGTGAATTAGTTTAACACATACATGGACTTTTAAAACTTTTCTTTTAAATCTTATTTACACCTTCATTTCATGGTCAACTTAATATGTGAGCAACAAGTATTACTATCAAACAGATTTGTTAATGTAATAGCAGATTGAATATGAGAGTAGCAAGTATTAAGCAGATGAGATAAATCACATCAACACATAAACATCATGCACAGAGACACCAGATATAAGTGGAAACCCATAAAGGGATAAAACCACATCTTATTATTGTTGTGATGCAAAGGCAAGCTCCGACTCCCTCTCACCACTGATTTTCTGTAGGCACCAACCTACAGGAGGCTCCTACCTCAATTCTGCAAGCTACAACTTGCAAGGAAGCTCCAACTCCCATCAATTTTCTGCAGGCACCAACCTACGGGAGGCTCCAACCTCAGTCAGCTACAACAGACATTTTATCAAGCTACAACTTGATGTGGAAGCACCAACTCCCATCTATTTTCTGCAGGCACCAACCTACAGGAGGCTCCTACCTCAATCAGCTACAACTGACATCTATCAAGCTACAACTTGATAGGGAAGCTCCAACTTCCTTATTCTTTCAAAAGAAAAACACTTGCTGATTTACCTTGGATATCAGCTCTGTTCTGTACTTTCTCTTCTGCTGTTCATCAACTCTTATATCAAACCTGCATCATATCTGCTCAGCCCTTCCTTCTTCTCTTCTTTTCTCCTCAATTCTTCATACTCAACATTCTCTATCTTCACACTCTCTGACCTCTTGCAGCTTTCTTATTTTCTTCAACTATCTTCAATTCTGCTGCACACTCTCTCCTCTTCTCATTCTGTTTTCATCGATCTCTCCTCTTGGATATTACCCCCTTTTTATACAAGATAGCTTCATGACTATTTGTATTCTACTGGGAATTCGAAATGGACAGTCATGTCTCTTTGCCTTCTGCCTTCTCATCTCTTTTCAGCTTACTCAGAAAAATGTAACTGTAGGTCCTTATTTTAATATTACAGTGGGATATTTGCTCTCTTCCGGAGACTTGCCAATGCATCACAAACAATTAAAACATTTACATTCGAATTACAATGTGAACTCCAGCTCACTCATTTTGTCTCTTGGCTTGCTGCGCATTTGTCTTTTCTCTAACTGTCTCTTTGTCCCTATCTCTTCTCTGTATGCCTTTCTGTTTATGGCTGCTGCGTAACTCCTGAATTTATGAACTGCATTTTTATTTTATTTTTATACCAGCGCTTTATATATAAATGAATCTGCTGACTGTAATTCAATCCTTTACACGCAACAAGTGTCTTGTTGATGTGGCGAGTTCCGCAGGCCGGAACATACATATATTACAATTGTATTACATTAATAATCGCCCTCCCGTTAAGCTGAGGCCCGTGGGTCTACAGACCACGCGGCACTTTTCAATACAATCGCAACAACTTTTGTTATATATATATTTATATATAACAGCGCCTTCAAAAATTTCCGTTTGCGATTAGAACTGAAACTCAAACACTTGTTAATCATAAATAATAAGCCCATCGGGTCCGGGCTTCAATCAAATGGAATCGGGGCGCATAATAGAAAAGTTCCGATTGCGATCAGAACACGGATGCGATTTGCATATATCAACTCCCGCTTATAACTGGATCGGGTCCGCCACTTCAATTGCAGCGTTTTACAAAGTCGTGCGATCAATCGGAGAGTTCCGATTGCGATTGAGATTCCGAATGCGATTGAACCTATTAAATCCATCGTATAATGCCATCAGGTCCGCCACTTGATCGGAGCATATTACAAAGGACTTACGATCAATCGGAAAGTTTCGATGCGATTAGCCGGAATTCAAATATATATACACCATCGTTAATACACCCATCGGGTCCGAACTCTTAATCGCAATCGCAAGTCTTTTAATATGTGTTACGATTGACCACTGTTCATTGTATTTTGCCGATGTGATTGGGACAGGACTTCAAACATGTTTGAATTATAATTCATACCTCCATCGGGTCCAGACTTCCAATCGCAATCGCAACTCACATGTTCTCCGATGCGATTGACCAATTCCGATGGGATTGGGAACTCGGATGTGATTAGCAATAAACTGTGGCATATAGCTCAATCGGGTCCGGCCTTTAATCGGAGCACATAACAAAACTCCGCCGATTGAACCTTTTCTCCGATTGCGATTGGGGAGGGGTCCCACCTTATAAGCCATTTCGTTTTGATATAACCTTTGGTTAAAGTGCTCCGCTTGCATATAACTGATATATATGCTTATATATATTTTGCCGCTGGAGTGAAGCGATTCCCGGAATAATGTTTGTATTTGTTATATGTGCTCCGCCGGTTGGAGAGTGCGATTCCCGGAATATGGTTCTGTATTATATGTGTAACGCCCGGCTGGAGTCTGTGATTCCCGGAATAAGATTCGTGTTGTATAACGCCGGTTGGAGTGTGCGATTCACGGAATATGGTTCTGTATTATATGCATTGTATTGCCGCTGGAGTTAAGCGATTCCCGGAATAAGTTTGTGTTATATTATATGTATAACGCCGGTTGGAGTGTGCGATTCCCGGAATTATGCATATGAATGTATCTGCCGGCTTGGGCGATTCTCGGAATTTTATAACGGCTCTGCCTCTGCCTCTGCTGCTCCTATCGCTCTGCCTCTGCCTCTGCTTCTTTTTGCTGCCCTGCCTCTGTTCTTCGTTGTGCCTCTGCATGTTTCTGCTTCAACACTGCCTCCTTTGCTGCCTTTTTTACTTCTTTGTCTCTTCCTTTCTGCTATATCTGTTGTCTTAGTTTCTTTGTGCTCCTTTCTCTATTGCGTATATAGAATCCACTCCACCTGTTATACTTTTAGCACATCTTATGAGGCTCCGATCTTCTATGCCTTCAATTCAACAGTTCTTTTCCTCAACTTCGAACTCCGCTACGTTACCAAAGTTCTGTTCCTCATCTTGATTTAATTCTGCAGAATGAATTGATGTATTCTCCCCAACAGTGCTTCACAGTCTTCCCATTAGAATAATTGTTCCTCATCACTCTGTCTCATTCCTCAGCTACTTGTCTTATGCTCTCTTTCTTTCATCTGCTCCTTGACTGATGCTACTCCTTAATTCTCCTTTTGCTGCCTCAGGTGTTCTTCCTTTGCCGTCTCCTTTGCCTTGTTGCTGCCTCAGGTGTTCTTCCTTTGCCATCTCCTTTGCCTTGTTGCTGCCTCAGGTGTTCTTCCTTTGCCATCTCCTTTGCCATCAATGACAACATTTCCAACAGTCTCCCCCTTTGGCATTGATGGAAACACATCCACCAATAGTCCAATGCTTCCTCCAAGTCTTCCTCTGTCTGGCTTCTTTTAGAAGACCCTTTCTTCTATTACCTGTTTTTCCTCCCCCTTTGACATCAATGGCAAAGGGTTGCACATTTCTTAGTGTAGATTCTATCTTTTCATTTTCTCTCTCTGAGATGTTTTTAGGCATTCTTCTTCTGACTTTGTACCATGCTGCTCTATACTGGTGTACAATATTTGTTGAGAGAACACTTTTGAGAATATTTTAACTTTTATATACACATTAAGTCGATATTCCAGTAATGACAACTATATATAATTAGACTTGTATAATAAGAGATGCATTATTGGATCAAGACTTAAAGATTGTGAATGCTTCAAGTGACATATCAGGCTTGCTTCAACTATACTTCAGTCTATATCTAATGTAGTGCGCCAATACCTTTCTATTGAGGAAGATTGTAGATGGAATAAGTCTTCTTCTACAATAGACATCTGTAGACAACATCTGTTCAGTTGTTATGATGCCAATATATCTTTTGTTGCTGTGGTTCACCTGTACTGCCTGTTGTTGGTAATCTGTGCTAGACTGCTGACAGGGATAATACACTTAAAGACTGAAAGGTCCTTGTTGCTGTTGTGAAAAAATGAATCACACCAGAGCTTACAACTTATTGTGAGAATAGGCAATATCTTTCAATATAAGAGACCAAATGACTTTCACTGCTTACACACTCTTCCAAAACAACCCCTGCAAATCCTTTGTGCTTAAGGTTCTTTTGCCATAGTTCTTTGATATTGAGGACCTGTATCATATTGCTGTTCCATGATAACTCTTGATATTCTATTGATAGATATGCGACCTGTACCTAGTACCAATTGATAGTACCTTGATAAACCATGCAGAGATTTCATTTTAGCTTGCTCATGAACCCATAGTTTCTACTATTGATCTTCCCACTGTTCACACCAACAATCATCAATATACTAAATCTGATCTTGGAATCATTAAGCTGCTACTTATTTTGTCTTCCTGATTTGAAAGAATGTCACTGCATTTTATTTTTTATGACAGTTCCAGAATCACTGTTGCTTTATACATTGCTTTATATACCAATTCAACTGTTACTATGGCTTCTTGATGCCTTTTTAATAATCGCAACCAGACTTCATAACAAACCTTTGAAGATTTGAATATACCACTCGCTTTATAGTTCACCACCCGACCTTGTATTAATACTCCATGCTTTGAAAAACAAACTTTATAATAAGACTTTCGGACTGGCCCACCTATGCACCGCACCTCCTCTATCTTCCGCGCACTTTTATTAAACTTCACGTATCTTCATCGAATAGTCACCGCCGGATGTCCCCTTTTCACATCAACGGTCCTGAGAAATTCCGCTCGGTGTCCCGGTACTGACGTTAATTTGCGAAATCGCAGGTTAAACGGTGGCTTCCAATACCACCTATGCCACATGTCAACAATCTTATGGAATCGCTAGCCATCTAGATAATACCATCTCCATACCAAAAGTGGTGCAAAATAATCCGAAAACCATAAGTGGTTTTGCTACAATGTTTCACCAAGGTTCCGGTCTTCTTTATTAAATAGTCATTTTTTCAATATATTATAATGATTCGAATCCCACTTCAATGAAGGTTTCGCCTTGCATTCATGACACAGATTTGATCATGTATTCCGCTTCACTATCTACAACCCTTGCACCATATAACCTCTGGGCTGATTTCCACCATACATACCACTCTGCTGACAGTCTTTGCGTAGGTTTCTATGCATTTCTTATAAATATCTCCGCGCTGTGGTCTGCTCATACGGAATTCGCCACAGATTTAACTAGTCAAATGCCTTTGTCAGCTCGTTCTCCTTCTAACAATCTTGTCCAGGTCAGGGAGTTCTGCATGGTCTTTCCATAGATTCCCGTTAGAGAAACTTCCTTCTCTTACTGACTTACAGTTGCTATCATTCCATGAGATCTTTGGACTACTTTATGGGGTAAATATATGAACCGCTCTCCCCCCCGATGTTGCTTCATAAAAACAACCGGGATGGATATTTGCTTTGTTTCCTAGAGCAACTCCCCCTAAGAATATGCTAGATTTATTAGGTTATTGAGATGATAGGCTCCCCTTTTCTATTTTCTTTCCATACTCTAATGGGGTTCATCATAATGTCTGCACTGCTTTTCGATTCATAGTTTTGTTTGATTGGATTGGATTTCATCATCTGTATAGAGTTCTTTAATATATATGGCAGGTTACAGTCTTTTTCTTTGTGACCACGATTGAGGCATACATAACATCTTATTTGACCAAGGTGCATTTGAGCTTAAATATAATATTTTTTTCCTCTTCTTGAATACATTTTACAATCAACAATATTATGTCCAAAATTATTGCATACATACAATAGACATGGAAATTATTTGTGTACCTGGTGGAAGATTGTCTTTTCCCTTTGCTTGCTTGAGGTTTTCTTCTTGTTTGTAGCATATTTTGTTGGTTGGACTGGGTTTGCTTTCTCTTACAACATGTTGCAGTATGTCCTTGTTTATGGTAGGTAAAACATGTGATATTTTTCATAGGAGGAAAGAACCTCCTTGGAAATCTTCCAAATTTATTCAATTCATCTTCAAGATCATATGAGCCTTTAGCAGCTGATTATTTCATCCTCTCATTCTCTGTTCTTCCATGCTGCTGCTTGATTTTGTTTGTTTCTTTACAAATCTTATTCACGGCTTCTTCTTCAAAGTGGGAATCTTCTCGAGTCAGCTTCATCTTCCTTTTACGCCTTTACAAAATGACATTCCTTTTATCTTCAATTCGACTTGCCGGAGCTTTCCTTCATCCTATCCCAAAAAAATGTGAGGTAAGGAGCATTGAGAATTTGGTCCAACTGTCTAGAGCTTTTCATTAGAGGTGTATTCATTAGTAGTTCTCTTTGGGATTTTTCTAAGTTCTTTCTAAGGCTCATCACTTCTTCTTCCAATCTTTCACATTCCTGAATTTTCTTTCTCATTTGTTGTAGTAGAGTGTCTTCTATCTTCCTTGCTTCTTCAAGGTGTGTCTTCAGGCCAATAATTTCTTTCCTATCTTCATATTATTTCTCATCACATATTTGTACCAATCTCTTAAGGTCTTTGTTTTCATTCTTCAATTTTTCTATTTCAGTTAGAGCTGTGTCATGTTTGGCTTTTTCTTCAGCTGCAATTTCTTCATGGCTCTTACTACCATTCATACTAGCAGGTACCTCATTTGATTGAAAATCTTCTTTTTGACATGAATTTCTCTTTTTCTTAATTCTCTTCTCTTTCTTGACAATGCAGTCCTTAGTGTCTACTCCATGTATGAAGTGCAATCTATCCCAAATTTCTTTTGCAGAGGTTAAATCCATTATCAACTCAAGGTCCTTGTTATGAATATTGTTATATATCACACATTTTGCCTTGGCATTCCTCTGTTTTTCTTTCACCGTGGGGGAGTCTGTACAGTAACCATCACAAACAAGCTTCCATACCTCAGGTTCATCAGCCATTAAACCTGTCTTAACCTTATCTCTCCATTCAAGAAAGTTTGTTGTATTTAGCACAGGTACATTTTGATAGTCCATGACTCAACTAGACCTCCTTCAAGCTATTAAGCTTACACCAAAGGAACCGGCTCCGATACCAATTGTTGAACCCTTAGTTAAACTGAGAGGGGGGTGGGTGAATCAGTTTAACACATGCATGGACTTTTAAAACTTTTCCCTTAAATCTTATTTACACCTTCATTTCATGGTCAACTTAATATGTGAGCAACATGTATTACTATCAAACAGATTTGTTAATGTAATAGCAAATTGAAATATGAGAGCAAGAAGTATTAAGCAGATGAGATAAATCACATCAACACATAAACATCATGCACAGAGACACTGTGATATAAGTGGAAACCCATAAAGGAGAAAACTTACATCTTATTATTGTTGTGATGCAAAGGCAAGCTCCACTCTTCTCACCATCAAGCTCGCAGTAATCTGTCCTGCTGTGAGGCTTATCCTTCACCTCGCAGCTACAACTTGCAAGGAAGCTCCAACTCCCATTAATTTTCTGCAGGCACCAACCTACAGGAGGCTCCAACCTCAGTCAGCTACAACTAACAGCTATCAAGCTACAACTTGATGGGGAAGCACCAACTCCTATCTATTTTCTGCAGGCACCAACCTACAGGAGGCTCCAACCTCAGTCAGCTACTACTGACATCTATCAAGCTACAAATTGATAGGGAAGCTCCAACTTTATTCTTTCAAAAGAAACACTTGCTAATTTACTCTGATATCGCCTGGTTGTGATTGCTCATCAACTCTTATATCAGACCTGCATCATATTTGCTCAGCCCTTCCTTCTTCTCTTCTTTTCTCCTCAATTCTTCATATTCAGCATTCTCTATATTCACACTCTCTGACCTCTTGCAGCTTTCTTATTTTCTTCAACTATCTTCAATTCTTCTGCATACTCTCTCCTCTTCTCATTCTGTTTTCATCAATCTCTCCTCTTGGATATTACCCCCTTTTTATACAAGATAGCTTCATGACTATTTGTATTCTACTGGGAATTCGAAATGGACAATCATGTCTCTTTGCCTTTTGCCTTCTCATATCTTTTCAGCTTACTCAGAAAAATGTAACTGTAGGTGCTTATTTTAATATTACAGTGGGATATTTCCTCTCTTCCGGAGACATGCCAATGCATCACAAACAACAAAAACAATTAAAACTTTTACATTCAAATTACAATGTGAACTCCACTACCCATTTGTCTCTCATGTCACAGATTTGTCTTTTCTAACCTGCCTCTTTGTCCTTTCTCTCTCGTATGTTGTTATGGTCGTCATTATAAACTGCGTAACTCCCGAATTTATGAACTGCGATTTTATTTTTATTTTATACGCTTTATATATAAATGACCTTTCGACCGTAATTCAACTTTACACGCAAAGAAGTGTCTTGTTGATGTGGTGAGTTCCGCAGGCCGGAACATACATATATTACAATTGTATTACATTAATAATCGCCCTCCCGTTAAGCTGAGGCCCGTGGGTCTACAGACCACGCGGCATCTTTTAATACAACCGCAACAACTTTATATATATATATATATATTTATATATAACAGCGCATTCACAAATTTCCGTTTGCGATTAGAACTGGAACTCAAACACTTGTTAATCATAGTTAATAAGCTCATCGGGTCTGAGCTTCAATCAAATGCAATCGGGGCGCATAATAGAAAAGTTCCGATTGCGATCAGAACACGGATGCGATTTGCATATATCAACTCCCGCTTATAACTGGATCGGGTCCGCCTCTTCAATCGCAGCATTTTACAAAGTCGTGCGATCAATCAGAGAGTTTCGATTACGATTGAGATTCCGTATGCGATTGAACCTATTCAATCCATCGTATAATGCCTCGGGTCTGCCACTTGATCGGAGCATATTACAAAGGACTTGCGATCAATCGGAAAGTTCCGATGCGATTAGCCGGAATTCAAATATATATACACCATCGTTAATACACCCATCGGGTCCGAACTCTTAATCGCAATCGCAAGTCTTTTAATATGTGTTGCGATTGACCATTGTTCATTGTATTTTGCCGATGCGATTGGGACAGGACTTCAAACATGTTTGAATTATAATCTATACTTCCATCGGCTCCATTTCCACCGCAATCGAACTCACATGTTCTCCGACGCGACACTAATTGGCGCATTAACTGATGCATAGCAATAAATCAGGCATAAGTGTTTCACCGTCCGGGCTTTTAATGGAGCATATAACAAATCTCCGCCGACAACTTTTTTCCGATATGGCTGGGGAGGGGCCCCACCTTATCAAACTTTGTTTTATGCGCTCCATAATATAAATGTCTTGGACCTTTGTTTATGTGATGCACTGCACATATATGTTTATATATATTTTTTCCGCTGGAGTGAAGCGATTCCCGGAATAAGTTTGTGTTATATTATATGTATAAAGCCGGTTGGAGTGTGCGATTCCAGGAATATGGTTCTGTATTATATGCATTGTATTGCCGCTGGAGTTAAGCGATTCCCGGAATAAGTTTGTGTTATATTATATGTATAGCGCCGGTTGGAGTGTGCGATTCCCGGAATTATGCATATGAATGTATCTGCCAGCTTGGGCGATTCTTAGAATTTTATAACGGCTCTGCCTCTGCCTCTGCTGCTCCTGTCGCTCTGCCTCTGCCTCTACCTCTGCTTCTTTTTGCTGCCCTGCCTCTGTTCTTCGCTGTGCCTCTGCCTGTTTCTGCTTCAACACTGCCTCCTTTGCTGCCTTTGTTACTTCTTTGTCTCTTCCTTTCTGCTATATCTGTTGTCTTAGTTTATTTGTGCTCCTTTCTCTATTGCGTATATAGAATCCACTCCACCTGTTATACTTGTGGCACATCCTATGAGGCTCCGATCTTCTACGCCTTCAATTCAACAGTTCTTTTCCTCAACTTCGAACTCCGCTACGTTACCAGAGTTCTGTTCCTCATCTTGATTTAATTCTGCAGAATGAATTGATGTATTCTCCCCAACAGTGCTTCACAGTCTTCGCACTAGAATAATTGTTCCTCATCACTCTGTCTCATTCCTCAGCTACTTGTCTTATGCTCTCTTTGTTTCATCTGCTCCTTGACTGATGCTACTCCTTAATTCTCCTTTTGCTGGCTCAGGTGTTCTTCCTTTTCCATCTCCTTTGCCTTGTTGCTGCCTCAGGTGTTCTTCCTTTGCCATCTCCTTTGCCTTGTTGCTGCCTCAGGTGTTCTTCCTTTGCCATCTCCTTTGCCTTGTTGCTGCCTCAGGTGTTCTTCCTTTGCCATCTCCTTTTCCATCAATGACAACATTTCCAACACAACTGATGGCTGCTGATCCAAGATTCATCGAATATCCAGAAATTGAGACTCTATTTTCTTTATCTCCATCAAAGTCTGAATCTGAATAACCAACAAGATGGAAATCTAAAAATTTGGAATATTTGATGCCATAAGTTTGAGTTCCTTTTAAATATTTCCAAACTCTTTTTGCTGCTACCCAGTGCCCCTCAAAAGGATGATGCATAAACCTAGAAAGAATACTGACAACAAAAGTTATATCAGGACGAGTAATAGAAAAACAAATCAAACTACCAACAAGTTGTCTGTACTTTGTTGGATCTTCAAACAACTTTCCTTCTTCGGAAGTGAGTTTCAAATTCTGCTCTATTGGAGTAGCAACAGAATTACATTCTGTCATACTTTATCTGTTCAATAACTTATCAACATATTTATTCTGAGAGATGAAAATATGTTGTGGTTTTTTATCAACTTCAATACCAAGATAATAATGAAGTAAACCTAAATATTTCATATCAAAAGCATTTTTCAATTCCTTCTTTATAGATGATATATATTCATCATTGTTTCCTGTGATCATCAAATCATCAACATATACAACTAGATATATAACTGATCTTCCAACTTTCTTAACGAAAAGAGTTGCATCATCTAGGTCAAAATGTTTATAGAACTTAATTTAAGAAGATGTTTAGTTAGCTTCTCATACCATGCTCGTGGTGCTTGTTTCAAGCCGTAAAAATAGTTCATTAGTTTGCAAACCTTTTGTTCTTTCCCTTTAATGGAAAAACCTTCTGGCTGAAACATGTAAACATATTCTTTCAAATATCCATTTAGAAAGGCAGTTTTGACATCCATATGATGATTTTTCCTTTCTTTTTGAGTTGCAATAGCAAACAAAGATCTAATAGTACCCCATTTAGTTGTAGGAGAAAAAGTATCTGTATAGTCGATACCCTTTTTTTGTGCATATCCCTTTGCTACAAGTCTTGCTTTGTGTTTGTCTAGCGAACCATCAGCTTTATTCTTAGTTTTATAAATCCATTTTCAACCAATAGGTTTGATGCCAGAAGGAGGATCCACAAGCCTCCATGTGCTATTTTTTATGAGAGCATCATATTCCTTTTGCGTTGCATCTTTCCACTATTCATAACTAGCAACTTCATCAAAGCAAGAAGGTTCACAATCCACGAAAAAATTATATTCACAATGAGAATAGTTACTTGAGGAACTTCCAGCCTTAAAATCATCATATTTCTTTGGAAATTTTCGAATACGAGTTGACCTTCGCAAAGGTTGTGTAGGAGGTTGTTCAGGAAGTTGTTCATCTTCTTCATCTGGCTCAATTCTTGCCATTTCTGTCATTTTTTCTGTAAATACACTTGCATCAACTAATTCGTCATCAACAACAACAAAATTACCATAATCAACCAATTTATCATCATTGAGAGAAGGAAACTGCACAGACTGATCTAATATAGGAATCCCCCCTTCAGGATGGGGAAGTATATTATCGGATTCATAATAAAACTTTTGAGGCACAAAATTTTCTATCTGATTAAGTTGTCTATCAATGGTGAGAGAATATTTATCATTTTCAAGAAAAATTACATCTCTTGACAAAATAAAATTTTTGTTCTCTTCATCATACAATTGGTATGCCTTAGAAGTCATGGAATACCCTAAAAATATACATTTTCTGCTTCATTCACTCAGCTTATTCCTCTGATGTTTAGGAATCAAAGCACAACATTGAGAACCGAAAATTTAGAAATTTTTAACAGAAGGAAGACGACTATACCACATTTCATATGGAGTTTTGTTGTCGATGACAGAGGAAGGGAACCAATTTCTAATGTATGCTGCACAGAGCACGACTTCTCCCCAAAACATTAATTTTACATTCTTAAAAAACATCATTGACGTTACCATATTAAGAAATGTTCGATTCATTCTTTCAACAACACCATTTTGTTGCGGATTATATGGTATTCTGGTCTGGTGTTTGATGCCATTCTCTTGCAAATATGTTTCAAAAGCATGTGAAGTATATTCTCCTCCATTATGAGTCCTTATAGTACCAATAGTAAGTTGTGCTTCATTTGTTATCAAGGGATGAAATTTCTTAAACACATCAAAAACTTGTGATTTTTCTTTGAGCAGATAAACCCAGCACATCCTCGATTAATGATCAATAAAAGTGAGTATGTATTTATTTCCATTTGCAGTTGGTACAGCAATTGGACCACATAAGTCAGAGTGTATGAGACTTAATTTTCTTGTAGCTCTAGACTTAGATTTCTAAAAAGACTGTTTGTGATGCTTACCCAATATACAAGCATTACATGGGGTCATTTTTTTGGGAACTCTTGGAAGTCCCTTAATCCCCTATTGTTTCATAATGTGAATACTTTCATAATTAACATGACCGAAGCGTGCATGCTATAATAGAGAAGAGGACGGAGTATCATTTTGTTGAACCAAATAAGTTGTGTTCAATGCAACAGACGACATATTATGCAACTTCAATAATTTGTCTTGTTCCACACTAGTCATTACAGTTTTATTGTCATCTTCTCTTCTAATTTCTACTTTATTATAAAATATGTGAATGGAATGTCCCTGTTGTATTATTTGTATAAAAGATAACAAATTTCTTTGGAACTGCGGAATGTAAAGGACATCATTCAAAATATAATTTGGAAGTCCACGAATTTTTAACTGAATTGAACCAATCCCTGATGGTTTGATTTGGGACTTATCAACACAATACACTACTCCATCAATATTATCACTGAATTGATCAAACAAATCTCTTCAAAAGGTCATATGACACGTGGAACCTGTGTCTAGAACCCAACTGTCATACCACGAAGAAACAGAAGTACTAAAAACATCTTCCATGTGGAAATTAAAATGTGCGACAACATAATGTGCATTCTCAGAAGACCGTCCTCTGTCTGGAATTATATGATCTTTCTTTTCAATCAATTGTTCTCTTTTTTCATTAATTTTATCCTGGGTAATTCTACAATTTTCAATAGTATGTCCAAGTTTACCACATCTAAAACATTTTACAACTGGTTTATCAGAAAAAAATTCTTTGTTGTTCATTCTGCTGTCTATCTCCCTAAATATGTCTACCCCGCAGCCTCTATAATTATTCCTACCTCGACCTCTATTACCTCTGGTATTTCTAAAATATTCCTCCTGAGGTTTTTGGTGTTTTTGAGCAAGACACAGGGTTTCGATATTAGAACTATGTGATGCTTCTTTCTTGCCAAAATCCTTCTCTCTTTCCGCAATTTTCGCTATTAATTTGTTAAAATCTATATCTTTTAATTGCCCACTTGCTTGGAGAGATTCCAAGTAGTGTGAATAACTAGGGTAAAGAGCTTTTATAAAGGAAGTAAGCGGAAAATCAACTTTAACTCTAATACATTCAATTTCATGATTGATGGCTTTAATTTTAGAAGCAAGTTCTAGAGGATCATTATCGCTCATTTCCAGATTAAATAACTTCAACAATAACTAAATTATCTCCAATTCATAATGTGAATCATAAAGCTCTTTTAGTTTTTTTATGGCATCATAAGCTATTTTACTCTGAGTAATGTATCTGCTTACCTCTTCTAAGATTGAAGTGGAGATTAAGGTAAAGGCCTTTTTATTCCTACTTTGCTAGATTGCTAGCTGTTTCTACTCATTGGGCTGCTTCGATGCATTCTCTCCTTCTCCTTCACAGACTCCATCCCATAAATCATTAAAGATAAGAGTTTTTTTAACTTTCCTAAACCACTCCTGGTAATTTTCCTTTCCAGAAAGGATAACCCCAATTAAATACACCAATGAGTTCATCTTGTTCAGATAATCTTTAAAAAATATGTTTTAACCGCAGATTCAATCTGTTTTAATCCTTTCAAGACAGATTTTATTTAAAAAAAATGTTTAAAAATGCAACTTAATGATCCCCAAAACTGATACTGGCAAAGAAATTTTCACAATTCGAATTTTTTTCTCTCAAAAAAAAAAAAATCTCTCTCAGGCTTCACGTTGGCAATCACTTTCTCCACAACGAACATAGAAAAACCTCATTCCTCCACAATGATAAAAAAAAATCGTTCCTCCACAACGTTGAAGGTTATGTTAGCCCAAAAAAACAATTCCTCGGTTCAGCGCTCCACAGGAGGTTACATTGGTCCAACAAAAACAAAAATGAACAATCCAATGGCAGTGCACAGTTCTGGTAGTCTCTCCACAACAATGGTGAACGTCTCTCCACAGTGATAGTGAAAAAAGTCTATGCACAAACGATGGTGAACAGTGACTCTCCACACGCATCGAACGAGGGTTCCTGGATCACACCTCGCTCTGATGCCACTGTTAACTCATTAACATTTGATCTGTGTGTTTATTTCATGAAATAAGCATTACATTTATACTTAAATTAGTAACTGATCTAAATGATCATAACTGACTACCTAACCTAACTAAAAAGAATCCCGTAGGATCTCGTAGGATTACAACACTGACTGGCATCAGACTTGTTGAGACTTCGAGCAAGCATCCATCTCTTGGAGGAAGTCGAACAAAGACACTTCTCTGAGAAAGATAGCTTAGGTACCACCTCCAAAAAAGCATTCTTTCATTGATCGAACATAGACTATACATTCTTCATCTAGAAGTCCCATTTATTCTCTTTCTTCTAGGTGCGCACCACCCACCGCCCCCATTCATACCATCCATTCTAAGATCCTTATTGGTGCGTACCTTCCTTACCTGAATGCATCTATACGAAAACGAAGCTATAAATATAGATTAGTTGTCAAATAGGTATTTCACATTAAATATGGTTTCAGTTTCTTTCAAAATGTATGACTCGACATGTAAAAAAAATCATGAAAGAAAGTTTGCAATTTTCTACTTGTTGAGAAGCAACTTGTTTGAAATTTTATGCATGTTGGTTATGGATATAGCCCTCCATCCTTCTCTTTAAAATCTAATATAAATACCTATGTTTTTGTAAAAAACTGAAACAATTGGAGTATCATGTTACAAGCACACAAAGATTTCAATATAGGTCATTTTTATTTCCTATTTCATGCCATGATGAATTGACTAAAATCATTTTGATCGTATCAAGGAACCCAATATATAGGTTTTCATAACAAATTGCAAATTGCAGCTATAAAAAAACTGAAACAATAATGTATTCTCCATCAGATGTTGACTTTATGTGGTAGCTGTAGTATTAAAGTTCAGGTCATGAATCAATTCTATCTTTCACATGTACTATGGTTTCACACACAACAATAAAAATAAATAATTAGGAACAACACGACAATGGCAGGTTGCAGATAAAGTCGTAATAGTTCATATAGGATACTAACTATAATCTTTCAATACTTGATCTTATTATGACTTGTGACACAAAAAAAAACCATCAAATGATTTTTAGATCTCTCATAAGAAAGAACTATAAAAAAATTGCTCTGTAAAATGAAAAATACATGCACAAATCTCTGAAGTATTAAAAATTGTGTCTTCCAATCTACCCAATATTGCAGTGCCTGCAGAAGAAATATCCTACCCTATTAACATAATGCATAAATTCAAAAAACAATTTTTTCAATCCTAACACATTTTCTTCGCTACCCACCAAGCCTTCAACACTCAGACACAATATAAATCGACATTTAATGGTAAAGAAGTAGCCCTGCGTTAGAAATTTAACATTATTCCTCCATGGCAGAAAATTTACAATAAAAAGGGTTTCTTACTTTACGCTCTGTACTACAAATGTTATTGTTCCTCCATCGCTGAAAATTGACTAGAAAAAGGGTTTCTTAATTCACGCTCTATACTACGAGACCCTCAAAACTCATCTTAGGCACTCGAAAACTTGGAAAATCAATTTATTTAAGCTCGTGTCCTTCAGACCTCAAAGTTCTACACAACGTTTGAATGAATGGTCAAGTTTCTTAATTAAATTCCTCATCGTTTGATGTAAAATGAAGATTCACTGACCTCCTAGATAGAAAACTAGATGCTTTGAGGTGTCCAACCCTTTTCTCCACCTACTTTAATTCCATGATGAGGCATGTGTAGTTCATGCAAAATTTATACATTATAATTCACCATTGTTTTAGACACAAAAAGGACAATTTGATAGATAACGCCATGGGATCTAGCATTACAAGCATGTGTCTCATAATTCCATTCTCGGGAACATACCCTCAACCTCATTTATTTCGTCGTGGATGATAGACACACTAATTATTTCGTTTACTGTGTTATATTAGTGTTTTTTAAAATAAATTTGTGTTTAGTGATGGATACGCAATATTTTTTATTTTCATTTATTTTTTAAACTCAAAGGGTTGTTTGTGGACTTGGAACATGGGCATAGAGTCGTGATGTTGTGTACTAGCTGAATTTATTTCTTGCAATGTTGACTGAATATGAATGTATGTGTAGATGTCTCTCTAGCTTGCTACTGACAGCTAGGTGCGGTGGGAAATTACTATTTCATGTTGTGCTACATTTGAGTCAGTTACATTCCTTATTACAAATGCAACTCAGTTGCATTTTTTACTGTATATTAAAATTTTCACAGAGGTAATGGTAATGTTTATTTATGATGTTGGTACATTACCTAAATTGAGTATCAATACAATCGGAAGTGTATGGATACGGTTGTAAATTCCTTAGCATAAAATATAACCAATTTTTACTGGTTTTTGAATTTGAGTTTCCATGGTAATATATATTGCTCAATGTAGTTGATTTTTGAATGATATAATTAATTAAATCACATGCAACTTTGTGCAAAATTTTCATTCTTATCAATTTGCTGGTTTGTGAATGATAGTTGCAGCTCTAAAATTAAATTTGTCCATGGCTTTTTAATATATTTAGATGCAAGTTTCATCAATCTAGCACAATCGTGGTTTTATTGTGTTCATCTAAAGTCATGTATGGGTGGCCTAATGCTAAGTCTACGGGGAAGCTGGAGTTGAATCATTTCAGGATGTTCTGTGTTGAGTTAGAAGAACAAGCCAAGACCACGCCAATTCGTGAGCAACACTTCTTGCTCGACAGGGACTTGTTGCTCAACAACCATCCTTGTTTGGATTATAAAATTTGATGTTATAAGTTATATGTTTATAGGAAAACATGTTGAGTGAGAAGGTGAGGACGGTAACTAAATTAACACACAAATACATTTTATCAATAATTTGTTTATTTGTATATTCTTTCAATTGGATAAGGATTTTGTGGGTAATTTTAATTACGTTTGGTTTGATTAATTGAAATTTTAATTATATAATTTTATTGTTAAATATTTTGGCTTATTTTAAAATATTAATTTTTTTAAAAATAAACCAATAAAAATAAAATTTGCCTCATTAAAAATAAATTAACTTAGTGAAAAATTGAATTCGTTAACTCAATTTACTTAAATATAAATTATTAAAGTAAAAAAATGAAACAGGGTAACGTTACTCAACAAAAATGGAAACACCCATTTTTCTGCATTTTATCACATATCATTAACAAATGGAAACATTATTATGTATGGTTCATCAGAGCTAAATAAATTGACAACTATAACATTTTAGTAGGCTAGGAAGAACTCGAATGCATTATGAGAGACATTCGCTACAACTTAAATGACATTATCGCAAGGCTAACTCAGGTAGAAGGGTACATAGCTTCAGACTATGTTACTGAAACCAATGGTTTTGAAGAAGAGGATGATGTCATTAAAATTTTCTCTCTCAATACCATCACTGCTAATTCAGTCTTTCCGACAAACAACTCCCACGATGATGACTCTCCAGGTTCGACAGTCATCATCCTTGATTAGCCTTTTTTCCATTTCAGTTCTAGTATGTAAGTGTTGTGGTTACTCTGTTATAAACATTGTAGTATTTGACATTCTTATATTTTTTTTAGTTATAATATATTTTTTTGTAAAGGGTGGTCGAAATAAAAAATACTTTACTTGAGTGACACCTTATTTTCAGGGATGTTGTCAAAGTCTAAAAAAGTCCCTATTTTTGTTTACCGAAATAGGGATTTTGGTCACAAAAAGGCTCACATAGTCATGTTAATTTCCAGAAAAGAATTCCCTTAATTTTTTTATAGTAATATAAAGTTATATTTAAAAAAAAATGGTTACTCAACAAAAATAATGAAACATGATACTAAACCTAAAATTGAGAGGACAAAAGTTATGGCAAGAGGGATGATGCATATATGGTATTAATATGCATTTACTAGTGTTTCTCTCCCATAACGTCTACCAAATAACTTTGTAATATGTTAAAATATTTGGTAAAGAGTATAAATGTTTTAGGTTCATTAATCTACATGAATTATAATACATATGATCATTGATTGATAGGATAATGAGAACTTAAGTACATATAAAGAATTAAGGGGATTACCCACTGGGAGAATTAGGTCGTTTCCATACTAGTGAGAATTAAGGGGATTACCCATTGGGAGAATTAGAATTATAGAATTAAGGGGATTACCCTATTTGTGTGTGAAAAACTTTGTAAATCATAGGTTAAACACCTTATCCTCTTATATGTTCCATGGATGTTATCTCTAAGTTGAGAAGATGTTGTATTTCTTTGTGGTGTTGTTGCCCATGTGTTTATAGACTATTCTTTTTTCCTTACAATTTTTTTATACTTAACAATAATATATATTAAAAACAAATAGCAAAGTGTAGAGAGTATATCACTAGTTGATTATTTCAATATAAAAGCATTCTCCCACTTTATAAACTATTTCATGTCATATAATGGGTCTCAAGGAAGGAGAGTACCTTGAGAGTTGGTTGAAAGTAAAATTCATAGTTTTATTTAATTTTAATAGTACTCAATGATATTTAATGATTTGTATATTGCATGAGAAATATTTCTATATTTTTATGGTAATAACATGTTAGATGAATGCATGATTAAAATTCAAAGGTAAATGTCATACACATGAGGAATTTTGGTCACCAAAAAATATATTGCATATAATTGTAATCTCGAACCGTGAGTCATGATAAAATGATAATATTAAGTGAAACTTGTTTTAAAGTTTAATTATTTTGTTGCATACCACATAAATGAAAACACACTATGAGTCATCATGATATTTACAAATGGTTGATATCATGCATATTACACGAGGTGAGAAGGATTCAAACTTCTTATAAATAAATATGTTAATATCTCTATGCCAAGAACTAACCTTACACTTAATAGAGTCTTTCGACCTCTTTTAAAAGGATAAAATCTTCTATTTTTAAAATTGTAAAATGATTAATTGTGGGAGTCATTAAAGTGGTTTTCACTATAAACCTTGGCTAGTACCAATATTTGGTAGGTTAGCAATATTTAGGTAACTTCTGATTTAACAATTGCTAAGACATCCAAATATATACCTATGGGGTCCCACTCATAGGGATACCTACCCTTTTAGGCTTATCACAATAGGCAAAATTTCTCATTGGAGACTCAAGCTTGGGTGGGGAGAGTATGAAATTTACTCCAAAGAAATTGAGCTACATTCGCCTCAACTAAAAGCATCTTTGTCCTAAGAATGAATTTTCCCCTTTCTTGGGAATCAAACACACAAAATATTGTGCTCCATTATGACATCTTACCATTATGGAAATCCTTGGATTTACAACTCTCTTGGTAATTTATCTTCAACAATTTTATAAAATGTAGCTTCTTAATTCTAGTAAACGTGGCATAAAGCTACTATAGTGCATGGTGAAACAAGCAATATGGGTCCACATTTGAGATTGCAAGACCTATAAGTGAATCATTTCCCATGTGTTGAGGTTGACCAATAGAAGAAGAGAAATTTTTTCTTTAATCCATCTAATCGCCACGTTAACTAGATTGAGAATATAAACAAAAGGAATAATAAATGAATAAGGTATTATCATGGGAAAATAGTGGAGGGTATTTAGTTACAATGCCATTGAATCTTATAAGGCCAAACACCATTGCATGTTCTAGTGTGTACCATAAATGTACTTATATGAGGACTTGCCACCCACTAATTTATACCTACCAATTACTTGTTGACTTTGTGTGAGTACTCAATGGATGTAGTTGGATATTCTATAAGCATGCCCAATGATTAATCATTATTGCTTCAAAACCAATTCCACGATGAACATGTAGTTAAGTGGTAACATTAAAAACTCAAGGAAAATTGGAAAATTGGAAAAAATTAATAAACCATAGGCCCTATAAGAGATTCTTGAAAACTAACATATACTAGACCAATAAGCCTTATTTTCTACGACAATCCTTTTTGCTACCCATCTTGTAAATGTCACTATGAATTGTAATTCATGAAAAAATGTGGAAATGTAAATAATTACTGGGATGAGGATTAGACACAAATTTAGAGGTATGAGGAGGAGGAGGAGTTTGTTTTGAGCATGAACCTAGGCCATTGAAATTATTATACCACCTATCTCCCCAACGAATTTATGGCTATGCTGGTGCACAAATTGAATGTGTGTATGGGTTTACTGAGTAAAGGATGAGCCCATATAGTTCTTGATCTCATTGAACGTGTTAGTCTGGTCAATATGAAAGGAAGGGATGTAAATAAAAATATAGATAGGAGATGATGTGAGGGGATGCGTGGAAATACAATGTGGTCGGTGAGGAAATTATGCTCAGTTGTGAAGGAAGAGAACATGAGAGAGAGATCACAGATTAAATACAAAGCAAAGGTATAATGTAACATGGATAGGAATTAAGAAGTATAGGGGAAGAGTGACATCTTCTAGAATGTGATATGTAATTGGGACAACATTCCCAATGCTTTTTTGAGGCCAATTGTGTGTGCCTATGATTTTTTTGCCAACGAAAGTTTAGTGCATAATTTTAATCACTCATTGCTTTCCTTGGGGTTGATGAAACATTGGGGTGCTTGTTGGAAGACTTATAAACCACTTGGAAGGCTGAGACACCCCATTTCTTACTGAAAGGAGATGATACACGACTAAGTGCTTTATTTGGGTCTGATGAACCACTTGGATAGTAGGCTCTTGAATCTTGCAGTGCATTTTTAGAAAACCTAGCCGATAAACCACCCATATAGTGTGTTCATTCTCTTGGAATGAATTATATCTCATTGAGCCTTGGGTGAATCCATGTGATTAACTTATTATTGGGGTGCTTATTGGTGGAGGTAGTTGATAAAATTTCTGAACAATGGAATCCTCTCCATGATTATTTATTTACTGGTGCTGGTGTGAATTCCCTTGAAAACTTAAATCCCCAGCCTTTGAATCCAACTTGAGGGTGGTTAGCTACAAGAAAAATTGCAGTGAAGCTAGCTTATGGATGGGTGGAGAGTTGAAGTCCCTCCCTCAGTTTCCAATCATGCAAGATTAATCAGATACGTGTATTTACTTGTACATATGTTACAAAGTGAATGTTGAAATATGTTTTTATGTGTTATGGAAATGGATGTATCAATATTGTTGATGGAGGAAAGTGTTATTCCTATTTATTTATAATGATATGTTTAGGTGAATGTTCTCATATTTATGGGGGAATTGGTGATCCCTATGGTTGTTTATACTTTCTTAATTTGCAGGGAAATTTATATGACTATGTAAAAATGATTGATGTTCTGAATTTAATTATTATGGTGTGTGAATTCCATTATTTGGTATGATATGAATATCATGGATATATTTTGTGTAAATACTATTGTTTGTCTATCTGGAAATGGATTGATTATGGTGCAATGAATGATATATCAATGGATATGATAGTATTGCGTGGGATCCATTATGAGGAATGATATGATGCCACTATGCTTGAAATTACAATGTAGTGTTAGCCATGGCTTGAATTGTTTCCGTTCATTTTAATATGCATGTTTATTGGTTCATTGATGCATTATTACTATGTTCAATGTCTCAAACATTGGTGTTGGAATGAGGGTTTCATTCCTTTGGAAGTTAGTGTTCTGACCAATAATAGTTTTCAAGAAAAGCTTGGTCAAAGAACCTTGAAACCCTTATAATTTATAAACATGACTATTGCAGAGTATTGAACTTGTATCCAGGGCTAGATAAGTAATTGGAAGGGGTTTTAATATAGGCCAAATAAATTTTAATCAAGGTAGATATATCTAGGAGTCTAAACATATGAGTAATTTATACTTATGTGTTTTTTTGGACACATTGGATTTGACATAATCTAGATATGCCATGAATGAAGTGAGTAAGAGGTGATATCCGTGGTGGGTCCCATTTGGGTCTTCAAAGACATGAAGTTGGATTTAACCACAATTCAGATTTTATATGAGCATATGGAGTGGGGCCCATTTGGTGATTCATTGGTGCGAGGATGGATTACCTCGCATGTGGAGGATGTATTCAGGATTTACGCCATTAAGGTGATGACATGATTCAAAATTTGGTAAACCCCAGATTCTGGGACATATATGGATGCACTTGTGGATTAGTGGAGATCCAAGGGTCTAGGAAGCTTCCCAAGTGCAAAATTATAGTGTACTCATATTTTCCTCCAAACTGGATACAAATAAAATTGTTGACTTGCATGAAGAGATTGGGCCCCATGGGACCCATGAGTTCGGATGAGGTGGTAAGAAACATGACTACATAGCTATGACCACATGGATGCCACATAGATATTTCAAGTGATGTGGCAATGTCTTGTTGATGTGGTAAGTGTTGATCAATTAAGTATTAAAAGGGCATAAGTTTCAACATGGGAGTCAGATTGGGATAAATTTTATATCTTCACAAAGCACTTGACAAGTTGAATGTGATGGTGTTTTCCAAAGTTAATTCCACAAGCCTTGTTGAAGATACATTTTTGTAACCCCATCTTCATAGTGAGACCATGGAGGCTGGGTTAGTTAAATGTAACACCTCCCATCATCTTGGAAAGTCTAAATGGGTGGGAGGGAGCATTACATGATGGTATCAACACAAAGGTTATATACTAGATCCTTGTGTAATATTCCCACTTTAGCACACAACTAAATGGAATATTAAATTTTGTTGTTTACACATAGGAGGTAAATAAATGGGTAAGGAAGCCCATACATTTCAGAAATAGGAATAAAATCCCTCATAGTGTGAAAAGGGATCATCATAGGAGCTGGATTTCACACCCTCATATGTGAAAGAGGACATTTGCATGTGGACAAGTTCAAGTTTGACCAAGTCAACAGCACTGGGATAGGAGGTGGAGATCATCTTGTGGGATAGCGCAGGGATAATTGTAGGAAGATTCCTTGGTGGAGGAAACCCTAATGAGTGGGACCCAAGGGGAGAAGGCTTCCATTTGTTTAAAAGGACGGCAAGGCAGCCATAGTAAGGCATGTTATGGATTATTGATTTCATGGTCTGTTTAGACTCTTTTGCAGTCTCCCGCTGTTTAGCAGAGTTGTAGTGCTGTTTAGCACAAGGTATTCCTCTTTAGGAATTCCTTCTCCTTTTGAGAGAGGCCTCTTGAGGGATCCTGTACTTAATTTCTCCACATTCAGGCTCAAGGCCAAGCCACCTCCTTCAGCTACAACGTTATTTCTGCTGAAGTATAACGTTGTGTTGTAGGCTGTTGCAGTGGAGGTTCCACAACACCATTTCCGGAGCTATTCTTCAAAGGAGGGAGCTTCCATTCCTTTGGAAGATCAATGAGGGAGACTTTTGAGCTGATTTCACCATCTTTGGCATCAGGCCAACCATTCTTCATCATCTACAACTCTGTCCCTCTCTTAGACTGCATTATTTTTAGTGAGCATTTGCAGTGCTTGTTTGGAGGGTCAGATCTTTAGTGTTAGGATTAGCCTTTCACTTGGAAGATCCATTGGAGGAGGTCTATTAGGCTTGTGCATCATCTAAAACCATCTCCATCCAGTTATTGAGTTGCAGCTACTACTCAGTCTTGAGACTGCAACTCCGACATTTTGTATTTTTGCATATTTCAGCAATCCTTCCAGGATTGTCTAGAAATAGTGTTTGGGAGCTTAGATCTTATCTCCCATCATTGTATTAGCCATATATATGCAGATATATGTTTTTTTTTATTTCCTGTAGCAATTCTCTATTTATGACTGTGAATTTTTGATCCATAGGCATTCTGCTATGTAGCAACATTTCACTTTTGATATACATATTCATGGGAGGCTTGTTTGCCTTGATCATTTGATGTGTATTACACTTATTTTCTGCTGATATATATAATTAAATGGATTTATGGTTTCCATACATCTTGGTATGATATTATCACTGCTACTCCATGTTTATGTTCATGTATTGCTGGATCTCCAACCTTGGGATATTATAAGATATTCCCAACCTTGTTGATTTTCCCTATTTTAGGATATTATAGTGGTATCAGAGCATCAATATTGGCTCATCCTGTGGGTCTCAGCCAATATGCTATCTAAAAGACAAAAACACAAAAAGAAGACTCCATCCTTGGAGGAAAGAAGGAGGAGAGGCTCTCAAAGCTTCTTCCTCAATCTATACAAAGCATTCATGAAGATTTCAAGAAGATAAGAAGGGATATGTATAGAGAATCTCCAAGAGGGTTTGAATCTGAAACAAACTCTAGATTTTTACATAATGAGTGTGAGGATGCAGCGACAAAGTATGAAGCATAGCACATTCATAAGCCCAGATTGGCCATGAGAGAAATGGAAGAAGGAGGGATGACTAGGAGGGAAACACTTAGTGATTTTCTACAAGAGTATGAGTCTCAAACTCAAAAATTTAGAGAACATCTAACTTTTCCAGAGTTTTGCAAGATCAAAGTGAAGGGAATAAAGCAACATGATACATTTCTTCTATCTGCTTTTGATGGTTCGCCTACATGTTCAGCTAGATCTTGGGTGGAGGAGCTACACACCTTTTTGCAACAACACCAAATTTCTGAAGATAATGCCATCAAAGCTGCAATGTTTAATTTTTGAGGTAATGCCTATGCATGGTGGATATTTGAGTCTTTTTCTTTAGAGAATGCAAATACTTCTTCTTATGCAAGGTTCATTAAAACATTGGTGGAAAGATTTGATGGAAGAATTTCTGAAACACATGTGGAGAAGAAAAACAAACTTAAAAAAACCAAGACCTTGCATGTGATGGAGGAAACTATAAACTCAGATCCACTTCAGAAAACCAATGAGGAGGCTGACATCTTGCACCATACTTTGTTATAGGAAATACCTCTATCTCATATTCCTAAACAAGAGTACATGGAGATCCCTTTTACAAAAGAGGATCAAGTTCTTGGGAGGTTTCCCATACATATTGAGGAGGATGACGGCAACAACGTTGTCATGTCTAGAGATTATCTAGTACCTCATGTAGAGGAAGGAGGAGCTCTTGCTCCAATCAAATGGATTCTTGTATCATTGCAAGAAATTCCCTAGGATCTCATATGTTCAGATCAAGGCACAATTCATGATATACATGTGTCATTGATGATGAGGTGTGGAACTATGGAGACAAAAAGAGGAGATAGGGAGGAGGACCAACATAATGTGATGGGAGTACACATCCCTATACATTTCAGGAGGTTTATGCATCTAATAGGGAGACTGGATTGCGCAGTGAAGGCAAGGACAAATATATCCATTCATGTATGCAGTCTACTCTTGATGATGATGTCTCATTGCATGGAGGCATTGCAAAAGGGAGACCACTAGATCACCAGAGGAGGATTGATGCTTCACATTTTGAGGCACCACTCAATGATTTCAGAGGGGTGGAGACCTTGGGAGAGCCTGGTATAGCAGTGGGAGTCTTGGGTAGACTCAAGGAGAAGAGAAGCATTCTCTCAACATCATCTTTAACCACTCTCATTTCAGATTTTGCGTTGTGGCAGGAGTATCATGGGAAGGATAGCAACCTTCCAACTTGCATATTTGACGTGGGAGGTGTAAAAGAAGAGGAAAAACTTATGACAGATGTTCTTCATGACATATCATCAATGCTATCACTATGGAGGATAGATCCATATTGGAACTCCCAGATCTTGGTGGAGTATTCCAAGGATATTTTTACATGTATAATATTGGATGACGAGTTGCATGAGGAGGGATATTCAATAAGAGATGGGGTCATATACTATCATAGTAGGATCTTCTTATCTGTAGCTTCCAAGATCAAGGAGAATTTTCTACAAGAAACTCATGAGGATTTCCTTTTTAGCCACACATATTCTATGGGAGCATACCACACCATCATGCAGAGGTATTTTTGGGAAGGCTTTGAGGAGGAGATATATTAGCATATGAGGATATGCATGGATCATGTGGAGATGGAGGAGATTCATAACTCTTTGGAAGAGTTAGCACATCCACCTCTTTTCTCTTTGAGGATGAGAGGAGACTCATCTATGCGTTACCCCCTTTGCATGAGAAAAACATATGGTAAGGGTATTTATTGTTTGCATAATGATTTATACAATGTATATATGCATCCCTTAACCATACATGTGCAGGATGTTGCTCCAAGGAGTATCATTCTTTGTTCTAGACTTCATGGTCTACTTGAGACCATAAGCAGTATTGGTGATGGCCACTCCCTATGAGGGCTTGGGGAGATTATATCTTTTGCAGGGAATATTCATTTGGCACCATTCACCATACATTTTCTCCAAACTTGTGAGGAGATTGGGGCAACAAGCAGGTGGTTGAGAAGCCACACATTATATCAGTCTCTATTGTAGTTGAGAGTTAAGCTATGTTGGTTTCATTTGAGGGATCATTTTCCTTCTCCCTTGCTGCATATGGTAGCAAGTATGATTCTCATTATGGTTCCCTATGTTGCTGTTGTTTCTATTTTTATTGGGAGCATGATTGGGGGAGATACACATTGGTTGGATGTGTCCTTTGGGGAAGAGGATTCCCACACTTTTTGCAGTACACATTCTAAGGGGAGCATGGGAGATGATATGGCCACCACAACAAAACACTTGCCTCTTTATGAGGTAGGCCATGAGTTTGATGGGATGTTTTGGGCCAGCATGATTCACAACTGTTAGGTCCCTATATCACTAGTATAGCCCCTTATTATTGTTAGTGTAAACCCCTTATTGTTATTGTTGTACCCTTGTAACCCCCATTTTGTTATTATTGTGCCCTTAAATTATTATTGTTAGGTCGGCTAGGATTACATTATGGCCCCACTAGGATTATATTGTGGCCCCATGGACTCCTATATAGAGAAGGAGGTTTTGTTCATTTGTATCATCCAAGAATTGTTCATTTATGTAATGTATTGGAGGTTGTCCCCTCGAAGTGGCTCATTTCTAAGGCGTTGATATCTCTTTTCTTCTCTTTTTGGAGTTGGTTACACAACATTTGGTATCAGAGGCTTGGGATTCTAGGGTTTCGCTGCTCCAAACAGGTCATCGTGGCATTTTCGCTATAACTTTTTTTCTACGAAGTTTCAGAAGCGGAAATGTTTAGGGTGTGAAGCTGAAATCCTGAGGAATATTTTCTAAAAATTTCAGAGCTTGGTTCGCAATATTTTCGGAGATATCATCTGTGGAAGTTAGGCCTTTGTTCAAGCTCCTAAACAGGTCATCGTGTAATTTTCGCTATAAAAACATTTCTACGAAGGTTCAGAATCTGAAATTAGTATGGTGCGAAGCTGAAATCCTGAGGAAATTTGTAAAAAAATTTCAGAGCTTGGTTCGCAATATTTTTGGAGATATGATCTGTGGAAGGTAGTGCTTTTTCAGGCTCCTGAATTTCATCTCAAAGAGGTGATCGTGGGAAAAGTTCAATAACTCTCTCTCTGGAGATTGGATTGGAGTGTCGTCAAAAGTGGTCGCAAGTACACGGCCTGTAGTTTCTTGGCTATCAATTTCAGAGACAAAGAACAAAACAGTGACACGTGGCAAGTCGTACAAGTTTGCTCTACTGAACCAGTCCAAAATTAGGTCATTGTGGGAGATTGGACACAAATTTGCCTTGGAGAATCCAAATCAGGTCAGACCTGTGGCATTTGAAAGAAGCTTCAGAGGGCTACTACAGGGCTGAATTTGAGATATCGAAGATTTTCAATTACAAAGATAATTCAATTTCAATATCGAGCTCCTAAAAGCTAGTAAAAGGTGTGTATTTTTTTTTCCGAATTACATAAGTCTTGTTTGAAGAATCAAGTTATTTGAGATATCGAAGATTTTCAATTACAGAGATAATTCAATTTCAATATCGAGCTCCTAAAAGCTAGTAAAAGGTGTGTATTGTTTTTCCGAATTACATAAGTCTTGTTTGAAGAATCAAGTTGAATTGATTCCAAGGGAAACTTGTAGAATAGATATCAATATTGGATTTTAAAATGGCCCCTAAAAATAATTCAACACCCATTAAGCCTTCAGAAGGCTCTACTATGACTCATGAAGATGAAGAATTGCAACATTATCTATCAAAATTACAAGAGCAAATGCAACAGTTTTCACTCTCGCAAAGAGCAACAAAAAATGAAATGGAAGTTTTGAAGAAAGGCATGGAAGTGAATATGGACGGTTTGAAGAAAGGCATGGAAGCTAAAATTGATGGCGTGGAAGCTAAGATGGATGGCGTGGAAGCTAAGATGGATGACATGAAAGACAACATGGAAAACATGAAGAGTGATCTAAAAGAATACATGGAAGGCTTGATGACAAGCTTAAAACTAGAAATGATTCCTAATGGCGGAAATATAGGAGAAGAACCTCATGATGAGAACAAAATAAATGTTAATCGTGATTTCATAAACTCGAATGTCGGTGGGAAGAACCACCATATTCCAAAAATGGATATGAGGAAGTTTGATGGAAAGGATCCTGTAACATGGATACTACAGATGGAGCAATATTTTGATCTCCATAACGTGCAAAACACACAAAGGTACGCATTGCAACTTTACATTTAGAACAAAATACATTTGTATGGTATCGATGGCTTTGCTCCCGTAAAAAAATTGTCACTTGGTCAATTTTTACGGAGGAAATGATAGCACATTATGAGGATACAAAGAGCAACACCTTCTTTACCCAATTGATAAATCTCAAACAAAATGGTTTAGTGGGGCAGCACATTGAGGACTTCCAAAAATTGAATATAAGGGTAACTGATATTCCAGAGGGACACAGGATTGATCTCTTCCTAGGCACTTTAAAGGATAACATCCAAAATGAAGTTCGCGTTTTGGAACCTGATTCATTGGAGAAGGCATTCAGGTTGGCAAGAAAAGTTGAATGTAAAATTATGGAGACAAGGAAGCCTACCACTCAATTCTATAAAGAAGGAAGTGTTTCTACGCCTATATTTCCACAACCTACAAGGTTGACACCACAACAATTGGAAGAAAAAAGAGCAAAAGGGCTTTGCTACAGTTGTGATAGAAAATACACTAAAGGTCATAAGTGTGCTGAGAAGAAATTATTTTACATAGATTGTGAAGAGAAGAAGAAAATGAACAAGAAGAGGATATACACCAGGAACCAACCCTAGAAGGGGAAGAAATGAATCCGACCATATAGTGTAATGACCTGGCAGGAATTACCACTCCTCAAACTATCAAGATAGAAGGAAAAATCAAGAAGAAAAAGGTAATAGTGTTGATTGATTCAGGTAGCACCCATAATTTTATTCATTGTAAGGTAGCCAAGGAATTAAATTGTTTCCTATACCCAGCACCAGAATGTCAAGTGATGGTTGCAAATGGAGGAACTATAAATTGCCCTGGAAAATGCCATAATATCAAGCTAACCATGGGGGAATATGTATTTACTAGTCCAATGCTTGCCATTCCTATGGGAGGTGCTGACGTTGTACTAGGAGTACAATGGTTACAATCTTTGGGGACGGGAGCTTTTAATTTTCAAGAACTTTTCTTGAAATTTTTTTCAGAAGGAAAGGAAGTCGAATTACGGGTTATTGTGGGGAAGCCAGGAAGGATAATAAGCTCTAATTTCATGACAAAGCTTCTAAAGAAAGAATAGCGATGCGTAATTTCACAGTTATGCTCACTAGAAGTTCCAACATCAAAATCATCTATTTCTGCAGATCTCCAACAAGTCTTGGACAATCATTCCAAGGTGTTTGAAACTCCCAAAGGACTCCCACCTATTCGTGATCATGATCATGCTATTCATTTGATTCAGGAAGTGTTCCTCCAAACATCAGGCCTTATAGATATCCTTACTTCCAAAAGAGCGAAATTGAACGTATGATTGCAGAAATGTTAGAGGCGGGTATAATTCCACCCAGTCAAAGTTCTTTCTCTGCTCCTGTAGTATTGGTACACAAGAAGGATGGATCATGGCGAATGTGTCCAGATTATAGGGAGCTCAATAAGCTCACCATTAAAGACAAATTTCCCATTTCTGTGATTGATGAATTATTGGATGAATTACATGGAGCAATTTATTTTACCAAGTTGGATCTTCGTTCAGGATATCATCAAATTAGAATGAAGACTGAAGATATTCCAAAAACAACATTTCGAACTCATGAGGGTCATTATGAATTTTTGGTCATGCCTTTCAGCCTTACCAATGCACCTTCTACATTTCAAGGGTTGATGAATTCCATTTTCAAACCCTTCCTTAGAAAATTTGTGCTAGTATTTTTTGATGATATACTAATCTACAACAGGTCTTGGAAGGATCATGTTGAACATGTTGACAGGGTGCTCAAAATATTGCAGGAGAAACAATTATATGCAAAAAAATCCAAATGTTTCTTTGGAGTACAAGAGGTGGAATATCTGGGTCATATTGTATCTCACGAGGGTGTTAAAGTAGACCCTAAAAAAATTAAAGCCATTAAGGAATGGAAAGTCCCCACAACCATAAAGAAGTTACGAGGATTTCTCGGGTTAACGGGGTATTATCGCAAGTTTGTTAAGAATTATGGGAGAATAGCAGCACCTCTAACAACATTATTGAAGAAAGATGCATTTTCATGGACTCCTGAAGCAATTAAGGCCTTTGAACGTCTTAAAGAGGCAATGTGCCTAGCACCGGTCTTAGCTACACCAGACTTCACAAAAACCTTTATTGTGGAATGTGATGCCTCAGGAAATGGAATTGGTGCAGTTTTAATGCGGGAAGGAAGACCCATTGCTTTTGAAAGTCGTCCAATCAAAGGAAAGTATTTACAGAAACCTATTTATGAGAAGGAAATGTTAGCGATACTACATGCACTAAAGAAATGGCGAACTTACCTAATGGGAAGACACTTCAAGGTAAAAACTGATCATGATAGTCTTAAACACTTTTTGGAACAAAGACTATCATCGGAAGAACAGCAAAAATGGGTCACAAAGATGTTGGGTTATGACTTTGAAATAATATACAAAAAAGGAAAGTTGAATGTTGTTGCAGATTCACTCTCAAGAAAGAATGAAGAGGTGGAAGCATTGCTTTGTGCCATTTCTATTATCCAACCAGATTGGATAACCGAAGCAAGAGATGAATGGAAGAAGGACAAAGATGTATGGACACTCATTCAAAAGTTGCGGCAAGATCCTAGTACATCTGATACATTTAGTTGGAAAAATGATTCCTTATGGTACAAAGATCGCTTATATCTTTGTAAGAATTCCCAACTAAAACAAAAGATTCTTTCGGAATTGCACACTTCTCCTTTAGGAGGACACTCAGGATTTTTAAAAACTTACCACAGGGTGAAGAAAGAATTTTTTTGGGATGGCCTTAAATCTGATATTCGAAATTTTGTGGCGGAATGTTTGGTTTGCCAACAGAATAAAGTGGAAACAATTAAGACCCCAGGACTTCTACAACCTTTATCCATTCCAGGTCAACGTTGGGAGGATATTTCAATGGATTTTATCACAGGTTTACCTAAGTCCGAAGGAAAGAGTGTCATCATGGTGGTAGTTGATAGACATACCAAGTATGCACACTTTTGTGCTTTATCTCATCCATTTAAAGCAAGTACAGTTGCTACTACATTTATGGACAGAATTCAAAAGCTACATGGAAGCCCAAGGGTTATTGTGAGCGACAGAGATCCCATTTTTACTGGAAATTTTTGGACGGAGTTATTTTCTTGTTTGTGTACTCAATTAGCTCATAGCTCATCTTATCATCCTCAATCTGATGGTCAAACTGAGATAGTAAATAAATGTTTGGAAGGATATATTCGTTGTTGTGTATATGATAAACAAACACAACGGGTCAAGTGGTTACCTCTTGCTAAATGGTGGTATAACACTTCCTTCCATACTGCAGCAAAAATGACCCCATTTATGGCACTTTATGGATATCATCCACCATCCATCACATCATCTTTAAGGGAAAATTCGAAGGTTCAAGCGGTGGAAGATCACATCGAGCATCAGCAAGAAGTTCTCCAACTCTTAAAGGATAACCTGAATTTGGCACAAAATCGAATGAAACAACAGGCAGATCAACATCGTAGCGGGAGAAGTTTTGATGTAGGAGATTGGGTATTTTTACGGCTACAACCATACAAACAAATGTCCCTCAAGCAAGCAAAGAAGGATAATAAATTATAGCCAAAGTACTATGGTCCTTACAAGGTGTTGCAAAAGATTGGTACTATGGCATACAAATTGGAGCTTCCTGCTTCTTCGCGAGTACATCGAGTTTTCCATGTTTCATGCTTAAAGAAGGTTATAGGTGAAAATCTTCCAGTTCAAACAGTATTGCCAGAACTTGATGGGGAAGGGAAAATCATATTGGAACCTGAAGCAGTCATGGAAAAAAGAACTTGACAACTACGGAATCGATCAATTTCAGAGTATCTCATCAAGTGGAAGAACTTACCCACTGAAGATTCTACATGGGAGGATGAGAATTTTATACAGAAGCACCCAGAGCTACTCAAGCGTTGAGGACAACACTTTTTTGAAGGAGAGGGCATGTTAGGTCCCTATATTACTAGTATAGTCCCTTATTGTTGTTAGTGTAACCCCCTTATTGTTATTATTGTACCCTTGTAACCCCCATTTTGTTATTATTGTGCCCTTAAATTATTATTGTTAGGTCGGCTAGGATTACATTGTGGCCCACTAGGATTACATTATGGCCCCATGGACTCCTATATATAGGAAGGAGGTTTTGTAAATTGTATCATCCAAGAATTGATCATTCATGTAATGTATTGGAGGTTGCCCCCTCGAAGTGGCTTATTTCTAAGGCGTTGATATCTCTTTTCTTCTCTTTTTGGAGTTGGTTACACAACATTTTCTCCCGACTTGGGTTTCCACCTAAAAATCCTGGTGTTCATGTGTGATGCATTGTGTGATGGTTTACTCTGTTCTTACTGTTCATGTTTACTATTTATTAAACATCTGATGAATGAATGATGGAATGATTTAAGTGAAGATCTAATGACATAATTAGATATTGGTGTATACGCGAGTTTCATAAAGGGTATCCGCGTATATACGCGAGTCTGTTTCAGGAAAGTAGCGTATGGGTTTTAGAAGCAAGAAAAAGTAAAAGTTTTGAATATGAAGTAAACACTGATTCACCCCCCCCCCCTCTCAGTATTTTTCCCAACAATTGGTATCAGAGCTAGGTCCTTCTACAGAAGCATGATCACTTGAAGGAGATCCGTCGCAATGGGAAGTCAAGAAGTAGTAATGTCTATAAAGCCACCTCTATTCAATGGAAGCAATCTGATATTCTGGAAGGTATGAACAAAATCATATCTGCAAAGTCTTGGTGCAGATGTATGGGCAATCGTGGAAGAAGGCTATCAATATCCGACAAGTATTCCTACTGATGCAGCTGAAAGGAAGAAGTATGAAATCAATGCCAAAGCAGTGAATGTCTTATTAGGAAGCATGTCTGAATCGGAATTTGCTAAAGTGATGCAGCTACATTCAGCAAAAGAAATATGGGACAAAATCATTCTGAGCTATGAAGGAGATACAAAGGTAAAAAGTGCAAAACTCCAAACTCTTAGAATAGAATATGAAAATTTGAAGATGCATAGTGATGAAAGTGTTGCCAGTTTCTTTCTTCGTCTAGATGATATTGTAAATCGGATGAGAAATTTGGGTGAAACCATAACCGATACTACTCTGGTGGAAAAAGTCTTAAGATCCTTGACTTCAAAATTTGACTCTAAAGTTTCGGCTATTGAAGAAAGGCAAGATCTGCAAACTCTTACTATTTTTCAATTACATGGTATTCTGACTGCTTTTGAAATGAGGCAAGGAGGCCCTTCTCAAATCAAAGAAGCTGCTTTTAAGGCATCAGCAAAAGGAAAAGAAAAGGAAGTTTTCAAAGAATCCAACTATATATCTGAAGAAGAAGAAGAAGCAAATTTTGTGAGAAGACTTCAACTAGGTACCGGAAAGTTCAAAGGTAAGCTTCCTTTCAAATGTTTCAATTGTGGAAGAGTTGGTCATTATGCTGCAAAGTGTCCTTACAAAGAAACTTCGGCTAAAGGAAAGGAATTAGCAAGAAGGAATAAGAATCGATCTAGCACAAGAAAAAGTTATTATACTAATGAAGATAGTGATGGATCATCTAATAGTGAGGAAGAATGTGAAGAAGACTTTAGACTTCTCATGGCATTTGAACAAAGAGAAGAAAAGGATACTTTTGTGGATGCTCTAGAGGACAATGATTTTCTTGAAGAAAACAATCAACTCAAAGTAAGCCTAGAAGAAAAGAACATAATCATAGAAACTCTTGAAAATCAGCTTGAAGCAAAGCAAAAATGCATTGAGGAATTGGAGTGTGAAGTAGTAAGTCTAAGGAAAGATAATGAGAAAGTGAAGACTCTCAATCTTAGATTTGCTAAAGGTTCAGAAACCTAGGATGAGATTATCAAAACACAACGGTCTCCTCTTATAAAAATAGGTCTTGGATATACTGGGGAATCTTCCCAGACTTCAGCACCAAATTATCTGAAAGCAGTCACAACTGGTTCTCTTCATTCATCCTCTCAGCAAGGGAACAAAGGATCTTTACAGGTAAAGCATGATAATCTCAAATCAAGGATCACTAACAGGGAGATCCCTCAAAGAAGCAACAACCAATAGGTAAATTCAAATAGAAGATTTCATGATCGCAGAAATTTCTACTTCAATGGACAATGTTTCTCATGTCACAATTTTGTTCATAAAGCTATTCAATGTGTTGCATATAAAACCATCATGACAAGAGAAGCAAGAAAGAAAAGGATGAATATTGAACCAAAGAAGAACACCTATAACAACGTTTCTCCTCTTCAAAACGAATTTGAATGTACTTATTGCAATAACTTTGGTCATGAAGAATCTGAATGCAGGAGCAAGGTACAGCCAAAAGAACATGTTCCCTCAAGCTCTAAAGTATGGAAAAAGAAAGAAATACAGGTTGAAAATTGTGGGATAGTATTATTTGCAGAAGGTGAAGAAAATCAATGGTACATTGATAGTGTGTGCTCAAGACACATGACAGGTGACAAAAGCAAACTCCTTACATATAATGCTCTAGAAAAGGAAAAGAAAGTTACATTTGGAAATGATACTCCTGCTGTAATTAAAGAAAAAGGGTCAGTATTTCTAAAAGAAAAGGTGAAGGCTAATGATGTCATGTATGTGGATGGATTAAGGCATAACTTGTTAAGTGTAAGTCAAATGTGTGATCAAGGAACAGAAGTGGTCTTTAGTTCAAAAGAATGTGTGGTTTGTGATCTTGATACAGGTAAAATCATTATAAAAGGAAAAAGAAATCCTAGCAACCTGTATGTACTGAACGGCATAGATCAATGTTACTTGAGCAAGTCTTCAGAAAATTGGCTATGGCATAGAAGGCTCGGGCATCTGAGCTTCTCTCAAATCAACAAAGCAAGCAGACTTCAAGTTGTTCGTGGTCTTCCCAATATTAATTTACCAGAAAGTATCATATGCAAATCTTGTCAATTCGGTAAGCAGACCAGAGTACGATTTAATGCCAAAGAAGGATCATCAAGTGAGCCTCTTGAACTCATTCATACTGACATATGTGGACCTATGAGGAAAAAGTCACCACGTGTGGAAGAATACTATATCTTATTCATTGATGATTACTCTAGAATGTGTTGGATCGGGCTCATTAAACACAAAGATGAAGCATTTGAAAAATTTCAGATTTTCAAAGCATTAGTTGAAAATGAATTAGATCTAAAAATCAAGTGTCTTAGATCTGATCGAGGAGGAGAATATACATCAAATGAATTCTTTGAATTTTGTGAACAACATGGCATAAAAAGACAATTCTCTGTAGCAGGCACTCCACAACAAAATGACGTAGCAGAAAGAATGAATAGAACAATTCAACAAATGGCTAGATCTATGCTCGATGATTCTGGAACTCCTGACATGTTCTGGGGTGAAGCAGCACATACAGCAGCTAACATTCTCAACAAGGCTCATGTTTGGGTAAATAGTGACAAAACTCCATATGAACTCTGGTATGGTAATTCTCCATCTGTGAAGCATTTTAGAGTTTTTGGACGTAAATGCTTTATCAAAAATAATGATGAAAAGCTTGGCAATTTTGAACCTAGATCAGATGAAGGGATATTTATTGGTTACTCATCTTCAAGCAAAGCATACAAATGTTATAATAAAAGGCTTCGAAAGATTGTTGAATGTATTGATGTTGTTATTGATGAGTCTCCTGCAGCTCCTAAAGAAGAAAAACAAACAACAAAAGAAGATGATGATGACCTATGTCCTTCTAGATCAAATAGAAATGATATAGACAGTGGATCCAATGAAGAACCTGAAGATGATCTATCTGAAAAAGCTCCATCTAGATATGTTCAAAAGAATCACCCTGAATCTCAAATTTTGGGTGACAAGGAATCAGGTGTACGAACAAGGAGAACTCTTGTGGGATCTTCTAATCATCTAGCGCTTCTATGCACAATTGAACCACACAATGTCAATCAAGCTAGCAAAGATGAATGTTGGAAGCAAGCCATGAATGAAGAGCTTGATCAAATTGAAAAGAATGACACTTGCGAATTGGTACCAAGACCACATGATAAAAATGGCATTGGAACTAAATGGATTTTCAAGAACAAGTTAAATGAGAATGGGGATGTTGTAAGAAACAAAGCTAGATTGGTTTGCAAAGGGTATACTCAACAAGAAGGTATAGACTTTGAAGAAACTTTTGCTCCTGTAGCAAGACTTGAAGCCATAAGAATGTTTCTTGCTTTTTCAAGTTATCAACAAATCAAAGTCTATCAAATGGATGTTAAATCTGCTTTTCTTAATGGTGATCTAGAATTAGAAGTATATATAGAACAACCAGAAGGATTCATTTTGGGAAATGATGAAAATCTTGTTTGTAGACTTAAAAAGTCTCTATATGGTCTCAAAAAATATCCAAGGACATGGTGTTATCGTCTTGACAAATATCTTCATCAACAAGAATTTTCAAAGGGGTCTGCGGATAGCAACTTATACACAAAAGTTGAAAACGATAAACTATTGATTGTAGTTGTATATGTTGATGATATCATTTTTGGGAGTAACGAAGAATCTATGAGTCAAAAATTTGCTTCTGTCATGCAGCAAGAATTTGAAATGTCCTTACTTGGGGAACTAACATTCTTTCTTGGCTTACAAGTGCATCAAACTGCAGATGGTATATTCCTATCACAAGAGAAATATCTTAAGCAAATTCTGAAGAAGTGTGGCATGGAAGAATGCAAACCTGTAAGTGCACCAATGATAACTGGATGCAATCTCATTTCTCATGATGATTCTCCCACGGTGAATCAACCAGAATACAGATCAATGATAGGAAGTCTACTTTATCTCACTGGGACTAGACTAGACATTATGCATGCAGTGGGGATTGTTGGACGATTCCAAGCTAATCCAAAAGAGTCTCACCTTCAGGCTGTTAAAATAATTTTCAAGTATCTACAAGGAACTCAAGACCTTGGTCTATGGTATCCAAAGAATGCTGATCTTACTCTTCATGCTTACACTGATGCAGATTGGGCTGGAAGTGTTGATGATTGGAAAAGCACTAGTGGTGGTGCATTCTATATGGGACCCCGGTTAGTATCTTGGTTCATCAAGAAGCAAAATTCTATTGCCTTATCTACAGCAGAAGCAGAATATGTGGCTGCCGCATCTTGTTGCACTCAACTCCTTTGGATGATGCAAACCTTACAATATTTTCAAATCAAATGTACACCTCTTGTCCCCATTAAGTGTGACAATAAAAGTTCCATCATTATTTCAAAGAATCCTATTATGCATTTGAAGACCAAGCACATTCCCATCAAGTATCACTTCTTACGTGAACAAGTGCTTGAGCAAAAGGTGAAGTTGGAGTATGTTCCCTCCAAAGAACAAGTTGCTGATATATTTACCAAACCTCTGCCCAGGGAAGCATTCGAGTATCTAAGACAGAAGCTGGGAGTGTTCTCTGCCAGTCAAAAGAACAAATCTGCATAAATTTAGAAGATGGTATTGGATACGCGGGTTTCATGAAACACAGTCGTGTATATACGCGAGTTCATGCATAGAAAATCGCGTATGTCTGATTGCTGACAATTTTCTGTTTAGAGTCAGCTTTCTTCAGCACAGTTGCAGTGCTGTTTGGTATCTATGATACTGTTTGGTATCT